>CM019756.1:12068792-12565584 GCA_009761765.1 Phenacoccus solenopsis
CTTAAATTTCCATTGTGAGAATTTATCTGCTATCAAAGTAAAAATGGAACTTTTTCTCACAATTTCTTGTCAAGTCAGATTTTAAAACTTTTAATTATTTTTTGTCAATTTTGTATCAAATTATTATAAATTTTCTACATTTTCTTTATTTTTGGACCTCCTATATAGATGATGATTTCCGTCGTAGAGCAATGAAAGATATTTTTCATAATCCAAATATTTGTGAAGAAAAATACACAATTTTGGTGAATAATTCTTTTTTTCTCAACTCATGATATAGTTTCAACTCATCTTTTTCTTCAACACATATTCATCTATCCATAAAAATTTCACATAAAAACGACTAAAATCATTTTCTTACTTGAATTTGACCTTCTACCTAGCGAGAGATGAAGTGTTTACCACACAATAGGCTGGTCTTGATCAACCCCAGTGGTAAGTTCTTACGGTATGTTCTATGTGTAGTTATTAGAGAGGTACTGTTGAGAATAGTAAGTGCTCAAGATTAGGCGTTGGCCTGTAGAAGCAGCACTAACGCAACAAAACTCTCATTTTTCATTACTATGTATTCCTCTATTTTCAACTGAGTTTTTAACATAATAGCGATAGCTATTACAGCCTACCTAATTTGTGAAGGGAGGGTCGTGGTAGGGTGTGGTCTTCAAATCTGTGCGTTTCAGACCATTTGTAATCATTTGGCATATGTCCAATTTTTTGGTATATACCGGGTGACTATTTGATTCGTGCACCCAAGCGAAAAAATTAGCTAAAGGGTGAATAAATTGAATACACATGTGTATTTCTAACAACGAAAGTATAAATTAAAATTTTGCATTCCATTGATAGACGCTTTTAAGCATTAAATAAATATTATTTATGCCATTTATTCTTGCTAATATCATTGAAATATATAATATGTATTTTTACGAAGAAAAGATTTTTGCGCTTGGAATGCTCGAATCAAGTAATCATCCAGTACATAGGGTGTGTTCTGGGAGTGGCCAGTCAAACTTTGCCATTAGGTAGCATGCGATGAGGCGAGTAAAAATGTTATGTGCACATATAGCCTATTGTGAAAATTGCAGGCGCTGGTAAAAGATGAAGTTGATCAAATAAAATTATGTTCCTTCGATTATAGGTTAAGCAAATAACATTCATAATGACTCTCTTTGGGCGCAACATTTATTTTTTTCATGAACTATTGCGCAATGTTATTTGCCTAACCTACACTCTAACGAACATAATTTTATTTGATCAAATTCATCTTGTGCTAGCGCCTGCAATTTTCATGATAGGCTATATATGTATATAACATTTTTTACTCGCTTCATGGCCAGAGATACGTCGTTCACTTTTGAACTGAACGAAAATCGTTCACGTTCGCAAACTTTTACACCAAAACGAACATGAACTGAACTGAACGAGATTTGACCATGAAAGTGAACTGAACGTATTTTTCCCTCAAAAATGAACAAGCATTACAAGCCAAATTTTTGAAAATCGTTCACATTCATGAACTTTTACCACGACTAAACTGAACGAGAAGAAAATAACTACCAACGCGAACTTGAACTGAACGTAGCTATTTTTTCAAATGAATGTGAACAGAACAAAACTTGGAAATTTTTAATATGAACGTGAACGCGTTCAAGAACGACGCAACCCTGCTTATGGCAGAGTTGGGCAGAGTGGCTCAAGAGCGAAAGAACGAGACGTTCCGCTCACTTTCCGCTCGGAGTGGAGAAGAGTTCATTCTTCAGCATTCTGAGTGAAATTCTGAGCGAATTCTTATGTTTTTTTTGCTTATCACTTCAACCAATCATGAGCGAGTATCATTTACCTATTTAGATCCCTATTTATCATTTTACGTCATTTTTCTCACTACTGAGAGAAGAGAACGAAGAATCTGAAGAATGGGGGACTCATTCGTTTGTTCGCGAGCGATTTATTATTCCGCTCTTTTTCGCTCTTCAAAGAGCGCATTCCGAGCGCGCTCAGAGTGATGTCCAACTCTGGCTCATGGCATACTATCTAATGGAAAAGTTTGACTGGCCGCTTTCGGAACACCCCGTATATATATTTTTTCTCCCACGCGTAGAGCCAACAGGTATTCATGAAATTCGCTCAACACTTGGTGAGAGACTGTTCTCAGAAATCCGACAATAAAGTACTTTTTTCATTTTACGAAAAAATTCAAAATGGCGGATCACTCAAATTTTTCGCTTTTGATCTCATATTTCATCGAAATACATCGATTAGAGAATTCATTCCTGAAAATACATTATAAATAAATATGCTAAGATATTGTTAAGAGGTGAACAAACAAGTGGAAAATAATTACGCGAACTCACGTTGGTTTACATAGTTTTATTTTGGTTTTACGAGTCACATTTTTAATATATACAAAGCAACGCGATAAACGAAAAACATGAGTAGTGGACTGTATGAATATAGTATAGATACTGAACATTGCAGCTTAACTTAACGCAATGGCATCTAAACTCACAAACATCTTGGTTTTAGGAGTTTAGATAAGTACACCAACCCAAAGAGAGCGCTCAATACCATCATAAAAGTTAGTAACTCGAAAAAATTCACTTTGAACTTGGGATAGTACTGTACAGCGTTGATCCTTCAAGTACTCCCTCCCTTCAAGTTGATAGTATTCTGGATTGAAAGGCTTTAGCCTCGTTTACCTTGATTTTCTTATCTTTGGTACTATATGATACCAGAATCCAGTCCCTATTATTGTTCTCTAACGATATCTATGCTCTTTAATATTTAACCCAATTAAATTAATCATGTCAGTATTGGATTGATTTTCAAAAACTCTCTCAAATTCTATGTTATTCTTCACCACATAACCAAAGAGTTGAAAATATCTTCGTGAGCGTGTGCTTCAAACTTATTTTCTTATATAATGGGGTATGTCCTCTTTAGATGAAAAAATTATTAAATTTAAATCGCCACAATTGTCGCCATGTTTTGGATTTATACAATGTGCGGCCTTCCTTACAATCGATATTCAATATCTGAAGTGCATTAAATATTGCCTAAATAGCAACAAACTCTTCTTCATCCTTCGCCACGATGTACTTCAGTGATGGAGTAACTTATGGGAAAGCTTCTTCGATTATCAATTCTATAAAGGATTCTATATCACAATTATTCAGCGTTTCTAGTATTAATTCTGTAAAATGTAGACCATACGATGTGTTTTCTCTATTGCTTCTCAAGTGTAGAGGAAAATCGCTCTCTATAAAGTTGCGAATACCCTCATTTGGGTAACCAAGACGCACCTTCTGATTTTTTAAACGGTATAACTTGATAGCTGAGTAACCATTGCAAACCATTCAAAACAAATAGTTATAATGATTACTCAACTATCAAGTTATACCGTTTAAAAAACCAGAATGTATGTCTTAATTACCCTAATCAGGGTATTCGCAACTTTATAGAAAGCGATTTTCCTCTACACTTAAGAAGCAATAGAGAAAACACATCGTATGGTCTACATTTTAAAGAATTAATGCTAGAAGCAGTGAATAATTGTGATATAGAATCCTTTATGGAGTTGATAATCGAAGGAGCTTTTCCAAAAGCTAGTCCATCACTGAAGTACACCGTGCCGAGGGATAAAGAAGAGTTTTTTGCAACCAACGCAATGTTTAACACACTTATGGTATTGGAATTGGATTGCGAGGAAGGCCGCATATTGTATATAAGACGAAAAATGGCAACACTTGTGGCGATTTAGACTTGATATTTTTTTCATTTAAAGAGGACATTCCACATTATATAATCGAAAACAAATTTGAAACACACGCTCACGAAGATATTTTCAACTCTTCAGTTATGTGGTGAAAAATAACATAGAATTTGAGAGTTTTTGAAGATCAACCCAATACTGAAATGATTAATTTAATTGGGTTAAATATTAAAGAGCATAGAGATCGTCAGAGAACAATAGGCGACTGGATTATGGTGCCATACAGTACCATACATAAGAAAATAAAGATAAACGAAACCAAAGCCTCTCAACCAACAATACTATCGACTTTGAGGGAACGCTTGAAGGATCAACCCTATTTTGAGAAAAATAAAGATTACTTCGTTTTTGAGTCTGTAACCCAGTGATAGAAATTTCAAGAAACAATCAGCAAATTTAATAACTTGTACATAAAATTATTTGAGAATAAGTTGACTACGAGTATATATTGTTGACTATCTCTCTCTCTATATATATACATCAAAATCAAAATGAAATCGTTTTTGAAATGCGCGCGCATCCTTGTTTCGAATAGCAGGCATAATAGGTATACGTATAAAGTATAGTAGGTACACAAAAGGAAAAAAAAGGTTGTAAATTTTAATGAAAGCCTTGCATATGCGCAAGGGTAAAGTCATAAAGTTGTTTTAAATAGCAGGTATACAAAAGAAAAAAAAGGGTGATAAATTTTAATAAAAGGTTTATACATGGGCAAGAATTGCGAGCCCCGAAGGGGCGACGAGAATGCCTCGGGGGTTGGGCCGCGAAGCGGCCAGATGGCGGAGTTCCCTAGCACGTGTATTGACAAGAAAATAACGATAAATTTTTAAATAAAGTAAATAAGCTTAATTTGATCAAAGGAGTACAACACTGATGACCATGGCTATTCAACGACTAACTAAACGAGAGCATTTGTATGAGATGACCTTCACCATTCAACGAGTTAATGAACTAGAAAAATCTATTGAGGATTGGAAATTAGTCATCAGTTCCGCATCCAAGAAGAGATACTACATCCATTGCAAAACATAGAAGGGTTATAGTGAGGGAAGAGGGGGGGGGGCGGTGACATGCAATAAGGCCAATTGATCTTAGCATATTTGTTTACAAGATATTTTCAGGGATGAATCCTCTAACTGATGTAAAACAGACAACTAGTAATGAAAAATAAAGAGTTCTGTTGCATTAGTGAGGCTCCTACTGGCTAACGCCTAATCTTGCACACTTATTATTCGCAACAGTACATCTCTAATAACTACACATAGAACATACAATAAGAACTTCCCACTGGGGTTAATCAAGGCCAGCCTAGTGTGTGGTTAGCACTTCATCCCAGCTACGTAGAAGGTCAAGTTCAAGTAAGAAAATGATTTTAGTCATTTTTAGATGAAATTTTATAGATAAACGAAGATGAATTAAAGAAAAAGATGAGTTGAAACTAGGTGATGAATTGATAAAAATAAGAATTATTCACCAAAATTGTGTATTTTTCCTCATAAATATTTACTTCGGAGACATTTTTGGATTATGAAAAATTGAGATATCTTTCATTGCGCTAGAACGGAAATCATCATCTATATAGGAGGTAGAAAAATGTAGAAAATTTACAATTTCATAAAAATAATTGAAAATTTCGTAATCTGACTTGGCAGAAAATTAGGAGAAAATGACCTATTTCCCTTCTGAAAATGGGGAAACTTGAAGTGGGAATTTTTGAGATTTTTAAAAGTTAAGGAAATTCGATGAAAAGTTCAGAAATCCGCAACCGTCCTGGAATACGTATATATTACCCGAGGTAGAAAAATGGAGAAAATATTGAAAATTTATAATAATTTGATACAGAATTGACACAAAAAACGGAAAGTTTTAGAATCTGACTTGACAAGAAATTGTGAGAAAAGTTCCATTTTTACTTTGAAAGCAGATAAATTCTCACAATGGAAATTTAGGGATTTTCAGGATTTACAAAAGTAATGAAATATGAGAAAAAAATTGAGAAATCTTCAACTATTCTAGAACATACATAACTCCTCGACTACAAATTTCTGTAGTTGAGTGGGAGGGAGGGGAGGTAGCAATTTCTAGAATTTTTTCGAAAGTTTATAATAATAAAACTTTTTCATCTCTAAATAAGGGTACCTAATGTTTTTTGGGTTACCGACCTTGAAATCAATTATTGCATTCAGCTCCTCCAAGGAAACCTCTACAAATCAATATTTTAAAAAATTGGGCTCCACATCGTCCAGTTGACCATTTACATTGAAGTATATATTTTTGAGGTCGCTGAATTCGAATTTGAAATCGGTTTATAAATTTAGCTCCTCTAAAAGCCCCAAGTCCCAAAATTTGGAAAAATGAGATTCGTACAGCCAAGTTGATCATTAATATCAATCTATATGTTTTCGAAATCGCTGAATGTGAATTTAAATTCGCCTCTTCGAAAAGCCCAAAAACCCAAAATTTTGGAAAATCGGGCTTTGTGCAGCTAAATTGATCATTAATATCAAAATATAAATATTTTTTCAAAGTCACATTTAATCCAACATTCTCTATCAAGTTTACCTCCAGCACGCTGAATACGTTCTTTTTCGCCAGGTAAGAATGGCTTATGATCTCGTGTACGGAAAGCCAGTACCCCAGAATTACACAATACAGCTCTAGAATCTCCACAATTAGCGACGAAAATCTGCTGCGGAGATACTAAGGCACACACCGCCGTAGATCCGGATTTATCTTCACCACTAGCTAATTCCGGTAATGTACGCATACTGTCGTCTAAATGAAGGAATCCCGATCTAAAAAAGTAAATCGAAGTTTCATCCAACTGACGAAAATTAAAATCCATTTAGGTGTAACATTCATTACCTAATCCCTTTCGTGAAATCTGATCGTCTAAATTCTTCCGAATTCACGATACATTCCATTAAATGCTCGGCACAATGTGCTGAAATTTTATCGCCAGCGTGGCCATCGAAAACGGCGAAAAACGACCAATCTTTCAATTCTTCACTGAGACCGGTTATGGCGCAATGTGCATCCTCCATTTCGACGCGCCACCCCTGCATACTGGCAACGCCATATTTTAAACCGTTGCCGCATCCGTGTTCGTTGTGTTTATCAGTTTTCGGTTTATCTAGTGAAGCTCCCATTCCGGATTTTTTTCAATTATTTACAGGATTGCACCGTTTCTACATTTCAAAGTGCACGCATTTATCTACAATTACAAGCACATTTTAAGTAATGAGAACCGTTTCATGCCTAATGAGATAAAATCAATAATATAAAATGCGTATATCGGCGTATTTATTATGTAACCTTTTTCAATACAGGATATTTTTTTTTTATCGTTTGTTTTCATTTTAAAACCGTAAATACGTAATCGGTTCCGCCAACGAGATTATGAAAACATATTCTTCTCGCTCTTCCGTTATAAAACACTTCACTAGAAAAGCTACGAAGATATTAGTTCGCACGTTTATATTCGGACAATTGTATCATCCGAAATGCCAGTAACATATTATCGAATCTTTCTCTCTACTAAGCAAGCGAATAACTCATTAGATTGTTACATTACAACTCAAACATAAAATCCTACACAAGTTGAATCTATAAACAAATGTGATCATTCGTAAAGTAAACAAGAAAACGAAAACAACGGAAGCGATGAAAAATAATAGAAGCGATTTGAATCACGGCAATGTTAACACATAGACACCTGTATCTATTCTTCGAACCAATAATTAAATATAATGGTGATAATGGTACAAAAACGATAAAACAATTACATAGTACTTACCTACTTTAGCTACACATATACTCGTTAGAACTGCTAAACCAAACATTATAACAATAGCAATTTTTCAACGGATATAGATTTAGGTAAGAATCTTGTCTTAAATGATCTGACGATTGACTGAAACATAAATGAATAATTTTAAAGATTTTATCGAACGAAATGTTAAGAAAGAAGCAAGGTTAAATGAGTAGAGGAAAAGTGTTGAATACAACGAGCATTTCATTGGTGAAGATGAAAGTTAAAAGTTCAACTTTTTACATCACTATTGCGGCAATACTTACGAGTACAATAACGAAAAACAATACTTACTTTTTGTAAAATTAGAACATCAAACAAAGAATTCTCTTTCGTAGCGTTGCTTCGTAAGTGCACAACACTCGTTGAAATACTCCTTGAGCTCTTCGATGAAAACGTTACGATAATTAAAAACACTATCAATTTATCAATGAGGCGATTGCGAATTTAACATGATAAATAGGCTCGAAAATTCTCAAATTCCGAATTTTTTAAGGCAATGGAAACAACGTTAGCAATGTGATTTTACGTAATTAACCTGCCGTTGTTAACATGGGGGAATAGATCACGAGCGGATCGCCAGCACCAAAGAGCCACCAATAAAATTTACGCATTCTATACACCAATGAAATGCGTGTACTGTTATTTCGTTGTTTTTTCCCAGTTTATTGTAAATTTGTAATTATTGTAATATTTGTAATCCCTCTCAGGATATCTTTCAAGTTTCAACTTTCAACTATACATTTTCAACTTTCATTGCTTTATGTTATGTTTCCCTGTTTTGAGTGCTTCTCGTTGTTTTTTGTCGGTTTATTGTAATCTTCATCAGTATACCTTTCAACCTTCATTGCTTAATGTTTTGAAAATAACAGGGCTGCAAAACCGATTGGAACCGGAACCAAGAACCGGTAAAAAGTAAAACCGATAAAATTTTGGAACTGGAACCAGAACCAGAACCAATATCTTGAAATTGGTACTCAAGCTAGAACCAGAACCGGAACCAAAATTTTTACTACAGAACCGGAACCAATATGGAAATGTAGTGGTTCCTGTTCTAGGAGAGTTACTCAGCCAATGCCAATAGCTGTATTTGTATTCTATCTATAGGTATATTGGTCTAGTATATAAATTACAATCTGTGAAATCGTCCATCTTCGCACAATGCAAAATTCTGTAATTGAGACCCTTCAGAGCAGTGGCGCGCTAGTGTCGTATTTACATTTAATGGTATTCTCATGCATAATTATAAATTGTTTTTAATTGGTTGAAAAACTTGGCTGAAAATTTCACAGCTTTGTGATTGGTCGAATTATTCTTCTATGGCTGTGTGACGTCATCGATAAGATATTGTACCATACCTTCAGAAATTAACACCATGAATTTTCATTCGAATAAAAAACCGCTAATATTTGCGTTATTGATATGAATTTCTTATGAATGGATTATCGTTTTCCCCGTTTTCATTGAGTAGCATCTCAGGACATGAAAAATGCCGGGTTTTAAAATTGTCAAAATACCCTCGATCGTTGAGGTATTCAACCAAGCGCAGCAGGTTGTCACTGTGGAACCGTTAAGTTGCCAACTTATTCATATTTTCAATAAAGTAAGCTTAATTATGGAAATTTCTTCGATGTATATCTCGCAGCTTATTCACATATTTACTGGGTTTATAGACACCAATCGATGAATTCACCGAGGCGTTTATTACGTGTCTTAAAATCACTTTGTGTGTACCTGGTGAAGTCAACGTAAGCGTAGATAAAGTTTTCGAGTTTGCTACTCATTTCATCATCACCGTCGCCGGACTAGATTCTTCCGATAATTCCAATGTTTCAGAGGAATCGTTGAATTTCGTCAATGATATTTTCTCCTTTTTCAAAACTGTTAGTTGAAATACTCATTAAAGTAATTGCTCTCTCATGAAGTCTATAATCGAATTATTATCTTTTAGTATCACGATGTTCCTTCACCGATCGTTCGCAAACGAATTTGCCAATTTATATCGAAATTATTACTACGAATGAGTCCAGATGCTGAATTAGATATGGAAATTTGCAATATTATAGTAGAGATGATGAAAATCCGAATAAAAGTAAAACTATTCCACCTATTACCTGACCAATCGTAAAATATTTCATTACATATTGACGTTTTTTTGTAGGATAAAGTTCCCGCTATTAGATCACAAGCCATTCTTGCAGCCTATCGATTACAAGATCTTTCTGATAAAAATTGTCCTATAACTCAGTGTAAAGCAAATTTTAATGTATTTTTGCATCCTTATCTTACAACTTGTAATTAATGAACTTTTAAAATACATTTTGCAGTGTTACTAGAATGCATCGAAAGCGATACTTCAGCCGAAATTCGTAGATTAGCTTTGTCCAAGATAACATTAATGCATAAGCATCTAAATAAAATTATTATAGATAGAATCGACGATATTTCTGAAAAAGTTCGTAAAGAAGCTTACATGCATTTGAGTAAATTACATGTGAAACAGTTCTCTATTGAACAGAGAAAAAGGCTCCTTAGTACTGGATTATACGATAACAACGGTAATTTTTTTAATAATATTTAGACGCTAGTGTAAAAATATTTAAAAAGAATATTCGTAAAATTTCTTCATTATTCTTACTTTTTTTACAGAGGCAGTAAAAAATGCTGTGAAAAATGTTTTGTTACCAGCATGGCTTAAAAGACTCGATAATAAATATTTAGATTTGTTGAAAGCATTAGACTTGAAAATAAATTCCATAGACGTAGCTACAAAAGCCTTAATGGCTCTTTTCTAGTAAGGTTAATTTTGGTAAACTCGCATTGCCGTGGTTTCGTATTAAACTGTAAATTACGCTTATTTCAGCAATACGTCTCATGAAAGAGCTAAAGAAACTCTGCAGTCTCTTTTGGATAACATTATGGTAATTTCATTCGAAAAGCTGACTCCCGAAGCGGCATTTTTTTGGAGATGTTATGTCTTCTTCTCATCGAACATGGTGAATGAGAAGGACGACTATCATTGGGAATCCAGTAAATCGTATCCCGATGCCACGATAGAAGGCTTGTTACCGGATCTTAATGTGTTTTGCGATTACATAAAAATGTTAGCTAGTATATGATTTCCTCGATTAATTTTTCAATTACGGTTATAATTGAATAAAATGTATTCAGGTATTACACGCTCATTTCTACTGATACTCCCGAAAAAACCTCGTGGAAAAGAGAGGAGCACGAGTTCATTTTAATTCAGCTCGTTGAATTATGCAAGGTTTATGATTACGCTGACGAAGTTGGCAGGTAAAATATCCTTTCGTCTCCCAACTCGGTTTGATCGAAATACCTAAATACATTTACTCTATTTCAGAAAAGAATTAAAAACTCTTTGTTTGGAGCTCATGAAACACGTAAAAATGGAAACCATTAAACCAGTTGTAGAATTATATTTTATGCTGCAAACCAATTTGGGTGAAAGTATCTCTAATATAACCGAATTAATTAACGATTTATTGTACCCTAATTGTACCGCCAATGCTACCACGAAATCATGCCCGGTTATCAACAGCACCTGTATCGATCCAGCACAAGAACAAGATATTAAATTTAAGGTATCCCAGGACGAATATATCGCTGAAATTTAAATAAGTAAATAATGTCGTTGGTTTTCCCACAGATTGCTCAACTTAATGTGAAAATTAACGAACTGAAAGATCTTCAAGATGAAGCTATAAAATCTGAAGATTTCGGTAAAGCTCAAGAACTGAAGAATGAAATTTCCGAATGTCAAGATAAAGTGCTGCTATTGAAGGCCAGTTTGATGGGATCTTTCGTTTCAAGTTCTAGTGAAGTGATGGAGGAAGATGAAGATGAAGAAGTAAAACCGAAAATATTTATATATAACGTGTCATTGATGGCTCCATGAGTCTAGCTTAAAAAAAAAAGTTGATTAATCACGAATATTTTTAATGTACTTAACCCCCTCACCCCTTCCCTTTCCTTTTCATCTGAAGAAATAAATATATCAATGCAAAACCTATGGTAAATTATACCATGAGATAGCGTACCTGATTTTAGTAGGCGGGGTCAGGAGAGAGCGTGTTTTCAAAATCTTTGCACTTCAGAGTGCTATTTCACCACCTGGCATAATATGAATTTTTGATGAAAATCGCTTAAAATGTGGTCAGCGACTCTTCGTAGAAATGCGAAAAAAGTACTTTTTAGTTTTTTTCGATACAGCTCAAAGTGGCGGATCACTCAAATTTTGAGAATGGCTAGAGGAAAAGAAAATGGCTAAAAATGTTTGTTTTTGATCTCATATAAAACAGCGAATCGAGGACATCAACATTTCAAAATTTTAGCATCCTAAGTGCATTTGGAGGGGGTTAAAACAAAAAATGGTTTTTGAGCAAGTTTGAGTCATAAAATTTCTTGAATCTTTCATATCTTCTCACGAAATTAATATAGAAAAGTGAAACTTTATGTGTGTGCGTTCAATTTAGGACCAGATTATGACACCTTGAGTTTCGGTCAGAATTTTTTCAAAATGGCGGATTGTCAAAATTTGAGAAGAGCTTGAGGAGCCTCAAATAGTTTGAAATGTGATTAATATGGGCCCAATGATTTTTTGTAATAAGAACTGTACTATTACTTCGTGCCAAATTTACCTTCACACATGATGTTGGAGGAGGAGGAGTTATTCACCTCAACATGTGGTAGGGGTATACTAAAGGTCGTAAAATTTGTACTGTTGTGTCTTATGATGAAACGAACCCAAGGTTCTAAGGGATGCTCAAAGCCTTGAGGTTATCGATTTTAGTTTTATGTGATAGAATGAGATGGAAAGCCGAAGCCAAGATGGATGAATTGTGAGAGGGAAATTATTTTTCTGAAAATATTAATTTTCAGTTCTCAGTCAAAATAGGAGTATATCTATAGCAGTTTCCGGCTAGTGTAATAAAGCGTACGTGAAGAATTCCCGCGAAAAAATAGTATAAAGACACGAGTGGCATTACATGCCATCATTTGCGGAATGACTATTTACGTTTCATTTTTCATTTCAGTTTTATTTAGACTATTTATTTATACTCTATGAAAAATTGTTAAATTATCATCAAGTGCCACTCCCTTTTCCCAGAAAACGACTTGTAATTGGAGCCATTAATGATAATGTGGGTTAAAATATTTTGACTGAAAACAAATTTATCGTGATTATTCTACCCATGTAGGAAGAAATACGCAATCCCTTGGAAAATGTAGACACAGATACCATTCAAAGATGTCTTATGATTTTACAACATATGCTAGACTCACCGCTCATCAAGCAGTTAACTCCAGAGTTGCGAACATTATTTCAGATGCTCGTGTTACCAGCTTGTAAGGTTAGAAGAACGAGGCTTTAATTTGTAAATTTCGTATTCTCTATTTGATCGTGTGTATTGTTTTGATTGTGATAGAGTGAAAATTGTGCCATTGCTCCTTTGGCCACCGAAGTTTTAGGATCTTGTTGTATAAGAGATAAGGCTCTGGCTATGGAATATTTCACTACTTTGTTCGCTTTGGTGAGTACACTCAAGGTGGTCAATTATGAATGATATCTTGGAACTTAATATTTCACTAGGAAAAGTAGTTAAGCAATAAAATATAAAGTAATTTAAAAATTAAAGAAATTAACTCTACAATTTATTTTTTTATTTTACAAATTATTATTCTATTTCAAATTATGTAAAGTAATAAGTTTTGTAAAATTTTTTTTTCAGTGTAGCAATAGTGATATCTGTGTAAACGCTTTGAAAGCTATATTCGATTTCCTTCGGTGTTTTGGACCGAATACATTCAAGATAAATAATTTGAATGATTGTAAGTTCCACTCAAATAAGCTATCCTAGTCCCATGTTTTTTTTTTTTCAATTACTTTATCAAAACTTCGCAGCTGATCAAATCGATGAAAATCCAGAAAAATTGCAATCATCTAAACTCAGTTCGCAAAATACCGAAATATCTTTAGTCGATGCTATGGAAGATGTCACCTTAAAAAACGCTGAAATCACAACCAATCAAATCTCAAACAGCGAAGAAAACAATAAAACCGAAAACCCAGTCGAAGAAGGATTAATTTCAGGATATACTTTTATTAGTGTTTTAGTCGATTTACTCGATGACGAGGTACTACAAATTTTCCTTTATACATTCCCCTTTTTCCCATTGAAAATTTCTAATATATGTGGTTCAGTTTGTCGAAGCTCGGTTCACCGTCGTCCACGGCCTTTGCCAATTAATGGCCACTGGAAAATTGAAATCTGTCAAGGTGCTGACTAGGTTAATATTAATATGGTTCCATCCAGCCTCCAGTAAGTGAATTTCTTCCCCATGTAAAACTAAGATGAGACGTATTTTAACGTGATATTTTATTTTCAGAGGATTCGGTGGAAATCAGAGATTGCTTAAATTACTTCTTTCCTTTTTTCATCAAACAATGCTCTTGGTCTCTTCATTTATTCGAAAACGCCTTCATTCCAACTATGAATATTTTATTCAACGCCCCATCGCATAATCCCCTGAGTACAGTTGATCAAAAATGCGTCCTCAAGGTTTTATGCGATCTCACGAGCCCGAATTTTGCGCACGATAATGTAAGTGATGAGTTAACTAGAAAAAGAAATTCGTTACTTCTATCCTTTATCGTACTAATTTTTTTTTTAGCCACAAATCGGAGAAAACACCCATTTCAACGTTGCCGTTTTGTTTTGCAATAGCATTATGGATTTGAAAGATTCTAATCATCAGGCTATTTTGCTCAAAGGCTTGGATTATTTAGATCTATCATATACTGAACCATCCATGTTACCTACGCTTACTAATTTGATCGTTAAAATTATCAAAGTATGTGTAGAAGTTTACTCGATAAATTCTCAATAAAATGAAAACGAATTTAATTTTTTTACTTGTTGCAGAAATTTACAAAAAAAAATTTAAGGAAGTTGGCCACAGAAGCGAAAAAATTCGAGAGTAAACTCGCATCGTTAATAGCGGGTGGTAAGAAAGTTTCATCTGTCGCCAATAGCGTGTGTTGGGAACAAACGATAGCTGAAAATGGCACCATTGAAGAAGAATAATTTAAAACCATTTTTTATTCTGTTCGTTGCATTTTAAATATTATATGTAAAAAAAAAATTTGTATTTTTATTTAGTTATTTATTTATTAAACGATTAGTTTTAGACGATTTTTCACGTTCAACTTTGAAAGGAAAAAAATTAAAAAATTTTCTAGCCTGTTGATTGTTTTATTCTAGGAGTTGGAAATTGCATTTGATTTTCCAACATTTTTTAAAATCAGTGATGCTTGCTAGTTGTTTAGAACAACATTTTATTGACTTTTTTTGGTCAGAAAAAGGACTAAAAATAGTTAAAATAAAATACGATGAATTCTACTGTACTCCTATCTGAGTAAAAATGATGTGTTAATGAATGATGATCTCTGTGAGTACGTTATCTGTGGAAGTAAGGGTTGCAATAGGTGAATAATTAATGTTTTTTTTTTCTACCAATGGAAGTAATAATTCACTTAATGCACAACCAGCAATCTCTGTTCAATCTTTTTTATTCATTTTCGATGAAATGTTATATCGTAGGTCGACGGGTCAACGTATTATAGGTATATGCCATTTTATCAAAATATCTATTTCGGTGAAATGGCATTTTAACAAATCCCAAAAAAATCACGCAGTTTCATGCCTATGAAATTTATTATGTTGAAATACGGCGAGTATGAAAGAAAATTCTGCGGTATAATTTTTTTCTTAATTTATTGCAAAATTTCTAGTCACAGGGCATTACAGTTCACTTTGAGGAGGAGGGGGCTCCTTGTAAGCCTTGGGGGACCGCCGCTTCCCTGTAGCTGAGTCCGTTCAACAAAAATCATTTTTCTATGTCATGAACAAATAAATATCCGAAAAAAAAACGATTATAATAAATAAAATTTTTTATTAAGAACAAATAATAAAATCGAACCTTTACACAAACGAAGGTATTTTTTTTTTTTACAATGAAAACAATCAAAATAAATCATCATCGAATAAAATCAACTCACTGGAAAAACTATGTACTGTTTTTCCATTACATACAAATTTGGTAAATTATTCAACACTTCTTTGGCTTCTTCGCTCAGATTTTCGCGATAAGGAGTTTTAGCGAATAACGAATTCTCGTAGCTAGTTGGATTCAAATTGATGGCTTTCTTTTTCTCATTTTTACCTGCAAAATTGAAATTATCTAGCATTATCACTCGAATAATCAAAATTTCATCAACATGACCATATAATCATTCGTAAAACAATAAAACATTCATTATAAGTTGAACAAGCCATACTACATTCATTCTTGTGTAATTAATGTATTCGTTATCATTCGAGGTAATTTTTCGACAATACCGTCAGATGATAATTTCTCTACTACGAATTAGAAATAAAAAAAAAAAACATTCTGAAGCATAAATTAAGAAAAGGAAAAAAAGCAAAAATGACGTAATAAGTTAGTACGACAAAATGGTATATATTTCGACATGCTGTAATTGAAAATGAACCTAACAGTAATTCAAGCGAATTCGTACGATGGGAAAACTGATAAACGAAGCATTTACGAAAATAAATTCGCCAAACTATTCTCTTCTTTATCATTACTTACGATTTGTTTTATAATAAGGCGAATGAATATCAAAACTTGCTAACAAATCCAAGTCAAGAAGAGACGAATGTGAATCTGTTCAAAAATTTCGTAAACCACCTTTTCGTAAGTTCCAATAATTTTAATATTTCGCATTCTAATCGACTGTTACGAATTATACTTACAACTATCTAACGGATTCGTTAAACCGCTATTATTCCAATCGAAATGAGCCTCAGGAACCGATCCGGGAACCTATGAAATACATTCATCGTTTATTCTGTAATTTACAATTTAAATTATACGTTAACTAAAGAGAACCTACGTGTGGAGCAATATTATCATCTATGAGAGAAATGTTTTCCGTCGGCGGATGCTTTATATGTTCAACTGGTTGGTCGTCCTTCTTATCTAATGCTTTCTGGGGTACCAAAGGACTAAATCCTAAGTTGGAAGCGAAACGAGGAACTTCTGAATTCCACCGAGGGCCGAATAACTGAAGTGAATATCAAAGTATACGTATAATTATCGCATTTAAACGAAAACTACAATTTCATTGAATTCAGAGTAATTTACAATATTTCTTGAATCCACGTATAAAGCCGAAAGTAGCATTTTTTGAGTCTCCGAATTATTCCAATTGTAAGTAAGCGCAGGACTAGATTCAATTTCTTTTATTTTACACCATACACTACTACCGTTCAATTTTCCTTCGAATGTGTTTAAATTTACTTCAATTTGTTCCTACGAATTAAAAGAACAGAATGTGAATCATTATTACAAAGAGAGCCAGATATCTTAGATCTAAAACAATCTAAAATAATAAAAAATGTCCAACAAGTTTGGAATTGATTCGACAATGTGAAATCAGAAATGATCTCCTGACCAATCGAAAGAAGTTGGTCGGATTTTTACGATACCTTCTTTTTTGAACAGAACTTCCCCCTATCCCCTTCCACACTAGTTTTTCGATAACGTTCAACTATGGCTTCTACGACATGAATACTCTAGCATCGAAATATCGTACTTCGAATCATACACGCTACATTGGTACATGACAATTTTTTTTAGCTCAGTTTTATATTTCTAATTATAACTATCACAATCAAATCTGATTTGCGAAGATGTGCGTGGAGGGTGAGACATTTTTTTAATAATGAATGATTAATAAATTCTTCTAACTTTTTTTTTTTAAATCTCCATTTACATGCCAAGTAAATCATACTTTTAATGAAAATTTAATCATTTTAAACACGAATAAATATTAGTTAATATAGCAGAATAAATGTTTTGAATTTAAAATTCAACAATAAAAACAATTTTTTTTATAAATAATTATTTCATGATTGATTATAAAATAAGAATTCTTTTAATATAATTTTAATAAATAAATTAAATAAGGCAAATATCCAACCAATGGTATATACCGTATCATCAACTAATCTTTGCACCCCTCAGCGCCAAATTCCTTGTGAAAAATAAAAACTTCAAATAATTCAATTTCTCTCGTTGTTTTTGTTGGATCAACGAAAAAAATAGAAAAAAATATAGTAACATTAAATAGGAAAAAATCATTATTATAATTTTTTTTTTGGAAAATATTTTGTGTAGGGCTAATTTTGATAACACCAGCCTCAACTATATGGAATGGTGCAATGAGAGCTCATAACAATTTTCCAAAACGTAAGATCACTAGAGCATTTTTCAAACAAATCTACAAAAATGTGAAAAAATTACTCATTTTTTTTATCGTCTTTCATCATTACTATACAGCAATCTTAGCTCTTCACCTCATAATCGGAAGTTTATTGCATATACATTTTCTCTCACGCTTGTAGCTTCAACGAGTACGGATGAAAAATGCTCAAAATTTGTAGAAATTCATTCATATAGATACAAATACACAAACCTCCTTTTTTGGATTTAAATTTTAAAAGAACCTGAGGGGTCCGGCGGGGGGGGGGGGAATATTTTCAAACTTTACTCACAGTTCCATATGAAGGGAAAAATTGAGGACACCAACATAGCCAAATTTTAGTTTCCCAAGAGAGTTGAGGCAGGGGGAGAAGAAGTTATAACAAAAAAAAAAAAAAAAAAAACGTTTTTGAAGATGTTTTCAGCTATGAAATTTCTTGAATTTTCCACATCTCATTACAAAATCGACGTAGAAAAGTTAAACTTTATATATAAGGTTACTTGGTGAATAGAATATGCCCCCTTGAATTTAGATCAAAGTTGATACAAAAAATCAGATTTTTAACATTTTAGGAGAGGTAGAGGACTCCCAAATACCTGAAATTTGATTGTAAATTAAACTTCTTAAATCCTTTTGGAAAGGATGAGTGGGGGTTTTTCAACTTGGTACTGGTTGTGGGTATAGAGGTCAGCAACATTATCTACAAATTTGAACAAGCCCCCATTAAAAATTCACCTCCAGTAATGGGGCGTGGTTGTTTACTTTTTCTCTTGGACAAAAAACATTAATTTTTACTTCGAGTTCCCCCTCCCGCCAAAACATAGGTGAGAGATTGATAGAAAAAATCGTTGAAGTAAACATTCATACTTTCAGGAGCATTCGTGTGAATTTGCCGCTGTTTGTGTCCGTCATAATTTTTTAATTGTCAAAATCCACAAAAACAAAATTACATAAAATTAAAATTAAAATAAGGCATTTTGTAATTATCAGAATATAAATAATAGAAGATAATGAACTAATGATGAATTTTATGTGATTTTACATTTTTGTGAATTTTGACGAGTAAAAATTACAGTGGTATTTCAACAGATCGAACATTTCTCTACCACTTTCAAAAATTTGCACACAGCGGGAAGCAACATTTAGCATGGTAATGTCCGTACAGTGTTTGAAAACCACTAGGCAAAGAACAAAAAATAATATTTTTAGTTTCAACGAAAAACTCGACATACTGTTTCCGAATAAATACAATTTTGTAAACAAAAATTTTTTTTTAGGTGATTTTTTTACACGTGCCTCTTTCACACACCATATAAATTTTTTAATTTTTATATTTTTTATAGAGGAACGTGAAGCATCAACTATCATTCCAGGTGTGTAAATAAATTCATGTACAACTTACCATGGTTCATAATTATGCAACATTATTATTAGGCTGCTATAAGGAATTATGGTTTTGAAATAAACTTTTTTAAATACATAAAAAAAGAATGAACATGAACTTTTTAGTCAACAAAAAATCGCTCTGAGTCGACTCACATAGAATCGAGAGCAAAATGAATCATTTCTATCGTAGGAGCCTTTCTTATTAAGATATTAGCGAAAAAATCTTTCCTAGTGATGAAAGGGGAGAAGGAGGGGTACCAGGGAATATGTCAAAAAAATTTTCTTCTAAATTAAAGTATCATTTCCTACAGTTTAAAAGCATTCCAACTCGTTGAACTATTTTTGTATTTTATTTCCAAAATGCCTGAGGTAAAAGAAATAAATTCTTGAAAAAGAAAGTATTTTACTTGGGCCTGAACTTGGAAAACTTCGTTCCAACACTCCATATCTAGATCATAAGTTTTCGCCGAATCAGATTCCACTTGGGGGGCAAAACTTGGTTCTTTTTGTACAGCACACTGAAAACTATCGGTTTTAGAGTAATAATCGCTGAAAGGTTCAAATTCATCTTCATCAATTTGTGGATTATTGTTAACAAGGGGCTGACAATTAGTTGATACGAAATCGGCGAAATCATCATCCGCATCATTGCACTGCTCAACTGGTATCTGACCGATGGTAACTTGAGTGACAGGGTTTAACCTATTTGGACGGATTTGATCATCGGGTAAGTCAAGAGTGGCATTGGAATGCGATGGAGATGAATCATCGATTGTTTTATTAAAGAAATTGATTTCAGGTGGTGCGGCGAAGTCACCGAAATCATCTTCTTTGGATATGTTTTCACTTTCTATTTCATTGGGACAAGTGATGAAACAACTAAAATCTATGTCAGGTACATTACTATCATCACTATCTTCGGACATTCTTCGCTGCGCGGTATTCGATTCGGTTACTGAAGTTGAAGGCGAAATATGAGTACTCGAGGGTTTTTCTTCGCTTTCGGTGCCCTTGAAAAATGTAAAATCGTCTACTGTTGACGTGCTCTCAGTGCACTTCGAAGCCGATTCATTTTCGATGCCATCTTCGATACCAACGAAGCTGGGATTATTTCCATCATTTTCTAATTCTTCGTTTTCAAAATTAATACTGTTGGTGTCGTTATTTGCTGCAGAATTTTCATCACAATTTATGCTGATAGAATCATCGATACTACTGTCTTCTTCAATCGAGTTCGTATCTGCACTTGTACCGTTACAATTAGTAACAGTTAAACTCGGTAATACATCAACTGGGGGAACGGTGTTATTTGCAATAGAATCGATAGGAATGTGGCTTTCACTAGTAACGTCAAGGTTGTCATTATGACATTTTTCGGTCGAATTAATCACATCGATTTCCGTATCAGATTGATTTTGCAATGATAACTTTCCTACAGGTAAATTCGTACAGGAACCATTTTCACAATTTTTGCCAAAACCGTCGAAAGAATTTTCTTTTATACCATTCGAAATTATATTATTTTTTAAAGAATTCTCGTGATTAGGAAACGCCTCGATATAAATGGCTCCAGGATCGAAAACTTGTTTCGTGTTATTTAACTCGTTATCGCTGGTTACTTTGGAAACACTGACATTATCTGTAATGATAAGATAACAACTCAGTTTTTATAGTTTCAAAAAAAAAATAACAATCTTGATTCAGTTACCATGGTAACAAGTTTCCGATGCAATAGAGAAATCTCCAAATTCATCTTCGTCGTCGTCTTCATCGAAATCTAGCTTACACATAGGAGGTGGTGATGCTGGTAAAAACGGTGGTATCTCGTTGGCCATTTTAATTGTCAAGAATCAATATGTGAAGTTATCAAGGAATGTGAACTTGTCATTACACTTCTCTTCGCGCTGAAAAATATCATCGATTAGAATATATAAGTAACAATTAAGACGTGAAACGTACTTTTCTGCTTTAATTTCGATAAAATATGTCACACTTAAATTAATAGAAGCAATGAAAATATTAATAAGGTAATTATCTCGTTGAATCATAGAGGTGTTTATGAATGCTAGAAAGAACTAAAAAGGAGTATAAACATATCTGAGCAATTAAATTGTGAAAAGATAAATTATATACCACACCTTGCCAGAGAAGTTGTTTACGTTAATCAAATTACATTATACCGATGTTGTGTTGAAATCATGTCAGGAATATTAAGTTTCCAATAATTAAGAAAAAAGCAACGTTCACTACTAGGGAAAGTTAATAAATGAGTGAGAAAATATCATAGTAAGTCGCGAAAAACTCACTTTAATAAAATGATAGCGTAGAAATATCGTTAACGAGGATCATTATTTTTTAACAATATCCCACAAAAATATTCCAAATTAAAACTTCTAGATAAGGTTGTTGTTTTCAATTGATTTCATTGACCAATTGAAAAAGATTTCGAATACCATATTTTTTCGTTGACCAATCAGCGATCGATTAAAAGTTTGCAACTTATGTGAAATTTCAGTAGATATCGCTATTTAAACTCAGTTATAAACAGATACGCCATTTTTGAACTTTGATGGATCAATGTTCGATGTTTTAATTTAATAATTTGATTTTATTTTAAAACTTACATTAATAAAAAGTATAAAATACAATATTATTACAACTTACTACTAAAGGGCACAAATGCACAATATTCCACAAAGCGAAAATGAGATGATTGCGTGAAATAAAAATGGTGTATTTTCGTACCTATAGATTATTAAGGTTTATTGGCTAACCAACAACCGGCTAGAAATGTCCAGAATCGCCTCCTGCTGTTCCAGATTGCGCATGCGTATTATTTATCTACATTGAGCTCATTCATTGAATTCGGCAAATGAGCTAACGTGCTATCCTATATAAAAATTTACAAATTATTAACATCGTGAACGATATTAAATGATAATTGGAATCTAAGTATCAGTAAAAATATAAAAAATACCGCTAATCCGTTTAGTTCTTTGTTAAGAAAACTTTCAAGCTCTTGAAAATGGTAAGTTTTAATTTTTGTAAATCTAATTCAAAAAATCAATTACTTAGGCGAACCATCATGTTAAATTTTATTGAATTTATTCCATAAATAGGCATTATCAATGATCGAAAGTATTTCTTAATGATTTATATTGCAGAAATTTATCCTATAAATTTAAAATAACCGTTATATTTTTTGACACTCATTATTCACGGGTTTTATTCTTTATCGATTTCAGCAACCTCAAATTTTATTATTGAAAGAGGGCACCGAAGATTCGCAAGGAAAACCTCAACTTGTATCCAATATAAATGCATGCCAAACAGTCGCAGAAGCTGTACGTACCACGTTAGGCCCTCGTGGTATGGATAAATTGATAGTAGATCGAAACGGCAGAACTACCATCTCTAACGATGGAGCCACGATAATGAAATTATTAGATATCGTACATCCAGCCGCCAAAACTCTTGTTGATATTGCCAAATCGCAAGATGCTGAGGTACGAATTAATGAACAAAACCACCAGACAATACTTGCGTAAATGTAATAACATTACTGAATTTCTAGGTGGGCGATGGAACAACTAGTGTCGTTTTATTAGCTAGTGAATTCTTGAAACAAGAAAAATGTTACGTCGAAGAAGGTGTTCACCCCCGTTACATTGTCAAAGCCATTAGAAAAGCTATCGACATTATCGTTAAACGAATCGATGAATTAGCTCCTAAAGTAAGTTAATAGGTAATCACAACATTATTTCTTTTAATGTGAAAATCAACCTTATTTATTCTCTATAGATAGAGAAAAGTCATGAAACTGAATACCGATCACTACTGGAGAAATGTGCTGCGACCGCTTTAAGCTCCAAATTGATTCACCAGCAAAAAGAATTTTTCGCTAAAATGGTCGTAGATGCTGTTCTGATGTTGGACGATTTACTACCGTTGAATATGATCGGTATTAAACAAGTTCAAGGAGGCGCATTAGAGGTACGGTGGATTTTTTATTTGTGGCACACATTGTTGAAGAATGAAATATTCAAGTAATTATTTTCTGTAGGATTCAGTTTTAGTCGACGGTGTGGCTTTCAAGAAAACATTCTCTTATGCTGGATTTGAAATGCAACCGAAAAATTATACCAATCCTAAAATTGCCTTATTGAATGTTGAATTGGAATTGAAAGCGGAACGTGATAATGCCGAAATTCGCGTAGATTCAGCCAAAGTATATTTTTCACATTTAATTAAAAACAAAGGGGGCCTATTTACTTCCGAACTTCATTGCCCAAATGTTGCTACATCGCATGATACCCCTTCGATGCATTAAGTTTTTGGTATCAGCTTTGGTATTTGGGTAGAAAGGGTCAAATTTATAAATTTAAAAACAAATTTGAACTATCGGAATTTTTTTTTTCAACGCCTAAAATGAATAATTATGATATGAAGCATCATGTAAAAAATTTATTTAAAAAAATCGATTCATTTTGTGGGGATGGATCTTTTTTAATAATTTTGGACCATCCTCCCCTTTTCTACATACACTCTTATTCGCTTTCCATGGTTTGAAGATATATAAAAAACATTCAATCCATTATAGTTATAGCCTATTAAACATTCAGAGCTGGTATCGAAGAATTCAATAATCGATTTTTTCGGTTTTCCCTTATTTTAGAACCCCTGTAAAAGCCAAGAGAGGAAAATTGCACAAAAATCATCATTTTCAGTAACAATATTGAATATCAGAACCAAAATTATTTTCAACTCTTTTCAGAACTATTTCAACCCAACCCATGCTAACCCCTATCAAATGTACTGCACTTAGAGGACATCTAAAATGGGTTAATAATGGTAGAAAAAATGAGCACCTTCTCTCCTAACCTGAACCATAGAAATAAATTCTATTGCAAATTTTGAGATGATGTGTTTTTTCAACCCGCAAAAACTGATTCAACAACTGACAGCATTTTTTGAAATTCAGTATCTGAAGAATAATCATTACAAATGAGTGAAAACGAGTAGATTATAATGTACATGCAACTATCGAATTATTAGGGATGAGATATGTGTTCTATAAGAAAACTCCTTTGAAAATAGGAAATACATTTAAAGCTCCGAATGTTGAACGAGCTAAAACTATTACGGATTGAATATTCCTTATTAAATCTCAAACAATGAGAAGCAAATGAGTGCCTTTCAGGTAAGGGTACGACAGGGGAGGATGGCTTATAATTTTGAAAAATGGAAAAAGCTCTTTCCCGCCAAAATGGGTCAATTATTGAAATTAATCATTTTAGACCATTAAAAAAAAACGATGCATAGCATTGCTTCTAAATTTGTTTTCAACTTGATATTTCGACACCTCTTACTTCACGCCCACCTTCCCCTTTTGAATTTCAGTATTAAAAACCATCGCTAAAAATTCGTCGAGGGCTTCATAAACAACTTTTGAGCTATAATGTTTGGAGGTTGATGGGCCCAAAATTGAGTCTCACTTATACACGTTTTCTCAATTTAAATTTTATATTGTGATCGAATAGTAATGCTTTTTTTCATCACCTCAGGAATACCAGAAAATAGTTGATGCAGAATGGCAAATTTTATATAATAAATTAGAATTGATACACAAGAGTGGGGCCCAAGTTGTGCTTTCGAAATTACCCATCGGAGATGTCGCCACTCAGTACTTCGCTGACAGGTTGGTACTTCTGTTGTTACGAAATATCGCTTGAATTATATTAAATTTCAATGAGTAATCTCCCATTGTTTTGTTTCCAGAGACATGTTCTGCGCCGGTCGCATACCCGAGGAAGATTTAAAACGAACTCTAAAAGCTTGCGGTGGCGCCGTACTGACAACTGTTCACGATTTAAATGACGCTGTTCTTGGAACTTGCGCTGTATTTGAAGAAAAACAAGTTGGAAGCGAAAGGTGAAAATGAAGTACTTTAATTGCTAATTTTTTTAACATATGTGAATACTCTAATATTGTAATATTTAGATTCAATTTCTTCCGAGGATGCCCTAATGCAAAAACTTGCACTATCATTTTACGTGGTGGAGCTGAACAATTTCTGGAAGAAACCGAACGTTCTCTTCACGATGCTATTATGATTGTGAGAAGAATGATCAAAAACGATTCAGTCGTCGCAGGTTAGTATTAAAAAAAATTGCATGTTTATAATGAAGAACTAAGGTATCGTAGTCTTATCTACCACGTTAAAAAAAAAACCGTTGATCTATAATATTTTCATGTACAGGCGGCGGTGCGATTGAAATGCAGTTGAGCAAAACCTTACGTGACTACTCACGTACTGTAGCTGGCAAAGAGCAGTTATTAATCGGTGCTATCGCTAAAGCTTTGGAAATCATTCCCAGGCAGTTATGCGACAATGCTGGCTTCGATGCTACGAATATTTTAAATAAATTAAGGCAAAAACATGCCGCTGGTTAGTAAAATATCAGTTGTTTCCAAAAACGCTCTTGCTTCTAAATTATTAATAATTTTGATTTACAGGAGATTGTTGGTACGGAGTTGACGTCACCAAAGAAGATATCTCCGATAATTTCGCTAAATGCGTTTGGGAACCCGCTATTGTGAAGAAAAACGCTTTAATTGCTGCTTGCGAAGCCGCTTGCCTCGTTCTATCTGTAGACGAAACGATTAAAAACCCCAAGTCACAAAGAAGTGATGGTGGTGCACCGAATATGGGTAGAGGTAGAGGCCGCCCAATGTGAACAATATTTACTCCTTTTTTGTTTATTTATTTATAATGTCTGTACATTCGATACAGTTTTTTCACTAAACGTTTCACCATATTTTTCATTAATGAAAGATCCCTTACTTTGTAATTTTCTAATTTTCGTTTACAAAAACAAAATATTTAATCCTAGGTACTAAATTTTTCGATGATTGTTTATGATTTGTAAGTAAATTGTAATATTAAATTTTTGTAATCGCACGTGTTGTTTTATTAATTATCGATGAGAAATTACGAAATGATGGGCTTTGAATAAAACAGTCATCTTCCTCGAATTAAAATAGGAATATGGATGATCTTTTTTTTTTTCATTGAATATCATTATCAGTCTCATACTATTGAGTACGTTGAGTACCTACCTAGTTGTCATTAATTTTTGAAACTGAATGAGACTTCAAGTATAATTCTATATTTGTCATATACTCTTTTTGCAAGCATCGTTTGCAATTGCAGCTCAAAGTGGTTTTAATTAGGCCTTGATATAGTTCGCCACAAATCCTTCCTTCGTTTTCCACGCACTTCGACTATACTGTATTATAATAAGTTCTTTAATGTGTAAACAATAACCTAATTGGGCCGGATTTCCAATTTTGTTTTCAATACACTGGTATCAACTAAAAATAGAATTTCTTTAGCTTTCCCCTCCCCCTTGAAACGAAGGGCTTGCTTGAGAAGGTAAATTGATTATCGTGTACGAAAACTTCGGAATGTTATAAAAATCATCTAGATCAGATTATAGCACGATTTAAATCTTCTATCAATGGTGTTATGCGTTTGAAAAGAGCAGAGAAGTTGATGTGTAACTTTTGTTAGTAAGGTAATTTTGTTTTCATTCGGAAATAGGTATCGAAATGTTGAGAAAAATTGTATACCATTACCGCGAGAATTGAAAAAAATGTTTAATATGAAGACTTGTTGAGAGAGTGAGACCTATTCACTCTTAGGTATAGTAAGCCTGCTTCATTATCTGTCCCTCACAGGCATAATCATAGTTACTTCTGTTATTTATGACTGAACCCCTAATGGCTTTAATTTTTGAATAAGTAGTATTTGTGACTTGCAGTCCAGGACGTGAACGCGTTTATAACGAGGACAAGGTGAATATATGAGTTCTGTTCATTCACAACTTTGCTTGAAAGTGATATTTTCGCGCTGCTCAGTTTGATAAATTCATTTGGAAGTTTCTAATGAACTTGACGTATCTTACAATCGCATTCTTGATTACTTCCTGGATATAAGGATAAACTTAAGAATTAAATCAATAGAGAAGACCGAAGACCAGATTTGAACAGTGGCCAGTCGAAGTAGCTTTTTAAGCAAGGGCAATAATATTGAATAACCGGTCGAATTCCAAATACTTGATAGCGTGTTATTTGTAAGCACCTTATTGAAGGTTTATTGACTTCATCATTCCTTGAAATCTGATAGATGATGAATATTTTTGGGCGTGAGTAGAAAACCAATTTTGGCTATGCAGGACCGCTTCTATTTCGAACCAGTTCCCTAATTTCTACATCAACCAAAGTCCAAACACGGCTAGTCCTAGGTTAAATTTGCAAAAAAACACGAAAGTGAAGAAAATAAATACAGAATCGAGGTAATATGTAGTTAAATTCGTTTCTGCCTATGCGCTAAGATGAATATGCCTCTCCATTCAAACAAGAAGTTACTTCTCAAAATATTCTCATAACTTTGATCGGACGAGGGTTGGTTCAAGATCAAGACGATTGACTCGTACTAGGCGCATGCGCAGAAACGAATGTAACCACTTGTTACTAGCTCGATTGTTTTCCTCACTTTTGGAAATTTTAGCTGTGAATTCGGCATGTGTTATATGGTCCCCTGGTCCCGGTCCATATAATTTTGTGGTTATGTTTTAAGCGAAAATTAGCTATTTGCAGTTCGTGTAAACTATAATTTGATAATGTTTAAATCTTTTTCGTTTTCGCGATTTATCAACTTGAGTAATGTAGTGATCATCATAAACATTCAATGTTATATGTAGCGGAACCCTTATGAGTAAACTGAAAATGGGAATTTCTTTCGACAATAACATTATGCAAGCAGAAATTATTCCATCATATTCCACCCTACAATGTGATTCTACACTTTACCCTAGCTCTCATCTTACACTTACTATTTACAAGCGCAACCGTTCACCTTTATAAATAGAAACTATTTTATTTGAGTTCGCGAATTGTGATATACCCATTCCTGTTACAGTTTATGATCAATTTTCTCAATAGAAACTGATGGCTTGTTTCATCTCTACGATTTTCCACTGTTGAAAGGTACCTGTTTTATCTATTTTATAGTAGTATGTGTAATATCTTTAGGTTTCTTCGAACTGTACAGATATATAGTTTGAGATGTTGCGAGGATAAAAATTGTTTTCTTTGAAAATAGTTTACACATATCTGTAGGATCTCTCTCATATCTCAACAGCAACTGTAAATCTTTCGCACCATATTATTCACAGGAAAAATCATGAAAACACTTTTTGTTCCATTTTCGCTCTTCATGTGTAATTGTGTACTGTCGGTGAATTGAAAAAATTGAAAAAAAAAACAAATTTTCCTCTCGTTGATCGTCATTTCTCACAATTTACAAATAGCGCATGAACAGTTGAATTTTCAGAGTAACTCCAGAGTTGAAGTGATGTTGAAGTTAGCATTTAGAATTGCACGGAGTCATGGGTCGGAGTAAAATTTTAGGATGACTCTAGATAGGTTTTTACTTTTGTATATAGTACGTAGTATACTACAGCAGTTTATATAAATTTTACTGTATAGCTGGAATTCTGCAAAAAATCATTTCAGAAGAATGCAGTTTCAATCGCAGAATGTTGTAGAAATGTACTTACTTCAGTTGAAATGTCTGTCGTTCGATATTCCTATTCCTATTCCTTATCTCTCTTTATGAGCCCTGTTTTGTTACTCTGTATCTTTTAAAAAGATCAAAATAGCAAAGTACAAACCTTTCAAGTTTCAAGAAATTCACTCTTTAAGGAGCCCCAACTTTTTCCTGAGGTATCTTAAGGGTTCTAGATTTTGTAATCACTGATTATAGGAACCGTTCACCAAAAAATGGTTAGCTGGTCAAGGCCCCTTACCTTTACCCACGTGTGTATGCTATGCATATGAAGCTAAGATTATATTTGCACCACTAATAATTAAGTACATTGTAGTAATGCCTATTTACTTGACTTTATGATTACAGTTTATTAAAGATGAAAATATTTTTTCAATTTTCTAAGTATGGATTTATAATTCACATTCAAACTATATATCTATACTAATTACCAACCCATTAACGAAGTTCATTCTTTAAAGTTGTTATAATGCTTATCTTTCTATAGTATGATTAAACATTTCGGTTATCACCCTTGTTGTCTTTCATGCGTTGTAATTTTCCAAAAGTCATATTTTTAATATCTTGAGATGTTAGGAAAATTCCAAATTCAGATTGAATTACTTGTTGAAGTTCGAGGGCCATCACAGAATCCATTCCTAATTCAGGTAATGTCCACGTTAGGCTAACTGCTTTCAAATCCTTAATACCTGTAGAAAAATTTATTTGTGGAAATCATTTGAATATTTTCTCTACAGTACACAATCTGAAATAATATTTTTCACTTATACCTAAAATATTCGTGACCACACTTATTATATCTGAACAAGTGTGACTTTTTTCGCCTATTATTATGCTCGATACAATAGCATTGTTTTGATGTAAAACCCTATCTAGAGTTTCCAGACAAGATTTTATTCTTTGTTGTAACATTCCTCCTACAAATACAGTTTTAATTTTAAATATGTACTGTAATTCTTTTGATGTAAACGATATAATATAAATATAAAAGAGATACCGATCATTGCGGTTGAATCATTCTGGAAAAGATCACTGAATATGCCAACATCTCCAATAGGCCCCCACTGAATAGCTAAGGCTGGTAAACCATTGCTTTGTCTCATTTCGCAGATTTGTTCCATAATAGAATTAGACATTCCATAATTACTTTGTTCGCTGTTTCCATGTCCGCAACTAATGCTCGAAAATACTACAAAATGTTTCAAGTGAGGGCACATCTGACGTGATAATTTATCAAGGTGAAGCGTAGCTTTTGCTTTAGGGCCAGCAGATATGTCGAACGTTTGTTCAGTTTGTTGGTTGAAAGGAAAGTCTAATAAAATCTACGAGATAACAGAGTGATGTCAGTATAATAAATTCAATACTTGGTAATAATATTATTACTACAGAGTTAATTACTGTGGCGCTGTTGAATATTGCAGCTACTGGGCCTAAAGCGTTTGCCTCCTGTAATAAGTTCTTTACGCCATTTTCACTCGTTATATCTTGGGTACATATTATAATGATTACACCGTAGGAGCGCCATAAGCCAATTTTATACGACTGGTAACCATCCTTGATTCCGTTACGAGAACTGAGTACGATATTTTTAGCGCCTCGTAAAACTAACCAGTCTGCAAGTTCTAAACCAAATCCTCCTAAACCACCTATGAAACGTTTATTATTTACAATGCTAAATGGTGTTTGAACAAGATTTGGAAGTTATCATTGGTTCAATAGATTAAGGATTTTTAAAATTTAAAGAAGGTTTGAGGAATTTCAAATGGGTAAAATTTGAGATTACCAGTTCATATGATTTATTTTGAGGAAAAAGCACTACATAATCTGAATTCAACTTCTTAAAATTTTTTTGGAAAGGGGTGGAAGGTGTTTAGACTCCATCTAGGGTGTGACATATAAGTATGAAGTTAGTAATGTTATAAATGCAAACCTGTTGAATATTCCCTAAAGCATCTTGGCTCTCCCTTGCCTTATCATTGATGCTATAGTTCATCTTATGAGGTCTTAATCATAGCATAACTATTAATTTTATTGGATTTAAAATTTACCTATTATCACATATGATTGTTTTTTTGAGCATAATAACCGAGGTTGGGCAAGAATATGAATTGGTGAAGGCTTAGCATGCTTATCTTTTTCTTCATTTCGAACTATAATCATTACCTTACCAATATGTTTAGCTGCGGCCATATACCTGAGAAACAAAAAGTTGATAGTGAATATGTTAATGGACTTAATGACCTTTATTAATTCAAGTATCTAGCATTGATACGATACCTAATTGCTGTTTCCACCTCATTTATACTAAACACAGTACTTGGTATCGGTTTTATAATTCCTTGTTCCAGCATACTTTGCATTTTTTTCTGCAAACTTATCTTAAGCTCTAATGAGAATACTTCTTGGTCATCGAAATGAATGCTTTGGTATCTGATGGATTTGAGGAGCGGTCCCATTTCTTTATGTATGTAAATTATTTTTATTTAGTATCCCTATGGACTTAAATTTGAGAAGTGATGCCTGATTCACATTACTTTACCCATGAGGTTGTTCTGAGCCATATCTACTTTTCCTAATTCTATGAAATCTCCGCCTTTCGCAACACAATGTAATGACGCTTGTAGTAAATGTCCAGTTAAACTGTTTAGTACAACATCAACACCTCGTCCATTAGTTTGTTCCATTATTAACTTTTGAAAAGACGAGTCTCTAGAGCATCCAATATGATTTTCAGGGATCTTATAATAGAAAGAAAAAACGAAACATTATAGGTTTTACCACAAGCTATAAAAATCAAACATATTAATTTATCGCTCTACATGAGGAAATGTGTTTTTGATGTATTCTTTTTTTTGAGGTGTACCAACTGTAGTGAAAATATTACATCCATAATAATTGCATATATGGATTGCGGCGTGTCCAATACCACCACTGCCCGCATGTATAAGTATAGAACATCCTCTTTTCAGTTGTATTTTGTAGAATAGCGCGTAAATTACCTATGTTTAAACGTTAAAATATGATTTAAGAACTGCATATAAACAAAAAGCAATAATATATTTTACACATCGTAATTTTACTGTAGTGTAAGCAATGGGAATAGTAGATGCTTCTTCTAAACTCAAGTAGTCTGGTACTTTCCAAAGGAAGTGACCATAATGAGGATCCGCTATTTTAATATTGGCAACTCCTCTACATTTTGAGAATCCTATAAAGCGTTGCCCATCTTCAGATTTCCCTCCAAATTCATAACCAAAGCCATTCTTAAGTGAAGTGAGTTGAAAATATATTAAACCTCTATGATTTATTTTTGTCAATGTTCATCTTCAAAATTCTTACTTCATCAAAACGATTGAAACCAGGAATGTCCATCAAATCTATTCTCCCCAAACCAGTTATAACATCACGGAAATTAAGGGGACTGTAGTAGACATGTATTGTAAGTATACTGAAAGTAGAATGTTCATAATTACAAAAATAGTTCTAATAAGCTACTTGTTCAAAATAAAGAATTCATTTCTAAGGTACTCACTTGGTGGAATCGCATAGGCCCTCTACCCATCTATATGAAGAAAGATCGCCTTTTATCAGTTGTGTGCAATACGCATAAGGAACCTCTTTGTCTTCGAGAGGTCCAAGTGGTATAAAACGATAACTACCCCATTCTTGGTTTTTATAAACGTTCTTGACTAAATGTTTCTCATATTGAGTTTTATAAAGGGTATTTTGTAAAGTGAATGTTGGAGTATTCTCATCCTTCATAAAGAAACACCTATGAATGAAATTGATTGATTAATGGAAATTATGTTTCGATTATTAAGGACTTACAACTTTTCTCACTTTAAGGTTACAGTCATTGTAGAGATACTACTTACTTCATATTTATGTAGGGTTCATCTTTCTTCAAGCTGTTGAAAAAACCTAGTATTCCGCTTAGTGGATCTTTTTCAGCATATATAATCAACTCGGAGTTATTGTTGGTTTTGATGGATTCTATAGTGTTTTGTATTTTAGGTATCCAGGAGTAAGAGGTGTTGTCTGTTTTAACTAATACAACTTCTGGATTTCTTTTAGTGTACTATTAATGAATTTGAAAAAAAAAAAAAAAAAATAGTTTGTGAAAAATCAATATCCTAATATAAAAATCGTAGCACTACAAGAATCTGGTTATGGTTGCAACCACAAAACTTGAAAACCCATGAATATATGCTGTTGGAATGTTTTACTTATTATTACACCAGTTGGGTAAATATTGAGAACTCACTGAAGATAAGTATTAAGCTTAGCAAAAATTCGTATTTGAAGTTAAGTTTTTAAAAATTGCTACTTTTCTGCTACAACTTCTTTCATCTACTTTATTTTACTATCATGTTTCAAAAACAGAACCTTTCAGTATTTCCTTACAAGAGACCCTATTGGGGGAAAAATCGCCCATACGCTAATAAATTCGCCAACGTTGGCAAATTCGCCGAAAATACACCTAACTCATAGCGTAAATAGGAGACTTTCTGCCATTGATTTTTCGCTCATTTATTTGCACTCAAATTCTTTGATAATATCGCCATTAAAAACGCCCGCGCAATAATTCGCCGAAAACTCTGCCATAAAATTCGCTATTGATGCAAAAAACGCTGGTAAATCTGCGCATCTCATTTATTTATGTGCGTAGTAATGTGCATGAAAGTCGCCTATATTCACCATCGTATCATCGTAAAAATAGGCGACTTTTCCCCCAATAGGGGATGTTCCAAAATCCCTTAGATAACTGGAAGTGAAGTGTATCAAGTGCAATAATTATTACGTAGTCTTTCATCAACTAAGTTTTGTATCTTCTAAACTTATTATGGGTATTAGACTTTCATTATTAGTCCACTATTACTAACCTTTCGTAGTAACACAATTCGTTTGTTATGATCTAAAAGACGACTGAAACAAACAATTAATCCCAACTGGTCAAATGATGGTTTTGAAGTATTGGTTTCAATTGAAATGATAAATCCTTCATTTTGTAGTGCTTTCAAAATCTGTGTAAGCTTATGAGGAAATAATCACAGTATATTATGTAATGAATATTAACAAATATATCTTCAATTCTTATGCTGGTAGATAAACTCACATCTTTATTTTTTGATATATTATGGACCACTATCATCCAACAGCTGTGATCGGATGGTATTTCATCAAGTATATTAATCCCTGTTACATTAGTTTCAAGCGTTCGATGTTTAGAATCTATCCAGATATTTAGATCAGCCTAAAATTGGTTAGATGACATTTAAAAATTCATTTAGAAATATGTCCTTTATCACTCTATCACTCTATGATATTAAAATTGAAATTTTACCAAAAAAGTGAAATGCCAGAGTTATTGTTTCTCTGTTTATTACCTGGGTCTTGGATCAGGCTATAGTACCTTCACAACACAAAGGACCCCTGCTGTGTGAATAGGCTGGGAAAAGGACCAAGGTAATAAAATTTAATGACCCTTGCCGTTGCAAAATTTTACGACCCTTGCGGTGAAAGCCTACCTGCATTTAGTTTATTGTTCTTCAGTAATAAAATTTAAAATGAATGTATCAATACTTATCTGATAAAATAACTTTTTTTTCTTCATTTAATTTTTATTGCGAGCCCCGAAGGGGTGAGGAGGTACTAGTTACTAATGAAAATCAAAAACAACCAACTACTACTAGGTATTATTTTTGAAAGTATGAAGAAAGTATTAATAGTATTAAAAATATGGAATCACTTTTCCATATAGTTAGAGAGTTTTCATTAATTTTGACGTTAGCCTGAGATCAACATATGAATATGATGATCAGAGTATAATAACTTCGATTTGTATTACCTGAATTAAAGGAACATCCATTAATGTAACAGCTATGATATTAGATATAAGCTCCTTATTTACAGACATATGATCTATATCCAACAGCTCTAAGGTTTTTACTTTCAACATATGATTATTTTCTGATGTAATTTGAATACATAATTTTACAAACGAATGTATGTCCATTTTCTAAATTCGTAAATTGTTATTAAATTCTTTCTCGTTATATTGTGAATATGTTATACAAATTAGGTATACTTACTTCTTCTTTAATGTATGGTACGAATAAATATTTTTCTAGAATTGGGTCCTTCAAGTTCTTATTTCGTGCTATAGCGCTAGTTTTAGCTTGAAAAATTTGAACACCACCCGAACATAAGAGGTCGAGATATGAGTAGAAGCTGACTAATAACTCTAGATTTTAAAATGATTTGGTAAGATTAATTCACGTTGAAGTTCATACTTTGTAAATATACCTAAAAATGTTTGATTTTTCTTCTACTCCTATCACTTATATTATATATGTAATATTTGAACTGACCTGTATTTTCTTTACCAAGGGTGCTTAAAATCTCATAATGTTCTTTCACGTTTATTACAACTTTACGAATAAAAGTTGGTATAAACAATCTATCAACATCTCTTTGTAGAACCAATAGTTGAGCCATTGTATCGATAAAGGTAACAAAATTGTTACACCATGCCACTTTTCCATACGTTCCTGTTGAAATACAATGTTTTTAAACATAATGCTCGTAAAATTGAATTTTTTGGTAAAAATTTTTAACTTACCATCATGGTTAACATTAAGTACTTTCTTAAAAAGTCCTTTATAATGATAACCTCTAAGTCTTAATACTTTGTAGAAATCTTTAGTACTCAACAGCGAGCTATTTGAATTAAAGGACTTATTTTGTAGTGTTGAAGAATCAATATTGATCCATTCAGCATCGATGTTTTCTGGTGTTCGAACTATTCCAGTTACAACAATTGCATCATTTTCAGTCACTTCAAAGTTACCACTACCCTTTTGAATAACTATATGTAATAAGATGACGTTTTCTAAAAGTTAAATAACTGTGTAAATTTCATCTCATTAGAAAATATTAGATTAATTAATAAAGTTTCATTGATCTTACGAGTTTCTAAAATATTGATAGCCCGTTCGAAACGAATGTTCTCAAATGCTACAGACACCTCGCTGAATTTCTTTTTTTGCATTGATGCTATTGTTTCCCATACAAAATACTGCCAAAGAAAATATAAACAGGTAAAAGAGAAGTAGTTTTTAAATGGACTAGTGCCTCCTCGCCCCTTCAGGGCTCGCAATAAAAATTAAATGAAGAAAAAAGTTATTTTATCAAACAAGTACTGCTACATTCCAAACTGCACAACCCAATTTATTTTTATTTGTTTCCCCCCACCAAGAATTCTTCGTTTCAGGATGGGCTCGCCCCTTTATACCTTATACTTGCCATTTTAAACAATTTTACAACTTCACCCTTACTCTTGTCTATATACAAAGCATTTATTGAAATTTATCACCTTTTCTTCCTTTTGTATACTTGCTACTCGAAACAATTTTATGACTTACCCTTGTGCATATAGGTACCAGGCTTTTATTAAAATTTACAACCTTTTTTTCCTTTATATATGTGCTATCCTTTATATACCTGCTATTTAAAACCAGGATGCGCGCGCATCTCTAAACTGATTCCATTTTGATTTTAATATGTAGAGAGATACGGTCATTTATACCTACCAAATATCCTACCCCTGGAAATAAATTTCTACCATCTATGATATGATCACGTAGATAGCTGTGCTCTTCCGATTTTAAATTCAGCATTACATCACGCTCTCCAGATATTTTTATTTTCTTCACGTACTTAGTAATCGGCCACTGTTCGTCGTGCTGCCATCTTATTAAAGGAGAAATCATAGGGGTTCCTTTGCTTACTGGAAATTCAACTGCTGGATATAAGTTACTAATTTTGAGGGCGGCGCCAAGCGTGTAAATCCTACATTAAGGTGTATACCATACATGAGTATTATATGATTTGAATGTGCGTACGTTGTTGTACACAATTTAAAAGTGGCCAACAGATTCTAGATAGAGTTATCAGCCATTCTAGTACGTGCATTTTTGCAAGAAAACATTACAGTAACCTTAACAAGTCCAAGAAGGTCAATTTCATATTCTGTATGGGTTACTTATCTAAACTCGTAAACATCTTTGGTTATCATTACCAAAGATGTTTAGGAGTTTGGATAAATAAAATAACTTATACAGAGCGCTTCACACCGTCATAAAAGTTGGTAAAGACCATTTATGGTGCAGCAATATACTAAACTATATGTATATTTATGAAATACTAACCGGCCTAACGCATTTAGTAGAAATTTTACACCATCACTGGTACTTTTCGAAGTCAATGGAATATTATCTACAGAGGACGGTAATGAGCGTCTCAAAATAGCTTGTAAAAGTCCATGAGGAGCTATTTCAATTGTGATCGCATTATGTGGGATATGAAGGATGCCTTCTTCAAAGTATACAGGATTTAACAAATTATTGGTGTAGTATTCGGCTGATGAATATTTTGCTTTATTACTGCTCCATTCGTTTTTTGGTAAAGATGTACAGATCCATTTATTAGACCGCAGCTTAGGAACTGGAATAATCTAATGGAATTCACAACTAGTCAGTAATTACTTAAGTAATTACAATAAGCGAATCAACAATATAATACACACATACTTTTTTCAAATTTGAACAAAATTCAGGCGCTAGAGGGGTAATGTAACGACTATGATAGGGGATATTTGATACATTTACTTCATGAACGAACACATTTTTTCCTTCCAACTCGGTCATGTATTTTTTCACGACATTTGTTGGGCCAGAAATGGTGCAGTTATTTGAACTATTATGAGTTGCTACATCAATTTCGGAAGGTAGTAGTTTCTTTATATCCTTGTAACCGATACCTGAGGAATAGGAAGGTAGCGCTTAATGATGGAAATTTTACTACTGATTTGATACCTCCCTGTGTGCACATTTCTGTGGCAAATAGATACACAAAAAACACCGTTTTGGGCTTATACAAGTCATATGAATATCTTATCGACATACTTTCGAGTTGAGCTTCAAATAATGTCAAATAGATATCAACATTTTTCATTAATTAGAAAAAGATATTGATGTCTATTGGCATCTATTCAAGCTCAGCTTGAAAGTATATTTATAAGATGTTCATAAGCCATGTATTAGCTCAAAATTGCGTTTTTCGTCTACTTATTTACTACGTAAGAACAGAAACAGGATATCTATCAGCCAAAGTGTGTATATAAGGCAATCTAATTTGTTACTAATGAAAATTTCGCTTTACCGATAGATGCCATAGTTCCATGAATAATTTTATTGTTCGCGGATTCCCAGCCACGATGGCAAGCTGCTAATAACATTTGCTCGGCAGTTAGGCACCCGTCAGCGTATGCACATCCTAGTTCACCTACAGAGTGACCGATGATTCCATCAGGTTCTATACCAACCACTTTTAAAATGTCAACCAAAGCTATCTGTAGACATGTTTCAATAAATATTTGGTAATGTTTTTAGATATACCTTACTTATAAAGTAGATTTCTATGTAATTGCAATATTACTTGTATGGCCGCAATACCGATGAAAGAATTTAAGATGTTTTCAAATATATTGGCATCGTTTTCTGTTAGAATGCGAAGCAAATCGATACCTTTGGATTGCATAATTTTATGACTTTCGTAAATAGACTCTGCGAATACGGGAATATTCATAAGTGACTTTCCCATGGTTGGCCACTGAGATCCCATGCCGGCAAAAATGAACCATATTGGACGTCGTTCACCAGTGAAATACTATGATTATAATTTGTTTGTTTTTCTTTTTAAATATAGTCATATTTTACTCGGAGAAGTAAAACATTGTCTGAAGGTGAACACGTACTTGTATATAGTCATGGTTTTCATCTTCAATATTTGTTATTCTATAACCTCTATAGAGATGGCCAGGAATGTTCTCACTGAATATTTCATGAATAAGTTTTATATATTCTACATCTTCGGCGTTCTTGTTTGTCTATAAAGGAATGTCAAATTTGTAAGAGTTATTTTGATATACCACATTGATGAAGAGATGTTAGATTTTATCAGCATTAGTCCTTTACTGATAGTTATTTTGTGGTTTGTTTTAAAAGTAATAGTATGTATTTGCAGATTGTTTTAGATCTTTCCTTTTAGGTTTGTTATAGTATAGTTGAAAAGTAATAGTTGTTCCTTAGTTCTAGTTATTCACTTGTAGTGTGTTTGTATTTAAACGTAGTTTTACTACTACTACTAGAATTAAAATGAGACATTTGCATACTTCTTTCAGAATAACATGTACTGCCTCCTTAGTTCGTCCTGATACTGCGACAAGAAGTGGTAATTTTTCGCTTCCCGAATCTGAGACCACACTTGCTTTATGTTTCTTTTGAGGACTGAGTAAGAGATGAGCGTTTGCGCCACCAATTCCATAACTATTGATAGCGAAGTATTCGCCTTCACATCGTAATGGTTTTGTGACTACCTTGAAACGATCGTATGTTACAACTTATTTCCTTTGTTAACATATAGACAAGAATTTAGCCAGTTGTTACTTCTATATTGCCATTGAATAAACTTCTGATGCTTGGATTTGGTGTTTGGTAATTAATATTCGGAGGTATTAATCCAGTTTCAAATGCAATGATAACTTTGATCAATGAACATAAACCAGCACTTCCTTCACTATGGCCTATATTTGACTTGACCGATCCGATTTTCAAAGCAGTCGTGCGATTAGGGCAAAAAATTTTTTCAATAGCATTCACTTCGACAGGATCTCCTACCTGAAGTGAAATTGAAAATTATGTAATTGAAGCTTTGACGAGAAATATTGTAATATATTTTACAAATGCCTAGTTCTTCGCTTTCAATTATACAACTAATTATTGATCAAGAAGTTAAATATCAAGTGCTCTTCATAGAACTTAGAATACTATGATAGACTTCTCAAGGTCGGACTTCATGCATTGAGTGATTTTGCATAACAAGTACTCAGAAGCAAAATCAAAAATTGCGTTCTTTCATTAAGTAATTCAAAAAAAAAAATTATCACGTTTTCTCAATGACACAGTGGGTTTTGGTTTCAGAGCAAGATTATGCGTTTTCATGTGCCCATGAGCACTTTTTGAAGTATTTTTTGAGCTATATTTGATTTTTGACACCTCAAGAAAATGTTTATATCATCGGCAAATATTTTTAAGGGGGCTGGAGGAGGGACCAAAGTAGAGATATCGTCTATGAGCAGAAGAATAATGTGTACCGTCTTTTTGATGACAGTGAAATAATTTTGTAAATATATTCAATGGTTAAAATTTTCAACTATGTATATTAGGGTGACAATGAATGTAATAGGAGAAAATTTTTTTCTGCAATTTTTTTCGCGCACCCTGTAAAAGTGTTCATTTTTATGCAAAAATAATATTTCCAAAATTTTATCGCAATAAATTAATATTAACCCGTGCCGCAATGCCTTCAAGGTTGTGAACGCGAATATCTTATTCCATAGTTCGAACGTCGTACTTCTTAACCGCTGTGTATAGCAGAGTACATCTCGCGTGTTCGGGCTTATTGTAACAATGTGTATAAGGTGCTATACTTTTTTTTTCATTCTTCAACTTGTAATCATTTTATTAGGAGCTGAGTCATTGAATGAGAAGATTTTTATTTGTAAACCAGGTGTTTTCCATGAAGTGCAATGGATGGCAAAAGCTTTATATTTTCTTAAATTATTTTTATTTCGAAAAGAAGTTCCTTTGAGAAAACCAGGGGAAAATGCAGTGACTCGTATCGTGATATTCATCGTCAAGATTTACATAAGGCCATAGAGTTCAGCAATGAAAGCTAGTGAAGCGTCAATGAGCGATACTGATTTGTTAAGGGCACTATCATCGTTTGAGGAAGATGATAAATCGATGGCGAACGCTTGTTTAAAAAAATGTATTCCTCACCATTGACATTTAAAAGAAGAGACTGTTGTTCTTTCATTATTCGACGATAGACTTTCAACAATACAAAAGAGACGATGTCAAAAATTTTATTGGATTTTAAAAATTCTGAAGATTGCAATTTGGATGATGAAGCAAATCTAACATCAGAAAAAAAAATTAAACTTAGAACTTCATAATCTTCCGAAATTTTTAAGCGATGATTTGCCAGGAGGTCTGCTGAGTCCGCAATCTGTCAAATTATTTGTAACATTAAAAATTTCCACCGATTTTCTATTAATAAATTCAGACCAGTGGCACACAAATCCAGATTTCATTTCCGGTAAATTATAGGTCGATTCGTAAAACTGATGGAGGAATTTAACGATAAGTTGAGGAAGAACGAAGCCTAGAAAAAATTTCTGTTGCAAATTAGTTCGAAGTATTTCTTTTTTCACCTCAACTTTATGAAAGTACTTGAGTTATTAGATGAAAATATTTAATAAAATAATAACAAAACCTATTTTAAATAAGAAAATATCAGAATTTTAATACAAAATTTCGTGACTTACGCTTTTTGTTTCCCTATTTTTACAAGTAGTTCAAAAATATTGACCAAGTTACCCGAAAGACGCGAAAAAATGTATGGAGGCACCCTTTCACCTGGAAAATTCTTAATAATTTAATATTCTTCAAAATTAAAACTAAAAATAAATTTGTTTTTTCTAGGCTTCGTTCTTCCTCAACTTATCGTTAAATTCCTCCATCAGTTTTACGAATCGACCTATAATTTACCGGAAATGAAATCTGGATTTGTGTGCCACTGGTCTGAATTTATTAATAGAAAATCGGTGGAAATTTTTAATGTTACAAATAATTTGACAGATTGCGGACTCAGCAGACCTCCTGGCAAATCATCGCTTAAAAATTTCGGAAGATTATGAATTACATGAAACAATTAACTATAAAGATGTAGAAAAGCGTTTCGCATACTTGGTCTGATTATGCTCAAAACGCCGTTACGTGCAACGGCTAGATAGCACAGCGTTCGCGCTCTAAAGTCGAGTACCCTTATTCAAAAATTCAAGGGCCTTGCGGCACGGGTTAATATTAATCTATCGGGGTGAAATTTTGGGAATATTATTTTTACATAAAAATGAACATTTTTAGGGGGTGCGCGACCCCGAAATCGAATATTGATTTTTCATTGTCACCCTAATGTATATTCATCGCTTATATGAATTTTTACTTCACGTTTTTTTATATTTTCAAAGAAAAACAAATGAATTGTCTGTTTTTGTTGAACATATTAAAACTCTTATTTGATTACCTACTAAAGTCTCACCTCAAGTAAGTAAGGTATTGAAATTTAGAAACAGGAGTTTTTCTCACTAATACGGGAATCTGTTTTTGCGTACTTTAGTTCCAGTTCCATGCGCTTCGACATATGATACGAGTTGCGGATCGATTCGAATTTCTTCATATAATTGTCGAAATAAATCCTCGTGCGATATCATCGAAGGAAACGTAATACCTTCTTCTTTGTAACCATCGCAGTTGGTTTTGATATGAACAACATCAGCATATATACGACGCGCGTCTTTTCTTTTTTGTAATATAACCGCTACTACTGCTTCAGCTCTAACGTAACCATCAGCTGTGAAATATGAAGGGTATAATAACGCGAAATTAAATTATTATTTTAAACGTATTTTTGTTTTGCGTTTTACCTAAAGCATCGAAAGGTCGAATGCATCCTGAAGCACTAATAACACCGTTAGCGTCGAAAATAGCGGTGATATGTGGTAAAAGGCCAAGATTTGTTGAACCTACGATGGCTGCGTCGCAATTTCCATTTTGAATCGCTGTGTAGGCCATTTCTAACGCATATAAAGAAGTTGAGCAAGCGCTATCTAGTACCAAGCTTGGTCCTGAAAAGTTAAACATTTAGAAGCGAACTTTTCTCCCTTCGATTTGTCACGTTTATTTCTTATACCATGAATGTTTAAACAGTAAGAAATTCTGTTTGCCAGCATGTATCGAAATGAGGATAAATCTACGCTCGGTTTACCGTCTGCCCCAATGTCGCTTAGTTCTTGGTCTTCGAAGCATTGCGCAATGAAAACACCGGTGTTAGTTCCTTCAAAATGATTTGGGCTGTATCCTGAATGCAACGAGAAAATCTATCAAACATCTAAAATATGTTACTTGATGCCAACAATTTTTTAATTATATTTCTAGTATGAGAAAGATCAATAAGTATTGATCTCGAGGGCTACAATTAGTTGAAATTATAGGCATGAGAAATATAAAATTCAGCGTCATTGGTGGAGTATGCTTTATACGTTATCGATGTTGGCATTGTTGGCAAAATGTAGGAAACCGTGGGCCGTGGCTCGTGTGAGTTTCATGATAAGTGCTTAGAAAGTTATATTATAGATTACATAAACTTAATACTTGTTAGGTACCTGCGTCGAAAATAGCTTCATATACTTTTTCCAGTAATACTCGACCAGAGATGCTCATCGTTTCAGCTTGATGTCGATTCACTCGAAAAAAAGTATGGTCAAATCGATCAAGATTCTTTATCATTCCCATTTTGTATACCTTTTTCTCAACTACATACGAGCATATCAGAGAAAATCACTCGTAAATAAATATTGATGACCGATTGAAAGACATTGATCAGTGTTTCACGTACCTGTTTCATATCTCTCGTTATTCGAATATAATTCAGCACCCGAAAACAAATTTTCCTTGAATTCTTGAACATTTTCAGATTTTGGAAACGTTCCTGATATGCCAGTGATAACCACTTCTTCATTCTTAATAAATTTACCGTCTCGCAAAGTCATTATTTGGTTGGAGCGAAAGTTTGTGTCGAAATTTCAACTTGTTACTCTAACAAAAACAGTGAAAATTTCATATTCTAATTGTACTATATATATATATATGGAGAATTTGTCCTTCATTGAGGAGCACTCTAGCATGAGAGATCTTAGTTAATTTTCGTAAATACGATACTTACTTACGTAAATGTAGTTCAAATATGAATTTTAAATTATTTTGAATGGCGTCTGATTTGATTATTTCAAACATTTGCATTCATTAAATAGGTATTGGAATTCTTATTATGCAATTTTCCTTTTATTTATTCGTTTATAAAATTTAAATGGCTATTCTTTTACATAATCATATCATTTACTTTTTGGAAGTTTCTTAATTATTTAATTTAATAAATTTAATGCGAAAAATGTAAATGAACATTTTACCTGTATAGATGATGATAAATAGCCCTCTGTGGGATTGTTCTCATTTGTCTTTTTTCGTGTTTTCTTATGAAAATATTTTATTTTTATTCACTTATGTATTATACAGTTCCTTTTTTCATAAAGGGCCTCCCCCCATTAAGTAGATGAAGTCGGCCCTCGACGCAAATTTGGTCAAAAGTGGTTCCAAATGTTACTTGAGAACTCTACCCCCAGCCCTTCCAGAATTATCGCGCATTGTATGCTAAAAATTCAATTCGCGATATTTCCAGTAAGAACGAGAAAAAATTTTTGAAATTTTCACAGCATGGTACATGTATGTTCGTACGATAATTTTTTGAGATTTTTTTTTTTGAAATTTTTTCCTCATTTTTTGGGGGGGTTGAAAATTTAAAAAAAAAATCAAAAAATTTTTGGAGGGGTGCCTTTGCTGAATTTTTTTTTTATAACTTCGTCATACCCTTGGTACAACATATAATTTTTTCAATGTCCCTTTAGGGGGTGCAGTATGCTGAAAAAAAATGAAGTTTGAATAAAAACTTGTATTTTAAATGATTTCATATTATAGAGGGTATGATATGTGATGTGGAATAAGAAAATAAGGTTAAGGGCAAAAATCACTTTTTTAAGAAATTAGGCTTAAAGTCTGACTACGTATCTATTTGTTGGTGAGAATTTCCCTACATTTTTTCGTCTAATATTGAACGTATACCTCGTACCTTCATGAAACTCGGTGTAAAATAAAATAATAAATTTTATGTACCTACTTTTTTGCTTCTGAACAGGATTTTTTTCTTAACCTCATTTTTTTGATTTCACTGTTACCTTAATTTCATTTTGTCATTTCAAAAAGGTCGTTTGTTATGAAAAAGTGTTTTCTTCAAATCGCGTTTTTAAGGGTGATGCAAGTTTCCTGGCGGTCTGAACCTCTTCCCAATCGTTTTTTTATGACCAAAAGTATCGAAAGCCACTATTAAGTCAAAAACGAGTTTTCTGCCCTTGACCTCACTCTCTTATTCCACATCACATATGAAATGAAAATCATCTTTTTATGAATACACATTATACCTAAAGTATAAAAGATATGGAGATGACTACTTGTACTTCCATATTTTGGGCCCATGTTGGTGCTTAGCGAGAAACATCTGCACTTATGTTTATTAAGAATCTAGTGTAGAGTAATTTTGTTTTTATTCATTTTTCCTCTCCGCATCATCATAATTGTCGCACAATTGAAAAACACAAAATTTTCAAAAAAGGTCATTTTTTACACCCCCTTCCGCCCTTTTGGAAGTAATAAAAAAGGGTTTATCTTATATGAAACTAAAGGAAGAAATTTTTTTTTACTGATCTCATTTACCCCTCCTCCTTCTCCTTTCAGAGCTACAAGCGAAAAACCACTTTTTTTCAGAGGTTTTTATCCTCTCGCACATTTAGCCGGAGGGGTAGGGGATGCAACTTTTAGAATGTTACTTAGGAAGGCATCCTTCGCATGTATGGTATAAATCATCTTTCCTGTAATTTTTTCTAGGTCTGAACCAAAAATGACTGGGCTATAAGTGTTATCATTGCGGGCGGTAGTTGAAAAATACAAGTTTGTATTCAAACTTTATTTTTTTTCAGCATGTTGCATTCCCTAAAGGGACATTGAAAAAATTGTATGTTGTACCTAAGGGTATGACGGAGTTATGGAAAAAAATTCAGCGAAGGCACCCCCAAAATTTTTGAAATTTTTTTTTGAAATTTTCAAACCCATCCCACTCCAAAAGAAAAAATTTCAAAAAAAATCTCAACAAATTATCGTACGACCATAGATGTAAATTTTCCCTCTTTCTTACTGGAAATATCGCGAATTGAATTTTTAGCATACAATGCGCGATAACTCTGGAAGGGATGGGGGTAGGGGTTAAAAATTTAGATGGAATGTTTTTAGGTCCCAAGTAATATTTGATCAAGGTTTTGAGGAAGTCCGTTTCAATTTTTCTATCATTTTTGGGATTTGCTTCCTTATTTGGATCCGTAGGGAGGTTTAAATTTAAAATTATGAATTTTGATCTACTATTTTTTTTCCAGTTTGAATGATCCTGAAAAGTTGAGGAATGAAGTTAGAATCTTCTTCCGATGTCGAAAAGAACCATATTTATCTTAAAATCAACTCCAAAATTGAACCAAACTTACTTGAAACCCTACTAAACTACGAGTGATTCCCAATTTAATCATAATTTGGAGAAATCTGTTTCCTTCTCTGCAGCTTTTTTTTTTTGAGATTTTTTCGCGGAGAAAATTGAACTATATTTTGGTAAAAAGATTCCTGTAAAAATTACCATACTTCTCATATTGCTCATTCATTTATTCATTAAACCAACAAAAAGAATATCTAGGTTATTTTATATGAATTTAATTTATTAAAATAAAAAATATTTTTAATATAAAGATAATTTTATGATAAATCTTAAGTAATTTTTTTTTATAGGCATTTACATATCATTAAAAATTTTAATGAATAATTTTTTATTCAAAGTCACATGCTAAAATTTTATTTTCAAAATTGAAAAAAAAATCAATAAATTCTCAAATATGCAAAACATGTGGGTTTGAGGCAATACACTAAATACGCCCCAGTTCTTGGTCAATTGTAGAAAAGTATGTATTTATAAATTTGGTTTGCGAATTCAGCGTGATTCAAAACAGATGATTCTTTAATATGAGCCGGCTCAATTTCGTAAAACAAAACAGACAAAAAAAAATGCATTATATTTTTGACATGATAGTACTTCTCAACAGGAAATGTAAATCTTTCGTATTTCTTATATTTTCTAAGATAGATATAAGTTTTTAATTCACAGTATAATTATATCTATATTACCGACCATTACTGAAATTAATTTTATAAAATCGTTGATGAATATCTTTCGGTAGTATGATTAAACATTTGGTTTATTTCCCTTGTTGTCTTTCATGTGTTGTAATTTCCCGAAAGTCATTTTTCTAATATCTTGAGATGTTAAGAAAATTCCAAATTCTGATTGAATTACTTGTCGAAGTTCGATGGTCATCACAGAATCCATTCCTAATTCAGGTAATGTCCACGTTAAGCTAACTGTTTTCAAATCCTGAATCCCTATAGTAAAATTTATAAGGGCAAATCATTTATATATTCTCTCTACGTGTACATACATTATTATGCACTATCTAAAATGAAATTTTACACTCACCTAAAACATTCGCGACAACACTTACTATATCTGAACCAACGTGACGCTTTTCACCCACGACTATGCTTGATACAATACTATTATTTTGATGTACACCTTTATTTAAGGTTTCTAAACATGATTTTATAGTTTGTTGTGAACATCCTCCTGCGAATTTAATTAAAATTCTTAATACTGTAGTTCTTTGGAAATAGAGGATGTAGTAGGCATATAGAAGTAATACCAATCGTTACGCTTGAATTGTTCTCGAAGAAATTATCCAATAAGCCAGCGTCTCCAATGGGTCCCCATTGAATGGCTAAAGCTGGTAAACCATCGTTTTGTCTCATTTCGCAGATTCGTTCCATAATAGAATTAGACATTCCATAATTAGTTTGTTCGCTGTTTCCATGTCCGCAACTAATGCTCGAAAATACTACAAAATGTTTCAAGTGAGGGCACATCTGACGTGATAATTTATCAAGGTGAAGCGTAGCTTTTGCTTTAGGGCCAGCAGATATGTCGAATGTTTGTTCAGTTTGTTGGTTGAAAGGAGAGTCTGATAGAATCTACGTGTAATTAGAATGATATCAGTATTTTGAATTTAATGCTTGATAATTATATTATTAGGATGTTAATTACTACTGCACTGTTGAATATTGCAGCTACTGGGCCTAATGTGTTTGCCTCCTGTAATAAGTTCTTTACGCCATTTTCACTCGTTATATCTTGGGTACATATTATAATGGTTACACCGTAGGAGCGCCATAAGCCAATTTTATACGACTGGTAACCATCCTTGATTCCGTTACGAGAACTGAGTACGATATTTTTAGCGCCTCGTAAAATCAACCAGTCCGCAAGTTCTAAACCAAATCCTCCTAATCCACCTATGAAACATTTATTATTTAAAATAGTAAATAGTTGGAAGAGATAGGGTAGAGGTTTTTCGACTTAGCATTGTATGTGACTTGTATAGACATGAAGCGGTAGCAACGTCATTTCTAAACCTGTGTACAATCTCAGTTAAGAACTTAGCTTCAGTAATGCAGCATGACGGCTTACATTTTTCAATTTTCGACTATAGATTGAAAATGATAGTTCACTCAAATTTCAAAGAGGAATAGAATAGTAAAACTTTGCATGTATCAGCTCACATGATTTATTTTGAGCAAGAAGTAGTTAGTTTAAATTCAAATTCTTAAATGGTTTTAGAATGGATGGGAGGAGGGTTGGTGTTCAAAATTGGTATTGGACTTACATATGTAAAGTGGTTAGTAACGTTATAATTATGCAAATCTGAACTAACCCTAATTAAAAACTCGGTATCAGTAATGTTTCATGACAGCTTAAATTCTTAAAGAACATTCACTAGATTTAAAAAAAAATTGAAAAGACTTCCAAAATTCATTTTTTTCCTGACCTATCGTGTCTCTCTCTAGCTTCATCATTGGTGCAGTTGTTGATTTTGTAAAGTCTTAGTCAAAACTAATAATTTTATTTAAAATTTACCTATAATCACATACGATTGGTTTTTTGGGCAAAGTAATCGAGGTTGGGCAAGAATATGAATTGGTGAAGGTTTAGCATGCTTATCTTCTTCTTCATTTCGAATTTTAATCATTACCTTACCGATATGTTTGGCAGCGGCCATATATCTGAAAAACGAAAAGTAAATAGTAAGTATATTATTTGACTTAATGACCTCAGTTTATTAATTCAAGTGTCCAGCATTAATAAGATACCTAATCGCAGTTTCCACCTCATTCATACTAAAGACTATACATGTAAAGTGGTTAGTAACGTTATAATTATGCAAATCTGAACTAACCCTAATTAAAAACTCGGTATCAGTAATGTTTCATGACAGCTTAAATTCTTAAAGAACATTCACTAGATTTAAAAAAAAATTGAAAAGACTTCCAAAATTCATTTTTTTCCTGACCTATCGTGTCTCTCTCTAGCTTCATCATTGGTGCAGTTGTTGATTTTGTAAAGTCTTAGTCAAAACTAATAATTTTATTTAAAATTTACCTATAATCACATACGATTGGTTTTTTGGGCAAAGTAATCGAGGTTGGGCAAGAATATGAATTGGTGAAGGTTTAGCATGCTTATCTTCTTCTTCATTTCGAATTTTAATCATTACCTTACCGATATGTTTGGCAGCGGCCATATATCTGAAAAACGAAAAGTAAATAGTAAGTATATTATTTGACTTAATGACCTCAGTTTATTAATTCAAGTGTCCAGCATTAATAAGATACCTAATCGCAGTTTCCACCTCATTCATACTAAAGACTATACTGGGTATAGGTTTTATAATTGCTTGATCCAGCATACTTTGTATTTTCTTCTGCAAACTTATCTTGAGCTCTAATGGGAATACCTCGTGATCATCCAAATGAACGCTATGGAATTTGATAGATTTGAGGAATGGTTCCATTTCTTCACATATGTTAATGATATGTATTATTATTTCATATGTCCAAAGATTTAAATTTTAGAGAGTGATTACTGGTTTATGTTAGTTTACCCATGAGGTTATTCTGAACCATATCTACTTTTCCTAATTCTATAAAATATCCGCCTTTCGCAACACAATGTAGTGACGCTTGTAGTAAATGTCCAGTTAAACTGTTTAATACAACATCAACACCTCGTCCATTAGTTTGTTCCATTATTAACTTTTGAAAAGACGAGTCTCTAGAGCATCCAATATGATTTTCAGGAATCTTATAATAGAAAAGAGCAAATATGTAGTATAGATTTACCACGAGTCATAAAAACCATGTATCTTTAATTGATTGCTATACTTGAGGAAATGTGCTTTTGATGTATTCTTTTTTTTGAGGTGTACCAACTGTGGTGAAAATATTGCATTCATAATAACTGCATACATTGATTGCAGCCTGTCCAATACCTCCACTGCCCGCATGTATAAGTATAGAACATCCTCTTCTCAGTTGTATTTCGTAAAATAGCGCGTAAATCACCTATGTTAAAAAGTTAAATGATAATGTAGGAACTATATGTTGTTGAACAGCAATAATATAATAAGGATTCATAATTTTACTGTGGTATAAACAACAGGAATAGTAGATGCTTCTTCTAAACTCAAGTGGTCTGGCACTTTCCAAATGAAGTGGCCATAATGAGGATCCGCCATTTTAATATTGGCAACTCCTCTACATTTTGAGAATCCTACATAGCGTTGCCCATCTTCAGATTTCCCTCCAAATTCATAACCAAAGCCATTCTTAAATGAAGTGAGTTGAAAATATATTTTATCTCTATGATTTATTTTTGTCAATGTTCATCTTCAAAATTCTTACTTCATCAAAACGATTGAAACCAGGAATGTCCATCAAATCTATTCTCCCCAAACCAGTTATAACATCACGGAAATTAAGGGGACTGTAGTAGACATGTATTGTACGTACACTGAAAATAGAATGCTCATAATCACAACAAATCAAGTAGGCAGTAATAGCTTTCGCTTTTTAGTTAAAAACTCAGTTCAAAATAGTTTTAATAAGCTACTTGTTCCAAATAAAGAATTAGCTTCTGAGGTACTTACTTGGTGGAATCGCGTAGACCCTCTATCCATCTATATGAAGAAAGATCGCCTTTTACCAGTTGTGTGCAATATGCATAAGGGACCTCTTTGTCTTCGAGAGATTCAATTGGTATAAAACGATAACTACCCCATTCTTGGTTTTTATAAACGTTCTTGATTAAATGTTTCTCGTATTGAGTTTTATAAAGGGTATTTTGTAAAGTGAATGTTGGCATATTTTCATCCATTATAAAGAAACACCTATGAATGAAATTAATTCATTTGTGGAAATTAATTGTTAAAGACTTATACAAACTTTAAGGGTATTAAAGTTGTTAACGAGGTACATACTTCATATGTATGTCGGGTTCATCTTTCCTCAAGCAGTTGAAAAAACCTAGAATACCGCTTAGTGGATCTTTTTCAGCATATATGATCAATTCGGAGTTATCGTTGGTTTTGATGGATTCTATAGCATTTTGCATTTCAGATATCCATGAGTAAGAATTGTTGTCTATTTTAAGTAGTACAGCTTTCAGATTTTCTTTAGCGCCCTATCAACAAAATTGAAAAAAAAAAGACATAACTCTTGTGAAATGTGGGGTGAGACAGTTGAAATCTGAATGACCAAACATCACCCAATTAACATTTTCGGTATTAAAAATTCTGAAGATGTCATATTTACATAAAAATCATAGTACTACAAGAATCTGAAACTTTCAGGAACTTACCAAGAAAAATATTATACTTGAATGAAATGCATATTTGATGTCAAGTTTTTAAAAATTGGTCAGAATTTTATTGTTTTAAGGATGGTCAACAACAAGGGTGTAAATAAGGCCAGTTTTTGGGCTCACCTACTTTAAAAGTTTATCACACAGAGGAGTAATTTTTGAAAATTCTTATTTATATAGAACTATTAATTCTTTATAAAACTTTTAGAATTTCAGAACCCTAACCTTGATGTAATCATCAAATTTGAATTTATTTATATTTGTGAAAAGTGTTGCATATGTAAGGAGAATAGAATTTCAAGATACTGAATGATCAGAACACTTTTCCGTTTATTCTACAGTATTAACAACTTTTAAGGCCCCAATGTTATCAATGTTTGAAGAAAAAAAATAGATTCTTTCCACCTCACTTCATACTTAAGAGGCAAGATATATGATGAGCTTAAGAAGTGTTAGAAGTAAAATGACTATCAGAAGTCTATTATTACAGTTCTCCGCCACAGCTTTTTTCAACTACTCTTTTATTATGTTTTAAAAATCGAACCCTGGTCTCCTGTCAAGAGAGTCTTCAAAAATCTCTAATAAGAAGTGAAGTATATCAAGAATAATAATTATTACCTAACCTTTCACAAACTTCAAGTTGTATGTGTATCTCTCTATATATTCTCTCTATATATTAAAATCAAAATAGAATCGGTTTTGAGATGCGCGCGCATTCCAAAAGAAAGGTTGAAAAGTACGAATTTAATGCCTATTTGCATGAATAGAAGAAAGTACCTTTAGGTAATAAAGAGGCAATAAATTTTAATAAATGCCTTCTACGAGTGTGTTTGCTAAGGTAAAGTCATAAAATTTAATTGTTTTGAATAGCAGGTATACATGAAAGAAAAAAAGGGCAACATCGAATTTGAAAGGAAGCTATTGTACTGAAGAGCGCAGGTATAGTGCTTTACCAAGGAAAGAATAAAAATGTATTATTAACCTCATACCATAAAATAATAAAAGTTTATGTTTTCATTTGGTAATAAAATTTTTTGGCTTAGTTGACTCTGAATTACATAATAGTGCTTTACTAACGTAATAATAGACTTTATTTTTTTTTGTGCTTTTATTTGTAATTGTAGTTCGCGATTGTCAGAAATTGGGTGAGAGAATGACTTTTTTATGTTATAATTATTTTATTATTAAAAAAAAAAAAAAAAACACAAAAATAAAGTTTCTAGAGTTAATTCTCATTTGTTGAATTTAAACATATTTGGCAAATTTTTTTCGCATAAAAAAAAGGCGGGTGATCACACAGTGAAGTAATTCATTTTCTTTTGTTTTCTCATGAAAAAATTCAAAATTAAAAAAAGGAACTTAATCAGGATAATTCAGTTGTAATATTTCATCAATAAAAATTTTTTTAGAGGAAGGTTTGGTTGTATTCTTATTGATAGTCAATTTATTCCCTACGAGTTGTGAGGACTACTATGGGGGTTGGGTCGCGAGGCGGCCAAGGGGCGGAGCCTCCTAGTATCTTTTATACTTATTTCACAGGATTTTCATTCTTAGTCTACTGAGTACTAACCTTTTGTAGTAACACAATTCGTCTCTTATCATCTAAAAGACGACTGAAACAAACAGTTAATCCCAACTGGTCAAATGACAGGTTTGTAGTGATCGTTTCAATTGAAATGATAAATCCTTCATTTTGCAGTGCATTTAGAATCTGTGTAAACTAATATGAGACAGAAATCACAGAATATTATAATTAGTAAATGTGAGAAAATGTTTTTCAATTTTTAACGCTGATAGACATGACTCACATTTTTATTTTTCGATATATTATGGACTACAATCACCGAATAGCTGTGATTGAATGGTATTTCATTTAGTATATTAATCCCTGTTAAATTCTTATCATCCAAAGTTTGATGTTGAGAATCTGTCCAGATATTTACATCAGCCTAAAAATTGTTTGGGTGGCATTTAAGAAATCATTCAGAAATGATTGTTATAGATATAGTTTGTAAGTATAATATGTCCATCATTATGACCTAATCGCTGACGTCAACGCTTAAATTATGAGAATGTTTACCTAATTATATATCATCTAACTCGAGTAGTGACCTTTCAAAAACTGAGAAACTATTGTTTCTGATTATTTGTGAATTATACTCAACGTTGAAAATGAATAGTACCAAATATTAAAGTGATGATGATGGTTTTGAAAAAGTAATAGTATTATTACTAAGAGTAACTTCTGAAGATCGTATGGGTATTAAGTAGTTCTAATTATTTGTTTGATACAAAAAACTAATAGTGATTGAAGTGCGTTAAATCGCTAGTGCTATGAGTTCTCCTATAACGTACCAGTTCATTAGTATTTCTACGAAGCTGTAATCGACGATGTAAGAAATAGGTAGGTATTAGGTACCTACTCACTAGTTTTCGTTACCCCCATTCTTCAATCAAGCGATAAGATGCGAAAACTTCGATCAATGAGGATATTATTTGCATTTTTCTCCTAATATTATATACAACTTAAACTTTTCAATGATATTTTTTGTATTAACTCCTATGTGTGCTAATGCATTAAGCAAAGTTTTACATATATGTTAATCGTTATTTTATTTTCATTAATGTAAATTTGGTGGAGTACTTTGCGTTCTTGTTTCAATGAGCTGATGGTCTGTTTGACATATTTTTAAATTATCAAATGGTTTTTTATTTTTTTTATCATTTTGTCTTGAATTATTTTCATCTTATATATTTAGTTAAATAACTTATTATTTTGAGAAAACACCCTGCCCTGTATACTTGCACCATAATGCACATTATAAGGTGTGTAAATACCCATTCTTTTATATTACATTATAAATTATATTATATTAGTTAATTGCCAAAGCTATAAGCAACTCTTACTATCACTACTGATTTTAAAATACACTACTACCTATTATTACTATCATTTTTGCAACAACTACAAAGTAACTAATAAGGAATAGCACTACAATTTAATATTACTTTTCCACTACACTTCTGATTATAGATTAGGAGTTTCCTTTAATTTTGATCTTAACCTGGGATCAAGGTGCACTTATAATGGACAGAGCATATGTAATAACTTCGATTTGTCTTACCTGAATTGAAGGAACATTCGTTAATATAACAGCTATTATATTAGATATAAGCTCCTTATTCCCAGACATATAATCTGTGTCCAACAGCTCTAAGGTTTTTACGTTCATTATATGATTATTTTCCAATGCAATTTGAATACATAATTGTACAGACGAATTTATATTCATTTTCTAAATACGAAAATTGTCATTATTAAATTCTCTCTCTTTATATTCAGAATGTTAAACAAATTAGCCATAGGTACTTACTTCTTCTTTGATGTATGGCACGAATGAATATTTTTCAAAAATTGGATCCTTCAGGTCTTTATTTCGTGCTATAACGCTAGTTTTACCGTGGAAAATTTGAACTCCACCAGAACATAAGAGGTCGAGATGTGAGTAGAAGCTAACTGGTAAGGCTAAATTTTGAAATAATTTGGTAAGAGTAATTCACGTTGAAGTTCATACGTATAAATAAAGCTAAATATGTTTATTATTTTTCTTCCACTCCTATTACCTATATAATTATATAATATGTAATATTTAAACTGACCTGTATTTTCTTTATCAAGGGTGCTTAACATCGCATAATGTTTTTTCACGTCTATTATAACTTTACGAATAAAGGTTGGTACGAGTAATCTATCGACATCTCTTTGTAAAATTAGTAGTTGAAGCATTGAGTCGATAAATGTGACGAAATTATTACACCATGCCACTTTTCCATATGTTCCTGTCAAAATATAATTTTTCCTAGCATACTATTGCTTGTGAAATTGAACTTGGTAAAATTTCATCTTACCACTGTGGTTAACATGAAGTACTTTCTTAAAAAGTCCTTTATAATGGTAACCTCTGAGTCTTAATACTTTGTAGAAATCCTTGGTATTCAGCAATGAGCTATTTGAATTCGACTTGTTTTGTAATGTTGAAGAATCGATGTTGATCCACTCAGTGTTGACGTTTTCTGGTATTCGAACCGTTCCAGTTACAACAGTTGCATCGTTTTCAGTCACTTCAAAGTTACCAGTACCTTTATGAATGGCTATATGTAATAAGATGTGATTTTCTAAAAGTTACAAAATTGTGTAAAATTAATTTCATCGAAAATGTTGGGTTAGTTTCAAGAAAGTTCCATTGAATCTCACGGGTTTTCAAAATATTGGTAGCCCGTTCAAAACGAATGTTCTCGAATAATACAGACACCTCGTTGAATTTCATTTGTTGCATTGATGCTATTGTTTCCCATACAAAATACTGCCAAGGAAAATAAAAAGAATGTAAAGTGCAATAAACTTGTAAAACGTAAATAGTTTTTTAATAGATATATGATCATTAATGCCTACCAAATATCCTACACCTGGAAATAAATTTCTACCATCTACGATATGATCGCGTAGATAGCTGTGTTCCTCCGATTTTAAATCCAGCATTACATCATGCTCTCCAGATATTTTTATTTTCTTCACGTACTTAGTAATCGGCCACTGTTCGTCGTGCTGCCATCTTATTAAAGGAGAAATCATTGGGGTTCCTTTGCTTACAGGAAATTCAACAGCTGGGTATAAGTTACTGATTTTGAGGGTGCCGCCAGCTGTGTAAATCCTACATTAAGGTATAACATAAATGTATCACATAAATTGGATTTTTTGGTCATGGTTGATGTAAGTGAAAATTGTTCATTTAGAAAAAGGCGAAGTTAAATACCCTCAGTGTGGCGAATATGAATGAATGAAATTTCTTAAATTATTGATAATGATTTTATAAGATTGAGTAGACTTGAAATATCATCTTCTGTAAGTATAAACCTTTCTGTACACTTGAAAGGGATTCAGTAACAAAAAAGTACTTTTTGAAAAGAAAATTGATAAAGTTATACTCGTATAAAAGAATGGAAATATAAGCAATGATTTTCTCATTTTTCTAGAACAGATATTCATTTTCCTGTGCTACATCGGCAAGAGATGATTGTTTTTATGATCCAACCCTATTTTTGCGGTCATGGAGATTATAAAAGACCTCGAAGGCCAATGTTTGCAGAGCTGAAGTTGTATGGATATAAATTACCGCTTTAAACTGTAGTTGAATCCTAAACCATAGACATTGGATAATAAATATGGACGCGCCTTAGTATAGAATAAAATCACAGATTTCGTGACACCCAGATAACCTAGCGATCGTGGATACAGGATAATTGTTATCAGTTGAAAACATATGAAAACAATTTAATTTCAAACTAGAAACTATTTAATTTTTTGATTTTTTAAAGTTAAAATTAGGAACAACTATTGAAAGCAATGAGTTATTAATTTTGTATGTATTCTGCGGATATTTTTATCAACTTCTGATATCTTTTTAGCTTCGTGATGCATTCTTATCTTTACATAATTGTCCACAAAATACTTTATAAGTCTAGACTTGTGATCGTTGTCGTGGAAGAAAAAACCTCGTAAAGGCACATGGAACAAAAATTTCCTTAATAATTATTCGCGCATTTCGCGCCAAGAATAAAATTTATCACATAAATGACATAACAAATATCAAAGTGGTTTATCAATTATCCTGTATCCACGATCGCTAGGTTATCTTGGGACCAGCTTCTTATCACAAAGGCGCGTCCATATTTATTATCCAATGTCTATGTCCTAAACCGAGAAAGTTCAGTTCTTTTTATTCTAAAAGAAAATTTTTTAGCGTTTTGAAATAATTTGAAGCGATTGCCTAATAAAAGGTTCTGCTAGGTTGGAAAGACAAAGCTAAAGCTGATACTTAATGCTAACTTCAGTGAGAGTGAAACCTATATTCTATAGCTCTGCAACCTTGGTGGGCATTCATTCCGAATGAATTAAAAAAAGCTTATTGCAGTATGTAGTGAATGTGGTTGTTTGCAATATGTGAGTCATTTTTCATTGATTTTGGCTTATTTTTATCGTAAGTTACCTATTATCCAATAAAAGTATAAATTGAAACTTGAAAAAAAAATAAAAAAATAAAATAAAAAAGGAAATAGTACATTGTTTTTCTTGAAAAATCAGGTTAATATGATTATCTGGAATACTTTTCGTCCCAAACAGTCCAAATAATTGATGCCCTACTGTATATATACTTAACTTACCTACCTACCCTATGTGCACATTTCTATGGCAAATAGATATACAAAAAACACCATTTTGGGCTTATACATGTCATATGAATATCTTATGGACATACTTTCGAGTTTAACTTCAATTAATGTCCAATAGATATCAAAAATTTTTCATTAATTAGAAAAAGATATTGATGTCTATTGACATCTATTTGACATTAATTCAAACTCAACTTGAAAGAATATCTATAAGATATTCATAAGACATGTATTAGCTCAAAATGGTGTTTTTCGTCCACTTATTTGCTATGTAAGAACAGAAACAGGATATCTATCAGCCAAAGTGTGCACATAGGGTAGTTATAATACTTAGTATTTAAATGTACTTGTTGCACCCAATGTATTATTAAGGATAGTTGGTGCACCTACGTATATAAAAATGCACATTATTGCATCCGATGAAGAGTTCATTAATATATCTTAATGAACAAATTGGGTGCAACAATATGTAGTAAGAATTTATACCGCGCGACCTATTAAACCTCGAACACCAAAGTATCAAATTCCCTACTTTGGTAAAAAGTTAAGATTATGTGTTGGTAACACTATCTTATGACAAAGAGGAACGAGTGAAAAAAATTCAATTTTTAATAGTTTATTTTTTGCTCCTTGCTTTTTGTTGTATGTGTTACCAGCATCTAATTATAATATTATTTTTTTTTACCAAAATAGGGAAATTTATGCTTTTAGTGCTCAGCATTCGATGCGTCGCACGGTATAATACTTGTACAAGTAGCGATGTTATTGTATGCGATGTGAGGTCGCCAACGGATTCTAGACAGTATTACCAGTCACTCTAGCACATTCTCATAAGAAAACATTACAGCATCCTTAACAGGTACAAGAATGTCAATTTTAGGTAGATAAGATAATGTACTTCAAAGATCATTGATGGTGCAACAATATACTAAACTATATGCATATTTATGAAATACTAACCGGCCCAACGCATTTAGTAGAAATTTTACACCATCACTGGTCCTTTTCGAAGTCAATGGAATATTATCTACAGAGGATGGTAATGAGCGTCTCAAAATAGCTTGTAAAAGTCCATGAGGAGCTATTTCAATTGTAATCGCATTATGTGGGATATGAAGGATGCCCTCTTCGAAGTATACAGGATTTAACAAATTATTGGTGTGATATTCGGGTGATGAATATTTTGCTTTATTACTGCTCCATTCGTTTTTTGGTAAAGATGTACAGATCCATTTATTAGACCTCAGCTTAGGAACTGGAATAATCTAATGGAATTCACAACTAATCATTAACTTCTTAGATAGTACGAACAGAAAAATCAAGAATACAATACATACTTTTTCTAAATTGGAATGAAGCTTAGTTCCTAAAGGGGTAATGTAACGACTATGATAGGGGATATTTGATACATTTACTTCACGAACGAACACATTTTTTTCTTCCAACACAGCCATGAATTTTTTCACGATATCTGTTGGGCCAGAAATAGTACAGTTGTTTGAACTATTATGAGCTGCTACATCGATTTCAGAAGGTAGTAGTTCTTTCATATCCTCGTAGCCGATACCTGAGGAATAGGAAGGTAGCACTTAATGATGGAAATTCTACAACTGATTTGGTACCTATCTAATCTAGTACTAGCGAAAATTTCACTTTACCGATAGATGCCATGGTTCCATGAATAACTTTATTGGTCACGGATTCCCAGCCACGATAACAAGCTGCCAATAACATTTGCTCGGCAGTTAGGCATCCATCAGCGTATGCACACCCTAATTCGCCAGCAGAGTGACCGATGATTCCATCAGGTTCTATACCAACCTCTTTTAAAATATCAACCAAAGCTATCTGCATGTTTCAGTAAATATTAGGTAGTATTTCTAGATAGGAGTATGTACTTTTCTTATAACGTAGATTTATTTGATAACAATATTACTTGTATGGCCGCGATACCGATGAAAGAATTAAAGATGTTTTCAAATATACCGGGGTCATCCTCCGTGATGATTCTAAGCAAATCAATACCTTTGGCTTGCATAATTTTATGACTTTTATAAATAGACTCTGCGAATGTGGGAATAGTCATGAGTGACTTTCCCATGGCTGGCCACTGAGATCCCAAGCCGGCAAAAATGAACCATATCGGACGTCGTTCACCAGTTAAATACTGTGATTATAATATGTTCGATTTTTTGATATAATAATATTTCATTCAAAGAATTCAAATGTTGTCCAAATGTAAGCACTTACTTTTATATACTCTGGGTTTTCATCGTCTATGTTGGTTATTCTATAACCTCTATAGAGATGGCCATGAATATTCTCACTGAATATTTCATGAATAAGTTTTATATATTCTACATCTTCGGCATTTTTTTTTGTCTAAAAATGAATGTTGAATATGTAAGAGATAATTTGATGTACCATAGTGAAAATGCTATACTAGATTTGCTCAGTTTTAGTCGTATGTATTAATAGTTATTTTGTAGTTTGTTTCAAAAGTAATAGTAGTTGCTGATAGTTTTGCATATTTCCTTTAGCTTTGTTGTGGTATAGGTAAAAAGTACAAGTTGGATATTTGCCAGAAGATTACAAATCGACTGAAACTCATAAATTTGAAAAACCCACTCCTCCCATCGTTCCCTTCCAAAATCAGGTAGGCTGTAATACCTATCGTTTTTAAGTTGAAAACTTAGCTAATAATTTGGCGTACATCTTCTGTCAGTAAAAAGGGTGATGTTGGTAGTAACGTTGCTACTATTCTTATAAACGTGTATGTAAAATTCTACGGTACGTCGCAATGGGTAGATCAGCTCCCATTGCTTACAATTCCCTTCTATACTCAGGCAGATTTATGATAGGAAACGCTTTATTAAAAACTTTAAAATTAATTTCTTAAAACGTTAAGATCTAAAAGAAATGTATTTTAGTTAGAAGTTGTGCTTTGTTATTAGTTCTTTGTTGTTGTTTCTGCTTTCTTACCCCTTTTCAATTTTACTAATAAGGGCTCTTTGAAATAAAAAATCTTTTTTGATTGAAATGTATCATTTGCATACTTCTTCCAGAATAATATGTACTGCTTCTTCAGTACGTCCTGATACGACGACAAGACGTGGTAATTTTTCGCTTCCCGAATCCAAGACCACACTTGCTTTATCTTTCTTTTGAGGACTGAGTAAGAGATGAGCGTTGGAGCCACCAACTCCATAGCTATCAATAGCGAAGTATTCGCCTTCACATGGTAATGGTTTTGTGACTACCTTAAAATGATAATATGATAATATGTTAGGATTTACTTTATTAAAATATAGACAAGAATTTAGTCGGTTGTTACTTCTATATTGCCATTGAATAAACATCTGATGCTTGGATTTGGTGTTTGGTAATTGATATTCGGAGGTATTAATCCAGTTTCAAATGCTATAATAACTTTGATCAATGAACACAAGCCAGCACTTGCTTCACTATGGCCCATATTTGACTTGATCGAGCCGATTTTCAAAGTAGTCGTGCGATTGGGGCAAAAAATTTTTTCAATTGCATTCACTTCGACAGGATCTCCTACCTGAAGTGAAATTGAAAATTATGTATAGAAATGTAGGAATAGATTAACCCTGCTATGGTCGCATGTCAATTTTAACGTAGATAGTCGCATTATGAGGGAATCCCTCAGTTGTTACATATTTAGTCGCATTATGAGGGAATCCCTCATTTGTCACGTATTTAGTCGCATTATGAGGGAATCCCTCAGTTGTTACATATTTAGTCGCATTATGAGGGAATCCCTCAGTTGTTGCATATTTAGTCGCATTATGAGGGAATCCCTCAGTTTTTGCATATTTGGTCGTATTGTGAGGGAATCCCTTAATTTTATAAATTTTATTGTTTTATACAATATCGTGCTTGGGCACTTGGGCTGTAAAAATATTGACAAGCAAATATCTTATAATAATATTATATTCTGAATGCAAGGGGTTACGCTTAAGTATAGCTGCAGTGAAATTAAGGTGTAGATAATTATTCATTTTTTACCTACCTATAAAGTAATTGATTTTCATTAATATTATTCATAAATTAAGGGGAATAAGTACCTCTTTAAGGGGAACCCAAAGAGAAAAAAAATGAAAATTTTGCTTAGCATTTCGAACTCGTTAAGTATATCCTATTGTAACCATCTCAAAATCGTCATTCGATCAAAAATGTTTGAAAGTGAAGATACTAATAGCGAAACCTCGGAATTGAGTGATGCCGAGGAGATACAAGATTTCTCGAGCGGATCAGAAACTATCTTCGAAGATTCGGTAACCCCATGCATTCAGAATATAATATTATTATAAGATATTTGCTCGTCAATATTTTTACAGCCTAAGTGCCCAAGCACGATATTGTATAAAACAATAAAATTCATAAAATTAAGGGATTCCCTCATAATGCGACTAAATATGCAACAACTGAGGGATTCCCTCATAATGCGACTAAATATGCAACAACTGAGGGATTCCCTCATAATGCGACTAAATACGTAACAAATGAGGGATTCCCTCATAATGCGACCATAGCTGGGTTAATAGAAGCTTTGATGAGTAATATATTTAAATAATTTCTACTTTTTTGCTTTCAATAATATACTTATTTCCTGATAAAGATGTTTGAATATCAAGTGCTCTTCATTAAACTTAGAATACTACGATAAACTTTATAAGGGGGGACTTCACGTATTGTGTGGTGTTGCATAATAGGTAATCAAACGCAAAATCAAAGATAATGTTTTTTTTATTATCTAAGCAACACAAAAAAAATTTATCACGAATCACGTTTCTTCAATTTACCGCTATAAATGCAAGAAAAGAAACATTAGAAAACGATTTTTACTGATGATGAATGCATTTTGGCGGAATTACAAGGAAAATTGGTATTTTGAAAAATCTTTTAGTTCTCATCTTTTCAGATATAACTAATCGAACGGGATAAAATAAAATAGAAAGAATTATTAATATGTTGTTCTTCAGAATTATATCTAGAGTGACTTGCCCTTTTTTCAATTTTTTGTTTTGAAATTTAAATAAGTTATTCCAATTTCGCGTGCTTGATAATGACTGACTTCTAAATGAGGCTGATAAAGCTTAACGATCCACAAGATCTTGAAACAGAAAAACAAAAAAAAAAAACTTGATCTCTAAGAACACTATATCAAAGATTTTTAAAAATTTGTTTGTACTGTTAGGGTTGTTCTATCTGAAAGGATGAAATCAAGAAAATCAGGATGTTTTTCTGATCATGCTTCTTTATTGACAACTGTGAAGTAAATTTGTAGATATACTGAATTGTTGGGATTTTAAAGCACGTATTCATCAAATATTCGAATTTTTATATTAACTTATGTTTTCAAAAAAAAAAAAAAAAAAAAGAAAAAGAAAAAGAAAAGAAATAACTAGAAGATACTAGAGTATCTTAAAAGCTATCTTATTAGTTCCAGACATCTACTACCCCATCTTTTCTCCAACTGTAATTTCGATCTGTTAATATTTGCTCAAGTTATCGCGCGAGAACCAAAAAACCTTAACTCATACCACTTCGCGCCAACTCATGTCTCATCATGCTAAAAAACTTATCGGCTTTAAGGCTATTCTTTACTGCTCTACGAACAACAAATTTCAACCTAATGGTGAAAGTCACGTGACCGTTTTTAACCAATCGCGTTTCGAATTTTGAACCCTGACCCGCTCCCATCCGAATTTGGATACACTCTATCTCTGTCAATTTTTAAATTAAAAATTTTTTTTTTTGTTGAGATGTTTGTAAATGAAAGACGAAGATGTATGTGTGTCAAATTTTTAATCGATTGTTTCTAGAAGAAGTTATAGCACGCTCGAGATACGTTGGTTGCACCCTCCATAATAAAAAACTAATCAATTTTTCAAAATTGTCTCAACAGTCACGTATTCTTTAAACATTAATGAATAAAACAAAATGAACTCGAAAAATTCAACTTCAATATTCACGAAGATATAGTGGATCTAAATCACCCCTCAAATCTAGCTTTTCTATTATCAGTTGCAAACAGAGAGAACAGCCTTAATGGTCATTAACCTTACCCTTCTTCAATCTTTCAATTCTATCACAATCAGATATTATTGTAGTTATTATGCTAGAACAAAGAAACCTCGACTCACGCCACGTTATGTTCCATCTTGTTCGAAAACTAATTGGCTCTAAGGCACCATTACCTCCACACTTCCTCCAACTTTCAACTTGTTTCGTCAAGTTTCACTCGAGTTGTCGCGCGAGAGCCAAAATATTTCAACTCACGTCTCCTCACGCAAACTCATGTCCGATCACATCCAAAAAATAATCAGCTTTAGAACATCACAACCTCATCCTACTTCCAACTTTCAACTCGGTCCATCAAATTTTACTCAAGTTATCGCGTGAGAAGCAGAAAACCTTGACTCACGTCCGATCACGTTCAAAAACTAATCAGCTCGAGAGCTCAACTACCTCCACCCTTCCTCCGAATTTAGTTGTGATTCGATCACTTTTGCTGCAAAAAAAAATTAATTAATTAATAAAGGAACTAACTAGAAAACTGAGTGTACACAATAGCTGATTTACTGTCCGCTAATGAATTATTTGTTGTTGTTAGACACATTACAATTACGTATTTGATTACCTACTGAAGTCCCGTCTTGCATAATATTAAAACATAGAAATAGGAGTTTTTTTTTTTCAACTTATACGGGAATGTGTTTTGCCTTCAAATATTTACTTTAGTTCCAGTTCCATGTGCTTCGATATATGATACGAGTTTCGGATCGATTTGAATTTCTTGATATAATTGTCGAAATAAATCCTCGTGCGATATCATCGAAGGAAACGAAATACCTTCTTCTTTGTAACCATCGCAGTTGGTTTTGATATGAACAACATCAGCATATATACGACGCGCGTCTTTTCTTTTTTGTAATATAACCGCTACTACTGCTTCAGCTCTAACGTAACCATCAGCTGTAAAATATAAAGAGTATAATAATGCAAAATTAAATTATTATTTTAAACGTATTTTTGTTTTGTGTTTTACCTAAAGCATCGAAAGGTCGAATGCATCCTGAAGCACTAATAACACCGTTAGCGTCCAAAATAGCGGTGATGTGTGGTAAAAGGCCAAGATTTGTTGAACCAACGATGGCTGCGTCGCAATTTCCCTGTTGAATCGCTGTATAGGCCATTTCTAACGCGTAAAAAGAAGATGAGCAAGCGCTGTCTAGTACCACGCTTGGTCCTAAAAAGTTAAGGCATTTAGAAGCAAACTTTTCTCCCTTTATGAAATCTTTATTATTACATTTATTCCTTATACCACGAATGTTTAAACAGTAAGAAATTCTGTTTGCCAGCATACATCGAAATGAGGATAAATCTGCGATCGCTTTACCATCTGCCCCAATGTCACTTAATTCTTGGTCTTCGAAGCATTGCGCAATGAAAACACCGGTGTTAGTTCCTTCAAAGTGATTTGGGTTGTATCCTGAAAGCATTGAGAAAATCAGACATGCTTTACCGGTTATCGATGTTGGCAAAATGTAGGAAACTGTGGCTCGTGTAGGTTTCAGAATGTAAACTTGGAAACTTATCTAATCGATTACATAAACTCATTATTTTTTACCTGCGTCGAAAATAGCTTCATATACTTTTTCCAATAATATTCGATTAGAGATACTCATGGTTTCAGCCTGATGTCGATTCACTCGAAAAAAACTATGGTCAAATCGATCAAGAGTTTTTATCATTCCCATTTTGTATACCTTTTTTCCAACTAAGTATAAAAATATCAGAGAAAATCATTCATAAATAAATGTTGATGGCTAATTTAAAAAAACATTGACATGTGTTTCACGTACCAGTTTCATGTCTCTCGTTATCCGAATACAATTCAGCTCCGGAAAACAAATTTTCCTTTAATTCTTGAACATTTTCAGATTTTGGAAACGTTCCTGATATACCAGTGATGACCACTTCTTCATTCTTAATAAATTTACCGTCTCGCGAAGTCATTATTCGGTTGGAACGAAAATTTGTGTCGAATTTTCAACTTAGTACTTTAACGAATAATAGTGAGAATTTCATATTGGGTTCGCGCTATATATGGAGAATTCATTCTTTGTTGAGGAACACTCTAACCTGAGAGACCTTCATTTATTTCCGTAAATACGCTACCTCCGTTACTTGCATAAATGTTGTTTGGGCATGCGTTTTTAAATTTTAATTGGGTGTCTACTATGATTATTCATAATATTTGCATTCTGTAAATTAGTATTTGAATGTTTATTACGTGATTTTGTTTTTTTTATTCGTGTATAGAATTGAAATGGGTATTAAGTTTCAGGAAATATGATGTGTTTTCTTTTGCGTAATTATATCATTTACATTGGGAAGTCGAAAGTTGTCTAATAAAACTTTTCGTAGTCCCTTAATTATCAAATTAAATACATTTAATCCTAAAATTTAACTAAACATTTTATCCCTAGATGGTAATAAATAGGCATTACCTAACAAAAAAAACTTCGAAATGTGAAGCATCGAATTCCACCGGGCAAAGCTTGGTGGAATCTGCATCACCTGGGAACCTCATCACAAGAATTACATGTGCTAAAGTTAATGTGTAGGAGACGTAGGAGGTTCAAAACTTTGAGAAATGGGTAAAATTATGAAAATCACCAAAATTATGAAAAAATGAAATGCGTGATGCTGTAGCGTATGTTTGGGAGCAGGCACTTACTTATACTTATTGTTACCTTTATGTGGAAGACAGATAGTCATACATATTATTCATATTGTAACCGTCGTTTTTTATTTTTTTTTTTTTACAAATCATCATATTTATGTGAGAATTTTTTTTATTTTCGTATTTTTTTGGTGTTTTTTTATAATTTTTGTTACCTACAAAACCAGAGACCTCTTGAGACCTAAAAGTGGCGACGTGGTGTTGTGCACAAAGTGCTCCTTTACACGCCTGTTTTGATTTCAGTTGCGCCAACTTGAGCCTAAAGTAGGTTTTTTAGAATTTTATGTTAAAATTTAGTGTTTTTACACGAAAAATCGCAGTTTTTTTTTCTAATCACATTCTTAGCAGAGGTTGTTGAATTATTTATTTATTTATTTTTTTTTTTGTTTAAATAAAGTGTTTTTAACCCCTTTGGATTTTTCTACTTTCTAAATAACCAATTTTCTCGAAACTGGAGCTTTTGGTGCTCTGAGGAGTTGAATTTCCAATATAATTTTAGCATAAATACATATGATTGAAAAATCAATAATCATTTGTTCGCTTGAAACTCAGTTTTCCAAAAATTGGTGTTCTGGGACTTTTTGAGGAGTTGAATGAACTGATTTTCGAACGGGAATTTCAAAAATTGGTCTATTTTGACCTCCTCAGTTTGGGCTTACTAATGAGTTTGTGAGAAAACTGTTCGGCTCATTCTGTAGGAAATTTAACGGAAAACATTTTTTGATATAACTTATTTTGACGCAGAACTCTTTTTTCTGAAGATATTAGCAAAAAACAGTTAAAAACTGTTTTTTGAGGAGCTTTAGCCCCCTCCTGGAGTTAGCTCACCCCTAAGGGTAACAGATTTTTATACCTTGTTAAGGACACCATTCTGCACACATAATGTGAAATTCAGCTCACTACCATTTTTTTCCAAGTTCGGTCAAAAAATGAGCTTATTTCGCTGTACTCGTAATATTTCTCAACAGCAACTTTAAATCTTTCGTACCTTATTATTTATAGAGAAAAAATCATGAAACCACTCTCTTTGTTCTACCTTAGCTCTTGATGTATAATTGTGTACTATCGCTAGGTTCAAAAAAATTTAAAAAAAAATTTATCTCGCTGATCCATCACTTCTCATAATTTGCAAAAAGCACATGAAGGATTGAATTTTCAGAGTGATTCGAGAGTTGAAGTCGAGTTGGAGTCAAACTTTGAGAATTACTTCGGAGGTATTTGTTGGAGTCAAATTTTTGGGTGACTCCAGGTCCTTGCTTATATATATATGGTAGTATACTACGCATAATAATTATGTAGCATTTTGGAAGCCCCAACTTTTTCTCGAGGGATCTGTAAGAGTCACAGATTTTCTTATCACTGATTAGGACCGCTCACCAAAAAAGCGGTCAAGTGGTCATCTAACCTTTACCCACATGTATACATTTTGCATACCAAGCTAAGATTATATTCGCGCATACTAATGATTATGTACATTCTAATTATGCATTTATGGTACTTAATTCTTTAATATTATGAGATTGCATCAGGTATAATGAGAAAGGCAATATTTTTATTTTATATTTATTTTCTAAATATACTCAAGTTTATAATTCACATTCGAAATATATGTCTATATTACCCACCCACTAACGAAATGCATTTTAAAAAGTTGTTAATACACATCTTCCCGTACTATTAAACGTTTAGTTTAGGTATTACCCTTGTTGTCTTTCATGCGTTGTAGTTTTCCAAAAGTCATATTTCTAATATCTTGAGGTGTTAAGAAAATTCCAAATTCAGATTGAATTACTTGTTGAAGTTCGAGGGACATCACAGAATCCATTCCTAATTCAGGTAATGTCCATGTTAAGCTAACTGCTTTCAAATCTCTAATGCCTAATTGAAAAATTTATTTGTAGAAATCATTTGAACATTTCCTCTATATTACATTATCTGAAATAATATTTCTCACTTATACCTAAAATATTCGCGACAACGCTTATTATATCTTTATAAGTGTGACGTTTTTCACCTACTACTACGCTTGATACAATAGCATTATTTTGATGTAAAACCCTGTCTAAAGTTTCTAGACAAGATTTCATTCTCTGTTGTGAATATCCTCCTGCGCATTCAATTAAAATTCTTAATACTGTATTTTTTTTTTTTAGTAGAGAATATAATGAAACATAAAAGAGATACCCATCATTGCGGTTGAATCATTCTGGAAAAGATCACTGAATATGCCAACATCTCCAATAGGTCCCCACTGAATAGCTAAGGCTGGTAAACCATTGCTTTGTCTCATTTCGCAGATTTGTTCCATAATAGAATTAGACATTCCATAATTACTTTGTTCGCTGTTTCCACGTCCGCAACTAATGCTCGAAAATACTACAAAATGTTTCAAGTGAGGGCACATCTGACGCGATAATTTATCAAGGTAAAGCGTAGCTTTTGCTTTAGGGCCAGCAGATATGTCGAATGTTTGTTCAGTTTGTTGGTTGAAAGGAGAGTCCGATAGAATCTACGTGTAATTAGAATGATATCAGTATTTTGAATTTAATGCTTGATAATGATATTATTAGGATAGAGTTAATTACTATGGCGCTGTTGAATATTGCAGCTACTGGGCCTAAAGCGTTTGCCTCCTGTAATAAGTTCTTTACGCCATTTTCATTCGTTATATCTTGGGTACATATTATAATGGTTACACCGTAGGAGCGCCATAAGCCAATTTTATACGACTGGTAACCATCCTTGATTCCGTTACGAGAACTGAGTACGATATTTTTAGCGCCTCGTAAAACTAACCAGTCTGTAAGTTCTAAACCAAATCCTCCTAAACCACCTATGAAACGTTTATTATTTACAATGCTAAATGGTGTTTGAACAAGATTTGGAAATTTATCATTGGCTCCATGGAGAACCGAAACCTCGGGGTCTTGACTTCTAAAGACCTAGCGACTAAATTTGGATTTGAAAAAATACTTTAATATTCCAATGAGATTTTAACAATTTCCATCAATTTTGTTTTTAGCTGAGTCACCTTAATGTAAGAGGGGAAAGTCGGGGGAGTGTATGACCTTTATATCTTGGCGTTTAAAGTCATTTATGTACAGTACTTTGGTATGCATATATATTCCCCTCTCACGCCTTACCATATAATACATACGCATAGGGATGAAAATCACTAGGAAAACTGCGGTGAAACATTACATGCATCAGAGTCTGAACACTCGTTGCAACTTTATATCTTGCACATGCCTGAAGTCCTTTATCATATTCATGTTATTCTGATTTTAAGCAGTACTATCGTTGCACACTATTAGCGCGAAACAAATTTGCGTATGCGCATTCAGAATTTAGTCACGAGTGTTCTAAGAAAATATGTGTGATGTATCACCATTTTTGGGTTGGCATTTGCTTGTTGCTAGCTCGGTCCATCTACTATATAGTCAAAGAATTAAACCCATTTTGAGCAAGAAATACTGCATAATCGAAATCCAACTTCTCAAATGGTTTGAGTGTGATATATAGGCATGAAGTGGTTAATAACATTATATGTAATATGCAATCTCGAACAAAACTTAACTAAAAATTCAGCGTCAGTAATAACTACATGGTTGCTTATACTATTTTAATACATTCATTGGATTTAAAAAAAAAATTCAAAAGGCTTCCAAAATTCATATTGTTCCCACCCCATCTTGGCTTTCCGTAAACTTATCATTGACGCGGTAGTTGATTTCATGAAGTCTTAATCATAACTAATGATAATTCGATTCAAAATTTACCTATAATCACGTATGATAGGGTTTTTGAGCAAAGTAATCGAGGTTGGGCAAGAACATGAATTGGTGAAGGTTTAGCATGCTTATCTTTTTCTTCATTTCGAATTTTAATCATTACCTTACCGATATGTTTGGCAGTGGCCATATATCTGAGAAACAAAAAGTTAAAATGTTAATATGTCAGTTTTATTAATTCAAGTATCTAGCATTAATATGATACCTAATTGCAGTTTCCACTTCATTTATACTAAAGACTGTACTTGGTATCGGTTTTATAATTCCTTCTTCCAGCATACTTTGTATTTGCTTCTGCAAATTTATCCTAAGCTCTAATGACAGTACCTCCTGATCATCCAAATTGACGCTTCGGAATGTGATAGATTTGAGGAACGGTCCCATTTCTTTATGTATGTAAATAATATCATAATTTAGTATATTGTAGTACGTACAATTGTACACAGTATTGATAGGAACGAAAATCTGATTTGAGGCAATAAGGTGCAAATCGAACGATCTAGTATTCTCTATTGAGTTGTTGGTTTCATTCCATATATCGCTCTATGAATTAGAACAACGTTCCTTCTTTTTTCTTGTTTTATGATTTTTCGTGCATGTAAAATCAGTATTTTGTAATATGTTTTGAAGTATAAGTATTAAAGTCGTTGTTTTACAGTTCATTTTTTATGCATAAAATGTTCTTTGATTTTTATTTCTTTAATTAAAGGGTTGCGTTTATCCACGTACTACATATTATTATGCGTTCCTGTGCAAGAATAACTATATAATATGTATATTAATGTACATATACGTAATTATAAGGTATGTGTTGAAATTTTCGGATTTCTAAGTAAGGGACTAGGCCCTTGAAAGTAGACCTGTCTGTCTGAGGAAAGTTATATAAAAGGCGGTAAGCTGTCAGGATCATTATTCAGTATCTAGGTCAAAGAAATGGGGTTACTGAACATGCAACGGGACGTTGCATATTTAAGGCAGTGTAGAGGGAATTGGACAACTGTGCGGTGTGTTTGACAAGTTGTACATATGGGGACTGGTTGTCCATTGAGGGGGAAGTCATAAATCACTACAACCGCTCTTTTCTAGAGTTGTGCGAAGGCCAAGGTGTGGTAGAATCACAGATGGCGCGTAGTTTGTTTGAGATGGGAAGACTGCCATTGATTTTGCCACTGTTGTTTGTTTTTTTTACCAAGGTTTTGAGGTCTTGTAGTGACGAGGGAATATTAGGAAAGGGAAGAAGAGAGGTCCCTTCTTTGGCAGCAGTGTCAGCTAAGTCATTCCCAAGAAGATTAACATGAGCGGGTATGTAAGCGAAGATAATAGAAAATTAAAATAATGTATCAAAAGTAACACTCCTTCAAATATTACAGCAACAAGTAATAGTACACAGTTCTACACAGAAAATAAAAAAAATTGTTAATAAAATTATTATTTTTCATTTTGAAATTTTTATTCTCCTTGCATCTGACCCATTAAATTATTCCAGCATAGCATCGGTAGAATGATTTTTTTCCTTCTTTTGTTTTGTTTACACTCGTGCCTATGGCCCCAGCGGCAGCATACAGCACGTACAGTAGAATCTCGTTATAACGTTCCCGTTTTTAAGGTTCAGTTTCTCTGGTCCCTTGAACACTTCATGTAACTATGTACAAATTTTCCCGCGTATAAAGTTTCCTCCGTTTAACGAATTCCCGTTTATAATATCAAAATTTTTGATCCCAAGCGCGTTTTTACCACATTATAAGATTTTTGAACCTGTTATTTGCGGAAATAACTAGTTTCATAATACTTTTCTGCAGCTGCAAATACACAGTATTGATTCTTATTGCTATTTTTGCATAAACTGTGATGAAAATAAGATTCCGCTGTAACATGATAACAATTTCTGCTACATCTCTTGAAATCCTGAAAGTACGATCATGAAAGCAAAATTTTTGCATGCTATTTCATTAATCAATTTGCATTAATTAATGCTAATCAACATTTTTTTACTTCACTAACGTAATAATCATAATAAGTTTTAATGGCTGAATGTGGACGTGCACCCATGAAATATATGGGTATAATATTATTACAATTGGACATGTTTATTTTATGAGAAAAAAAAGGCATTCTCACAAATAACGTTTTCCCGCTTATAATGTTATTTTAAGTCAAGTCGCCAGAAAAACGTTATAACGGGATTCTACTGTAGTTCGATTTGTTGGCTCATCAAGATTCGTGGCTGTTATGTAAATTGTTCTATCAGTTAAATCAATCGCTTCACGTCGCATTTGCGTATAGGAATACCCAAGGCTTTTTTTTTATGCTGGAGGCACGTGGAAGAAATTTTGAAAATATCGAAAAAATTGTCATAAAAACTAAACTAAAAAACAAAAAAAAAAAAAGAAAAAAAGAAAAAAATCAATTTTGGTAATCATTACAAACATTTTTGAATTTTTTTAAAATCAGTCATGACCCTTTGAAGTATAAGGATTTATGGTTACTTAAACATCATCATTTTGCCACGAACCAATAAAATAGTGAAGTTCGTTAGTGAGAACAGATTTATGATGAAAATTTGGTTAAAATTTCGAAACTGCTTTAAAATTTATGTACTTACCTTCGGCTAAGTACATTGATAACGATAGTTACTTTATTATATTATTACTCCCCTCAATATAAGTTCAGGTTTTATTTCCAAAGATATTATGTTTTTAAACAATATAAAAATAATTTACTTCTATTTTTCCCTCTAAACACAATGGCAAGGGGTGGGGAGGCGGTACAAAAAATTATAGATCAACAATTTTCGAGTATTAGCGTGCCCCCCAAAAAAAAGTGACAAAAAAAAGGCCTGGCAATTCCTATAGACTTGAAAAAGTGATTATTGGTTCACATTAGTTTACCCATAGTGTTGTTCTGAATCATATCTGCTTTTCCTAATTCTATAAAATCTCCGCCTTTTGCAACACAATATAATGACGCTTGTAGCAAATGTCCACTTAAACTGTTTAATACAACATCAACACCTCGTCCGTTAGTCTGTTCCATTATTAACTTTTGAAAAGACGAATCTCTAGAGCATCCAATATGATTTTCAGGAATCTTATAATAGAAAACAGCAAATATGTAGTATAGATTTACCACAAGTTATAAAAATCATGTATGTTTAATTGACTGCTATACTTGAGGAAATGTGCTTTTGATGTATTCTTTTTTTTGAGGTGTACCAACTGTGGTGAAAATATTACATTCATAATAACTGCATATATTGATTGCAGCCTGTCCAATACCGCCACTGCCCGCGTGTATAAGTATAGAACATCCTCTTCTTAGTTGTATTTTGTAGAATAGCGCATAAATTACCTGTATTAACGTGTTGAAAGATAATGTAGAAACTACATACTGATGAACAGTTATAATATCTTTAAGGGTTCATAATTTTACTGTAGTATAAGCAATAGGAATGGTAGATGCGTCTTCTAAACTCAAGTGGTCTGGTACTTTCCAAATAAATTGCCTATAGTAAGGATCCTGTATTATAATATTGGAAGCTACTCTACTTTTTGTGAATCCTACATAGCGTTGCCCATCTCCAGATTTCCCTCCAAATTCACCACAAAAGTTATTCTTTAATAAAAAGAGTTGAAAACATTCAATATCTCTGTATAATTTATGTTTGTCAACATTTTAACGACAAACTTCTTACTTCATCGAAACGCTTAAATCCAGGCCTGTCCATAAAATCGATTCTCCCCACACCATGCATAACATCACGGAAATTAAGAGAACTGTAGTAGACATGTATTGCAGGCACCCTAAAGATATGAATTTTGTAAGTATATAAATATTGTTTTATTGATACATGTGTTAAAAATATAGAATTCTTTCCTGAAGTACTTACTCGGCGGAATCGCATAGGTCTTCTACCCATCTGTATGAAGAAAGATCACCGTTTATTAGTTGTATGCAATAAGCATAAGGGACCTCTTTATCTTGGAGAGGTTCGAGTGGTAAATAACAATAACTGCCCCATTCCCGGTTTTCATAAACATTCTTAATCAAATGTTGTTCATATTGAGTTTTGTAGAGGGTATTTTGTAAAGTGAATGTTGGCGTATTTTCATCCTTCATAAAGAAACACCTATGAATAAAATTAATTCATTAGTGGAAATTATATATACACTGTGTCTAACTGATTTTAATACACCCGAGCGCAAAATTCCCTTTCAGGAAAAAAAAATATAAACTATTTCATTTTTTTTTGACTTCATTATGATATAATGAATTATTGAAGAGTTTAGTAACTCAAATTCTATAATTTAAGTAATTTTTTACTGGTTATTTGATTGATTTAAATTCATTTCTTCCAAAATCAGTGTTGCAAAATTAATTGAAATGAAACGTTGAAAGTTTAAAAATATTCATAATCTTGTAAGTTATGGATTGAAATCATAGAGAAACAATTATTTATGTGTTAATTTTTTTAATCTTGTAAAAAAAAAAGTGAAAAGAAATGAAATAATGAATACTTTTTTGTAGATGAAGAGAATTTGGCGCTTAGGGTTGTCAAAATCAGTTAGACACAGTGTATACTTATTAATTGTTAAGGACTTACGCTTTGCAAACTTTAAGAGTATTAAAGTTGTAACGGGGTACTTACTTCATATTTATGTCGGGTTCATCTTTCTTCAAGCAGTTAAAAAAACCTAGAATACCGCTTAGTGGATTTTTTTCAGCATACACTATCAACTCTGAGTTATCTTTAGTTCTGATGGATTCTATAGTGTTTTGTATTTCAGATATCCATGAGTAAGAAGTGTTGTCTATTTTAACTAGTACAGCATCCGGATTTATTTTAGCGTACTATCAACAAAATTGAAAAAAAAAAAACATAATTTCTATCAAATGTAGGATGAGGCAGTTGAAATCTGAATAACCAAAAATGTTACAAGTAACATTTCCGATGTTAAAAATTCTAAAGAAGTCATATTAGCGAGAAATAAAATCTTAATATAAAAATCATAGTACTACAAGAATCTGAAAATATTAAGAACTTACAGGAGAAAAGTATTTATACTTAGAAGAAATTCATATTTGAGATCAAGTTTTTAAAAATTGGTCGGAATTTTATTGTTTTAAGTATGGTTAAAAACAGGAGTGTAAATAAGGCCAGTTTTTGGACTCATCTACTTTAGAACCTTACAGCCTAGATGAGTAATTTTTGAAAGTTCCTATTTATGTAGAATTTTTGATTCTCTATAAAACTTTTAGAATTTCAGAACTTTAATCTCGAAGTAATCTTCAAATTTGAATTAATTCATGTTTGCCAAAATTGCTGCATAGGTAAGGAAAATAAAATTTCAACATATTAAATGATCAAAATACTTTTTTATGTATTGTAGTATTAACAACTTTTAAGGCCCTAATGTTATCAATGCTTGAAGAAAAAAAAAAACAAGATTTTTTCCCATCTTACTTCACACTTAAGATGAAAGAGATATAATGAGCATAAGAAGTGTTAGAAGTACAATGACTATCAGAAGTCTTTTATTATACTCGTAGTTCTCCTCTATACTTTTTTTCATCTGTTCTATCTCATTACTATGTTTCAAAAGTCGAACCCTTGTCTCATTTCAGAAAAGTCTTTCACAATCTGTCTAATAACTAGAAGTGAGGTATACCAAGTATACCTATTAATTTTATTGTTACATAGCCTTTCACAAACTTCAAGTACTGTATTTTTCAGACTTTTATGTTGCACTTTCATCATTACTCTACTGAGTACTAACCTTTCGTAGTAATACAATTCGTGTTTTATCATCTAAAAGACGACTGAAACAAACAGTTAATCCCAACTGGTCAAATGACAGGTTTGAAGTGATTGTTTCAATGGAAATGATAAATCCTTCATTTTGCAGTGCATTTAAAATCTGTGTAAGCTAATATAAGGCAGAAATCACAAAATATTATGTAATAAAAATGTAAGAAAATATTTTTTGATTCTTAATGCTGATGGACATGACTCACATTTTTATTTTTCGATATATTATGGATCCCAATCATCCAACAGCTGTGATCGGATGGTATTTCATTTACTATATTAATCCCCGTTAAATTCTTATCATCAAGAGTTTGATGTTGAGAATCTGTCCAGATATTTACATCAACCTAAAAATTGGTTGGGTGATATTTAAGAATTCATTCAGAAATGCGTATTACAGATATTTGTAATTATAATATGTCCATTATTATAATTATAACAATCTCTGGCTTCAACCCTTTAATAATGAGAATGTTTATCTAATTTTATGCTATGTAACTTTAGTAGTAACCTTCGAAAATTGAGGAGCTATTGCTTGTGATTATGTGTTAATTATACCGCATATTGATAGTGAAATAGTACAAACTATTAAAATGATGATAATAGTTTTGAAAAAGTAGTATTACTTTCACTTAAATGCATAGCGTAGTGCAGGTAACCTTTGAAGATAGAAAAACTGTGAGTACTTATTTCAGCTTTCCAAATGCATTTCGAGCAGAGTGGATAAGAAGTACATATATAATATTCCAAATTCGTCTTCACGCAAGATATTGCAAGAGATAATGAAGGGTTATCGACCTCAAAATATGGTGGAGTATACGAAAAGTTGAAAAATTTCCATTATGGTATTCTGATTTTAGCTTCCCTCGCGAGTTTGGAGAGGAATTGAAGCAAAAACGAATATTAGAAGGGAAATTGCTGCAGGAAATTTCATGAATCTTCTATTACTTCACCAAACTATGTAGGGTTAGTTGATGACCAGAATATGATCTCTCAGATTTGGGTCAAAATAATTTTAAAATGGCGCATTGTAAAAATTTGAGGATATTTAAGAAACCTCAAGTACCTATAATTTGAAAAATATGTATTCATATGATTATTGTATGGCAAAAAATACTGCATTTGTTCCAAATTCAACTTCTTGAGTGGTTTTGGATGAGATAGGGTAGGGGTTTTCAGACTTTGTATTGAAGTGCCCTGTAGACATGAAAAAGTTAGCAACGTAATTTACAAACTGGTACAAGATCTAATCAAAAACTACGTGGCATGGCTGCTTACGTTTTTTATTTGATTTACTTATTTTTATTTTATATTTAGTTCCATAACTATTGTTGGGAGAGGGGATCCTTCCCTTTATACTTGCACAACAATGCACATTATGAGGTGGGTAAATACCAATTGGGACCCTTCAGAGCAGTGGCGCGCTAGTGTCGTGTTTACATTTAATGGTATTATCCATGACCGACTCGAATAACAGGCCGAACAACACAAGTTGGCAACACCGATATCAGCTGATGTATGGTAGGCCCACGTGCATCCATGAAAGACTCTTTCTTATGAAAACACAATTAATACGTATGTAAACATACGCACATGGGCCCACCACCTTTGTGTTTATTACGATGTTGCCAATAGTTCACTTGTTCGGCCTGTTATTCGAGTCGGTTATGTATTATCAGTTCTGAAAACGGGGAATTTTTGCTGCCAGTTGTAGACTCACACAGTAAAATGTTTAAATTATTTGAAAATAAATCGAATAAATGAAATGAATGAATTTAGTTTGGCCAATTTGATACTTTTCTATCATTTTGGTTTATAAATGAGATTCTTTCGCATGTTATTTATGATGTTTGTATCACTATATTCCTTATTAAGTGCGTATAAAAAATAATCATTTATTTCGTAACAATAACACTGGAATTCAATTTATCTTCACAACTGAACAAAAAACAATTAATTCTATTCAAAATAATTCAATTCAATACCAGAATTATTAATTCATTGCCAATAATGACACTTTATCAATATTATTGAAATCCCCGTTTTCAGTAGTTCATCGTTTTACCACCAGGTACCGACTCTTTCGCTGAACGATCCCATCTATTATTTATATTATTTTGTGGAACAAGTATTAAAACTTCAATCTTCACAACATAGTAATAAATTGCCAAAACTATAAGCAACAACTACTACTACTAATTTTCAAATAAATACTACAACAAAACTACTAATAAAAATGTAAAACTTACTAATACTACTCTCATTTTTGAAACATTAAAATAACTACTACCTACTAGTAAAGTATTAATAGTACTAAAAACTGGAATCACTTTTACAATAATGTTCTGATTAGAGTTTAAGAGTTTTCTTTAATTTTGACGTTAGTCTGAGATCAAGGTATACAATGAACAAAATATAATAACTTCGATTTGGTTTACCTGAATTAAGGGAACATCCATTAACGAAACAGCTATGATATTAGACAAAAGCTCCTTATTCACAGATATATGATCTACATCCAACAGCTCTAAAGTTTTTACTTTCAATATGTGATTATTTTCTAATGCAATTTGAGTACATAATTTTACAGAAGAATTTATATCCATTTTCTGTATTCAAAAATTGTTGTTATTAATATGTTCAGGATGTTATATAAATTAGGTATACTCACTTCTTCTTTGATGTATGGTACGAACAGATATTTTTCTAAAATCGGGTCCTCCAGGTTTTTATTTTGTGCTATAGCGCTAGTTTTAGCTTGAAGAATTTGAACTCCACCAGAACATAAGAGGTCGAGGTGCGAATAGAAGCTGACTGGTAACTCTAGATTTTGAAATGATTTAGCAAAAATAAGTTACGTTGAAATTTATACGTACAAATATACCTAAAAATATGTTGTCTTTCCTTCACTCCTATTATATTACGTATATGTAAGTTTTAAACTGACCTGTATTTTTTTTATCAAGGGTGTTTAAAATCTCATAATGCTTTTTCACGTCTATTGTAAGTTTACGAATAAAGGTTGGTACGAGTAATCTATCGACATCTCTTTGTAAAATCACTAATTGAGCTATTGTGTCGATAAATGTGACGAAATTATTACACCATGCTACTTTTCCATATGTTCCTGTTAAAATATAATTTTTCCCAGCATACTGTTTGTGAAATTGAACTTGGAAAACATTTCATCTTACCACTGTGGTTAACATGAAGTACTTTCTTAAAAAGTCCTTTATAATGGTAACCTCTAAGTCTTAATAGTTTGTAGAAATCTTTAGTACTCAGCAGTAAGCTATTTGAATTCAACGAATTTTTTTGTTGTGTTGAAGAATCGAGATTGATCCACTCATTGTCGATGTTTTCTGGTATTCGAACCGTTCCAGTTACAACAGTTGCATCGTTTTCAGTCACTTCAAAGTTACCAGTACCTTTATGAATGGCTATATGTAATAAGATGTGATTTTCTAAAAGTTAAAAAATTGTGTAAAATTAATTTCATCGAAAATGTTGGGTTAGTTTCAAGAAAGTTCCATTGAATCTCACGGGTTTTCAAAATATTGGTAGCCCGTTCGAAACGAATGTTCTCGAATACTACAGACACCTCGTTGAATTTCATTTGTTGCATTGATGCTATTGTTTCCCATACAAAATACTGCCATAGAACATAAGAAGACCGTAAATTTGCAGTAGACTAGTAAAAGGTAAAAAAGTTTTTTAATAGATATATGATCTTTTATGCCTACCAAATATCCTACACCCGGAAATAAATTTCTGCCATCTACAACATGATCACGTAGGTAGCTGTATTCTTCCGATTTTAAATTTAGCATTACTTCACGCTCTCCAGATATTTTTTTTTTCTTCGCGTACTTAGTAATCGGCCACTGTTCGTTGTGCTGCCATCTTATTAAAGGAGAAATCATAGGGGTTCCTTTGCTAACTGGAAATTCAACTGCTGGATATAAGTTACTGATTTTGAGGGTGCCGCCAGCTGTGTAAATCCTACATTAAGGTGTAACATAAATGTATTACCTAAATTGAGTTTTTTGGTCATGATTGATGTAGATGAAAATCGTTCATTTTAGAGAAGGGCAGTTTCAGTCTTCATAATATGACGAAAATGAATGAATGAAATTTTTAAATAATTGATTATGATTTTGTAAGATTGAGTAAGCTTATATCAACTTATGAAAGTAAAAGCCTTTCATGTAGAGTTGGAAGGGATTTAAGAACAAAAAATCACTTTTTGAAGGAAAAATAGAAATCTTTGTGGAATAAGAGCCAGATGAATAAATTGAAATATAAGCAATTATCCTCTCATTTTTCAAGAATAAACCTTCATTTTCTTATGCTAAATTGACAACAGATAGCATTTTTGAAATATTAATTTTTAGAATATTTAATGTAGCCAATTTTTGCTGTTGAAGAGAATATAAAAGACCTCAAAGGCCAATGTTGGCTGAAAAAGAAAGTAGAGCTAAGTTGAACTGATATAGAATGTGAAATTTAGCTGAAGCTAAAGTTATATTCTATAACTTTGCAACCTTGGTGGGCACCAACACTTGAATCTCATCTCCCCTCCGCCTCAAATGAATTTCCTTTTACACTACTGGTCCCTTATTTCTTTATTTTTAAAGATATGATTTTTATTTTTGAACCTTTATTGGGAAATAAGACTCATGTCAAATGTCGGTAAAAAAAGTATGCAGCAGGGCTGTAATAACGGATCGTGTTACGTTCCGTTCCGTTCCCATTCCGGTATCTGTTCCTGGGTCATTCCATTAAGTTCCCGTCACGTTATGTTCCTTTGAAGGTTCCGTTACATTCCGTTATATTCAATTCTGTTCTTTACTTATTTTTCAGTTCGAGTTGATAAAGTTACGAGTTTAAGTTTCGTCTTTTTTTTTAATGTTTTGTTTTTAATTGATAATAGACAAACAATCAAATTTCAATTTCGCATCAAAAAATGGACATTGCACTGGACTTGCAGGGTATTAGGAACAATTTTGCCAGCATTCAAATTTCAAAGAATGAAAATAATGTAAAATAACGGAACAACAACAAAATTGATCCGTTATGTCCCGTTACGTTCAGTTCTCAAAAATTTCGTTCTGTTACTGAAATTAATAAATTAGCTGTACGTTCCGTTATTCCATTACATTCCATTACCGTTATTACAGCCCTGATATGTTGTATATTTATAAGCTTAGCACATTCTCATAAGAAAAGATTACTGTACCCTCAGTAGGTGCAAGAACGTCGTTTTCAAGTGCATAATGTACTTCAAAGACCATTTAAGATGCAACAATATGCTAAAATATATACATATTGGTATATGAAATACTAACCGGCCCAACGCATTCAGTATAAGTTTCACACCATCCTCGCTACCTTCCAAAGTCAACGGAATATTATCTACAGAAGATGGTAACGACCGCTTCAAAATAGCTTGTAGAAGTCCATGAGGAGCTATTTCAATTATGATAGCGTTATGTGGAATATGAAGGAGACCTTCTTCAAAGTATACAGGATTTAACAAATTATTGGTGTGATATTCGGACGATGAATATTTTGCTTCATCGTTGCCCCATTCGTTTTTTGGTAAAGATGTGCAAATCCATTTGTTGGACCGAAGCTTAGGAACTGGAATAATCTAATGAAATTCACAACTAGTCAGTAATTACTTGGATAGTACCAAAAGGCAAATCAAGAATCCAGTACATACCTTTTCCAAATCGGAACGAAATTTAGGCCCTAGACTAGTAATGTATCGACTATGATAGGGGATATTTGATACATTTACTTCACGAACGAACACACTTTTTTCCTCCAACACAGCCATGAATTTTTTCACGATGTTTGTTGGGCCGGAAATAGTGCAGTTGTTTAAATTATTATGAGCTGCTACATCGATTTCGGAAGGTAGTAGTTTCTTTATATCCTCATAACCGATACCTGAATAATGGAAATTCTACTACCGATTTAATACTTACTTAATCTATTACTATATTTGCGAAAATTTTGCTTTACCTATAGATGCCATAGTTCCATGAATAACTTCACTGTTCACGGATTCCCAGCCACGATAATAAGCTGCTAATAACATTTGCTCAGCAGTTAGACACCCATCAGCATATGCACACCCTAATTCGCCCACAGAGTGACCGATGATTCCATCAGGTTCTACACCAACCACTTTTAAAATATCAACCAGAGCTATCTGCATGTTTCAGGAAGTATTTAGTAATGTTTCTAGATATACTTTACTTGTGAAGTAGATTTATATGATTGCAATATTACCTGCATAGCCGCAATACCAATGAAAGAATTTAAGATGTTATCAAATATTTTAGGGTCGTCATCTGTGATAATGCTTAGCAAATCAATACTTTTGGTTTGCATAATTTTATGACTTTTATAAATAGACTCTGCGAATATGGGAAGAGTCATGAGTGACTTTCCCATGGCTGGCCACTGAGATCCCATGCCGGCAAAAATGAACCATATCGGACGTCGTTCACCAGTGAAATACTGTGATTATAATATGTTCGATTTTTTAATATAATAATATTTCATTCAAAGAATTCAAATGTTGGCCAAATGTAAGCACTTACTTTTATATATTCAGGCTTTTCATCATCTACGTTTGTTATTCTATAACCTCTATAGAGATGACCAGGAATATTCTCACTGAATATTTCATGAATAAGTTTTATATATTCTACATCTTCGGCGTTCTTGTTTGTCTATAAAGGAATGTCAAATTTGTATGAGATATTTTGATAAAGCGTATAGGAGAAGAGATGTTAGATTTTATCAGCTTCAGTCCTTTACTAATAGTTATTTTGTGGTTTATTTCAAAAGTAATAGTACGTAGTTGCTGATTGTTTCGAATCTTTTCTTTAAGTTTGTTATAGTGTAGTGAAAAAGTATTAGTTGTTCCTTAGTTCTGGTGAATCACTTGTAATATGTTTGTATTTCAACGTAGTTCTACTATTACTACTAGAATTGAAATGTGACATTTGTATACTTCTTTAAGAATAACATATACTGCTTCTTCGGTACGTCCTGATACGACGACAAGACGTGGTAATTTTTCACTTCTCGAATCCAAGACCACACTTGCTTTATGTTTCTTTTGAGGACTGAGTAAGAGATGAGCGTTTGCGCCACCAATTCCATAACTATTGATAGCGAAGTATTCGCCTTCACATCGTAATGGTTTTGTGACTACCTTGAAACGATCGTATGTTAAAACTTATTTCCTTTGTTAAAATATAGACAAGAATTTAGCCAGTTGTTACTTCTATATTGCCATTCAATAAACTTTCGATGCTTGGATTTGGTGTTTGGTAATTAATATTCGGAGGTATTAATCCAGTTTCAAATGCTATGATAACTTTGATCAATGAACATAAACCAGCACTTGCTTCACCATGGCCCATATTTGACTTGACCGAGCCGATTTTCAAAGCGGTCGTGCGATTAGGACAAAAAATTTTTTCAATAGAATTCACTTCGACAGGATCTCCTACCTAGAGTGAAATTGAAAATAACGTAGAAATGCAGGAAAGCATCAGTCAAAGCTTTGAAGAGATATGTTGTAATATGTTTAAAAAATCCGTAATTCTTCACTCTCAATAATATACCTATTTCCTGATCAACAATTTTGAATATCAAGTACATTTCATCAAACTTAAAATATCTACTATGGTAAACTTTTAAAGGCACAACTTCACGCATTGTGTGGTTTTGCATAACAAGTACTTAGATGCAAAATCGAAAAATGCGTGTTTTAATTAAGTTATACAAAAAAAAAAATTCATCATGTTTCTTCAATTTATTGCCATAAATGCGAGAAAAGAAACATTAAAGAAGCATCTTTACTAATAATGAATGCATTTTGGTGGAATTACGAGGAAAATTGGTAGTATGAAAGGTCACTTAGCTATCATCCTTTTACATACAACTACTCGGACAGAATAATATTAGATACAATGAATCATTGATAATAGTTGGTATTTATTGTTTTCAGGATTATACCGTGCGCGCAATTGATTCCTTACTCATCAGCGCAAAAATCCGCTAAAACTCGTTTTACATGATTTTGAAATCAATATTAAAAGTATGTGGAATTGTCTTTTATTCCAGTTTTTTATTAAATTCTATTATAAAATCCATTAGAAGTATAAATAAATCCACAGCTTCTAGTTGAAACATTATTTCAGAATTATATAAATAAGTTCTTAGAAGTTTTTACGCTGGTGTATAGTAAATCAGTTACGCGCACGGTACCTAGAGGCACTGCGCCCTTTTTTCTTTTTTTTTGCTTTGAAATTTAAATAAATCATTCTAGTTCATTATGCTTGATAATGACTGACTCCCAAAACTGACTGATAATTGAACCATTTAATAGGTTTAGAAACATAAACGCATAAAAAAAAGAAAGTAAGCAGCCATGCCGCATTACTGAAGCTGCGTTTTTAAATGGGGTTTGTTCAGGTTTGTAAATAACGTTGCTAACCTCTTCGTGACTACAAGTCACATCCAATACTAAGTCTGAAAATCCCTACCCTATCCCTCTCAATACTACGTAAGAAGTCGAACTTACAGTTAGAACAAATGAAATATATCTTGCTGAGTGCAACTATTATATGAACACATATTTCTCAAATCATAACTACTACTTGAGGCTTCTCAAGGCCCATATTGAAGAGTTCATATTCTTGTCATCAAAAAACCCTGTATACTAAGTTTGACCTTTCTAGGTAGATTTGGTGAGAAGATATGAAAGATTAATGAAATTTCTGGTAACAGTTTTCTCCCCAAAAATGTTTTTTTGCCCTAACTCCCCTCCAAGTTTACTTGAGAATCTAAAATCAGAATAAGTTGTCGCTTGGGTTCATTTTATCATATGACACCAACTCATTGCAATAAAAAATTTTCGACCTTGCGTGCACCCCATCACATTTGGAGGTCAGTAAACCCTCCGTCTTCCCTCTAACATCATTTGTAAAGGTAAATTTAGGATGTAGCATACTCCTTATCTCCAATAATCAAATGATTCGTATGAGTTCATATTAATTACATTTTTACTAATTTGAAGCTCCTCAAGTTCTGCTCAGATTTTAAAATCCGCTCTTTTTTATCCATTTTGACCCAAATTGAAAAGGTCATATGCTGGACACTAACTAACCTCTCATACAAATGACCTTGGTAGATTGTTTTGGTGAAGATATGCGGAAAATTCGAGAAATTTCACGACTCAAAACTTTCTCAAAAAGTCGTTTATTGCTCTAATTCTTCTCCAAATGTACTTATGGAGTGAAATTTGGATATGTTGGTGTCCGTAACTCGCTCTTCTATATACCGGGTGTCTATGTGATTCGGGTACTCTTAAGCGCAAAATTCCCTAAAATGGCTATTCAGTTAATTCGAATAACTTTACATACGCGCTTGGTTGCCTCGTTAATAATATGAAAAATCTCAAAATTCTTAGCTTTGAATTATTACATTTCACGAATCTCATATAGTGTACCCATTTATGTAATAATTATAATTAACAACATTATGTTAGGGATTTTAGCGCTCTAGGGTACCCGAATCGAATAGACACCCGGTATAATAAAAACAAAAAATTCAAACTATTTGTCCCTTCCCTAGTTCCCTCATAATTTTAGTAATCAACCATTTTTAGGTTTATCGAAAAAACAAAAAAAGTACCTTTTCGCATTTTTAAGAGAGTCTCCTACGGAATTGAGTAAATATGAATACCCGCCGACCCTATGTATGACGAAAGAAATACGATTATACCAAAAAGCTGGACATTTGCCAGATGATTACAAATGGTCTGAAAAGCAAAGATTTGAAGACTCCAATCTGCCCAAACCTCTCATCCCTTCTTAAATTAGATATGATGTAACAGATATCCTTTTTACGAGTATGTTGAAAACTCATCTAAAAAAAGCTTAGTCGTTTTCTGAATCTTACGAGGGACCAGTCACACATGTAAGTCGTCGATCTGCTTGAATGGTTGCCTATATGGAAGACCTCAGGCACGTACCTACACGCCGTACAAATGTCATCTGATACGGGCTTAGGTTTTTGGTAGCAGTGTTGCCAATGCGAAAAATAAAGTTATGAAAAAACAAAAAAATTACGATTTTGAAAAAATATGGTGGACACTGAATAGAGATTAATTAAATAAGTAAAAATTGTTATATACACAAATTGCCTAACTTGAGTTTTGAAGAGGTAGTTATCAAAAAAATCATAAAAAAAACTGTTCAAGAAATCTTATTCAACTCTTTGAGATGAACAAAAATGGTGCTTTGCAAAAATCGCTTATCTTAAGAATTGAAGGTGCCCTGTTTGTATATCATTGAGTGAATAAGTGTATATTAAAAATTTTTGAAAATAAATGTATCTATTCTTATTTCATTATTTTTACTTTTTTGAATTGTTTATCAATTTTCTAGCATTTTTAATCGGTAATACCTGCTTCAGTGTACCTACCCATCAAAATTATTCACCTCCATACTTTCACCTTCTTTTAAAACATGAAAATAGATACGGGCTCGGGATAAATTTTTTCATCATCCCTCCAAGTTTAACGGTAAGTGATGGTATGAGTGCGAGCCGATCGACGTAGAAAAATCACAAAATATTTCCAAATTTCGATCAATTTATGATGACATGGTTGTGGGAACGAACTTTTTGAATAAATATGTTATGAGTATTTACTTCACCAATTTTTTTTTATATGTTTTCTGTAATACCCAAAAAAGTAGTAATCTAAACAGCGCCTTCATTTCCCAAGAGATATTTATTTTTCAAAGCACCATTTTCGTTCATCACGAAGATTATAGTGAGGTCCACGAAAGTAGACCCTCCTGATATGCACTTTGTTGCCATATTTATTACTAATAATTATGGAGATAAAAGTATGGTAACCGTATGTTTTTTGGTTGAAAAAAATGTAATTATTTAAGAAAGTACGAAATCCTTCTCTTTTTTACCCAACACATGATTATTGAAATGAATGATGAGCAAACCTTTGATGCAAATCACAATTCGATTTTATCAAATAGCTGGTTAATTTGAAGAGATTTGGCAACGTTTTTTTTATAAACGCAAAATTTTATTTTTTGTATATAAAGATACGGGTCTAGTTTCGTGGACCGCACTATAGAATAAGATTTCTTGAACAAATTTTGTTTAGTGATTTTTTTTGGATAACTAGCCCTTCAAATCTCAAGTTAGGCAATTTCTGTATATGACAGTTTTACTTGGTCAATCAACCTCTATACAGTGCCCACCTTATTTTCTCAAAATCGTAAATTTTTGTTTTTTCATAACTATTAATTTTTCACATTGGCAACATTGCTACGAAAAAACTAGACTCGTATCAGATGAAATTTAAACGGCATGTGTGTAGGTGCTCCATTCAAGCAGATCGGCGACTTACATATGTTAATGGTCCCTCGTTAACCTTAAGCACAACATATCAATCATTCATTGTATTTCGTTTTGTTCTGTTCTAGTTGTTGTATCTGTAAGGGTACATCAAGGGAATCAGGATATTTTTCTGATCATATTATTTTTTTGACAACAGTGAAGTAAATTTTTAAATATATTAAATTGTTAAGATTTTGGTTGGCCACATTACAACTACCTATTTCATTACCTATAGAAGTCCATCCTAAAGTGAATAAAGTAGGTATTAAAGTTTAGAAGTAGGAGTTTTTCTAACTTAGACAGGAATGTGTTGTGTGTTTAAATATGTACTTTAGTTCCAGTTCCATGTGTTTCGATATATGATACAAGTTGTGGATCGATTTGAATTTCTTGGTATAGCTGTCGAAATAAATCCTCGTGCGATGTCATCGAAGGAAACGTAATACCTTCTTCTTTATAACCATCGCAGTTGGTCTTGATGTGAACAACATCAGCATATATACGACGCGCGTCCTTTCTTTTTTGTAATATTATCGCTACTACCGCGTCGGCTCTAATGAAACCATCAGCTGGGAAATATAAAGAGTATATTGATGTGAAATGAAATTATTAGTTAAGGCAAATTTTTGTTTTGTTTTTTACCTAAAGAATCGAAGGGTCGAATGCATCCTGAAGGACTGATAACATTATAAGTGTCTAAAATAGCGGTGATGTGTGGTAAAAAGCCAAGATTTGCTGAGCCTACAATGGCTGCATCGCAGTTTCCATTTTGAATCGCTGTATAAGCCATTTCTAACGCATAAAAAGAAGATGAGCAAGCGCTGTCTAGTACCACGCTTGGTCCTAAAAAGTTAAGGCGTTTAGTAGCGAACTTTTCTTCCTTTATGAAATCTTTATTATTACATTTATTCCTTATACCGTGAATGTTTAAACAGTAAGAAATTCTGTTTGCTATCATGCAACGAAATGAGGATAAATCTGCGATCGCTTTACCATCTGCCCCAATGTCGCTTAAGTCTTGGTCTTCGAAGCATTTCCCAATAAAAACACCGGTGTTAGTTCCTTCAAAGTGATTTGGGCTGTATCCTGAAAGCATAAAAAAAAATGTGACCTCTCAAGCATAAAGGTGCCACAAGTTGGGATTTTTGAAATCGAGTTTTTCACATTTTTGAGAAGTACAGACCATCCTCGTTTGAATGAGACCAGAACGAGCCAGCTATCTCTAAAATTTATGATTTTATAAGCCTTTAAGTTTTGAATATTCAACTAGAAGATACTGGCGTATCTTAAAAGCGGACTTTACTAATTATGCTATTTTAAAGAATGTTCGAATAACTAATTTTTTTACCAGAATAAAAAAATTTTATAAAATTCAAAAGTTCTACCAACTACACTTATCCTAAATTTTATCAAGTATCATACAAAACATGACCTCCCGTAATTTATCTTCTTATAACCCAAAATATGGAATCGTACGTTCAAAAAACTCTAAAAAAACAATATTACCGACAATTTCTTCAAAAAAACGTGACCTCACGTCAAATTATATTTCCTCATATTCGACATGCTTTCGAGGATGGCCAACTCTTCTTCTTATCCTCCTTCTTCGTTTCCAGGGGCTGACTATACTCATTTGTAAAATTCATATTTTAAATTGTAAATTAAAATTACGTGACGTCATGTTACCTCATGCTCAATCGACTTCAAAAATCAACCAATTCTAGAGACTACCCAATCCACAACTCCTCAAAATTTCGAGTCGATCTATAAGGTTTTACTTTAGTTACAGCAAGAGAATGAACATTTACAAAAAAAACGTGGCCTCATAATAAATCATTCCTCCTCAAGTTGAAAAACTAATAATCGCTGAAAGTTTGCATACTCTACCCATCCTTCCAATTTGGTGTCGATCATTTTCGACTCAAGCCCCGTCACGTCACGTCACGTCACGTCACGTCAAATCACATCCACTCACGTCGAGGAAACGCTTAATTCCAAGACTACTACGCCTACTCTTTCAGCCATTCACACCACATTCTGATAAATTTTTGATACAAAAGCAAAAACCGTGACCTCACGTTTCATTGAATGATCTCACGTTCTGATAAATTGGATATCTGATCAATTATAACGCTCAACCATTCCTTCCTGCTATCATGCGGGAACCAAAAAACCTCAAATCATGCCTCCTCACGCCACGTCACGCCTGATCACCCACAAAAACTAATCAGCTCTGAAGCATCACTATCCTTACCTTTCCACCAACTTTGAACTCGATCCATCATGTATTACTACAGTTATCGCGGGAGAATGGAAAAACCTCAACGAATACCTCCTCACGCAAAACTCACGTCCAATCACCTTATGAAAATAATAATCTCTCAAACTATTCTACCCCCACCTTCTTTTATCCTTTAATCATTCTATTCAATTTTTTTCGACTTATCATGGGAACACAAAAAAGCTCAATTCACGCCTTCTCATGCCAACTCATGTCCCATCATGCTCAAACATTAATTGGCTTTAGTGATCACTAATCTTACCCTTCTTCCATCTTTCAGTTCAATCTATCAACTTTTATCTTAGTTATTGCGCGAGAACCAAAAAAAAAAACTCAACTCACGCCTCCTCACGTCCGATCACGTCCAAAAACTAATCAACTTCAGAGTACCACTACCCCCACCCTTCTTCCAACTTTCAACTCGATCCGTCAACTTTTACTCAAGTTATGGCGCGAGAACCAGAAAACCTTGACACACGCCTCCTCACGCCAACTCACGTCCGATCACGTACAAAAACTAATCAGCTCGAGAACTCAACTACCCCAACCCTTCCTCCGAATTTGGTTTCGATTCGATCACTTCTACTCGAGTTATCGCGCGAGAACGCGAAGAAAAAAAAATAAAGAAAGAAAGAAGCAAACAAACTAAGAAACTGAGTGAACGCAATAGCGGATTTACTTGAAAAGTAAAGTCCGCTAAAAAGTAAGTTTTGAGAAAAACGATGTTAAAGTTAAAAGAATAAAAATCGCTATGTTTTTATGCTTTAATTTTCTTTTATTCGGCAAAAATATCAAAAATGATTAGTTGAAATAAACATCTTCAATTATAATTACGAAATTTTCTTCAAAATTACAAATATAAAAATTTTGTAAGGACTAAAAACGTTACAAAAGTAGCGAGAAATTTTTTTTTTTCCTAAAAATTTTTATTGAAAAGTCATCAAAATTCAATATTTCCTCCACTTTCCGATGAATTTCGATCTGTGACTTCGTCATTGTATAGTAAACATGTCAAATCACCAGAATCCGCTGAAAATCGATTTTTCAATTTTTCGTCCAAAATTCACATTTTTACCCCTAACTCGAAAAATTGTTTTCCAACTAGTGGCCCGTTTGCGCTTGAGAGGTTACATATGTTACCTTAATGACAACAATTTTTTAATTGCTTATATTTTTAGTATGGGTAAGATGAATAAGTATGGACATCGAGGGCTATGATTTCTTGAAATTATAGGTAAATATAATTGTGAGAATTATAAAACTACGAGCTTTTGGTAGAATATACTGTATTCATTATTGATTTTGGCAAAATGTAAGAAACTGTGTCTCTTGTAGGTTTCAAGATACAAACTTAGAAAGTTATCTAATACGCATATTACATAAACTCAGTATTTTTTACCTGTGTCGAAAATCGCTTCATATACTTTTTCCAATAATATTCGACCAGAGATACTCATGGTTTCAGCCTGGTGTCGATTCACTCGAAAAAAAGTATGGTCAAATCGATCAAGAGTTTTTATCATTCCCATTTTGTGTGCCTTTTTCCCAACTATAAGAATTGCACAGAAAATCACTTGTAAGTAAATACTGATGACCAGTTTAAAGACATAACGTGTGCTTTGCGTACCTATTTCGTATCTCTCATTATCCGAGTACAATTCAGCTCCGGAAAACAAATTTTCCTTGAATTCTTGAACATTGTCAGATTTTGGAAAGGTTCCCGATATGCCAGTGATAACCACTTCTTCATTTTTAACAAATTTACCACCTCGCGAAGACATTATTCGGTTGGAGCAAAAATTTGTGCCGAAATATCAACTTATTACTTCAGTAACGAACAATAGTGAACAATTTATATTCAAATTGAGCTATATATGGGGAATTCATCCTTCATTGCTGATGATGTAAGTAGTAAAAGTATCAGAAATGTTCGTCAATTTACATAAAATATATGTTAGCTATATTAAAATGGTACATTTTAAAATTCTAATTGGGTACCTTAGTTGATTATTTTTAATATTTGTATTGTTTAAATAGTTATGGAATTCATTTTGCGCTATTTGCGTTTTTTTATTCGTCTAAAACATTCAAATGATTATTATAGTCAGTATGTATGATGAGTTCTGCGCAATCATATCATTTATGTTGGAGGTCAAAAATGGTTTGATAAAACTTTTCGTACTTTTTTAATTATCTAATTTAATGTACCGTAGAATCGGGTGACTCTGGAATGTTTTTTTGTAAATTTCAGAGTTTCAAACTTGCGCAAAAAATCTGAAAAAATTCATTCAAACTCTGTTATCTTATTTCTTCAAGATGCGCTAGTAGAGATTTTTCCAACATGTTTCATTTTTTCTTAATTTATTTTTTCAAAAAGTGTCTGGAGTCAATCCACCTAGTTGGGCGACTTGGGATACAATTTTTTTTTTTTGAAAAAATCTTATTTTAAACGACGCGCCACGAACGCAGACAGCGTATAAAAGGTGAAATCGGAAACCTAAAGGGAGAGAAAAAAAGGAGGGTTTGCGTAGAAAAAAAGAAATGATGCACATGCAAAAATAACATTTATTAGTTGATGAAGTAAAAAACAAAAGGAATAGAGGTGCTTACGGTAACTCTTAACATAGATCACTTATATTTTAATTAAATGCGTTTCGGAGTCTAATTATTATCGAAACTCTGAGAACATTTTTAATTTGGTTGCACCAGATAACAGCCACATATTTTCATTATTTTGTTTCTAAATTTCAAGCTAACATCTAATATGTAACCCATAGCTCTACACACAAACAAAACGTATTTCGTTACTTTAGATTACATGAGTTTTTGATCGCATTTTACATCACATTTTCTCTCGGAATTCGCCCCTAGAGGTTTGACGTTGCTGCATATACGATTTATTGACAGGACGACAAGCACTTCATCTCCTTGGATTTTGATGCAATTTAGTTTACTAGATAGCTTTGGTAGGTAACATACCAGATATTTCGCTGGTTTTGACCCCACACTTCCAATTTTTACCACGCCATTCCCCCCTCCCGTATCCACATTTTTTTAATACGATGGAAATACGAAATGAACAAAGCATATGGCCCCAAGTGCTTTTTGGTTCCTATACCCCTCAGGTGGTGTGCCTAGACTGAAAAAAATTTTTCGCCAAATTTTGGACCCCTACCCCCCTCCATTCCAGTTTCACACCCATTTTGTTGTCGTTTTTTCACAAATTTTTCATTTCATTCAGAATAAAGGAAATTTTTTGTTCTTGCGCACATAGGTAGGTATCATAATGGTGTATCTAAGATAAAATTTTGAGCAATTTTAGTTCATTCCTTCATGGGGTTTTGGCCATTTGAAATTTTCAACTGTAAAAAAATACCTTAATAGCAAAAAACGACCATTTTTTAAAAGTATCTTAAAAACATGTTTTTTCATGTAGATTTATTTTAGGTATTTAGTTTTGAGATTTAGAAATGTCGTGGACCGCCAAATGCGAAAAACGTATCATATAATAGATTTTTTCCACTTTTTGAATGCTAATAATTTTATTTTTCGTTTTAAAATTAAAAAAAAAATTTAATACACTACTAATACGTGTAGCGCAAAATTCAGCCCTTCCTCTCACTCCCCTTCAGCTAACAGTGTATCGCAATGATTTCGTGTCGAATAAAATCTACAATATTTACATAATATGTAGTAATCGTTACACACGTCTTCTACGTTTATCATATTATTATAAGTATTAGGGTGGAGTGAAAAAGAAAAAATGTTCTTCAATTTTGATTAAATTTCAGGAGGTGGTTTACTTTGTGTTGAAAGTTCCCATGCAAAATTTCAGAACACATGGACCATTGGGGGGAGGAGATAGGTCCTCAAAATAGGGTCATTTTCGAAAGAACATGGTTTTTCCTTTCTATAGCTTCTGGATCGATTCATGATAATTACTACACTGGGCTATTAGAAGGGCCCAATTTGAGTTTTTACATCTCACTAGCGCATAAGCAGATCGATTGGAAGCCATCTTGATCGCCCTACCTAAGGGTTGAAAAGTTCCAGATTGACGCTCCAAAAAAATTTGAAATTTCTATATCTCCCACTTTTCATGATACGGTGTCACCAACATTTTTTTTTGTGCATTTTAGAAAGATTTTGGGCATAAAATCCATAGCTGACAATTCGGTTGATGAAAAATTGGCAACATTGCAGTGTGAAATATTCATTTTATATGACTTTTATTATTACAGACGTATTCATACATTGTCCCCATCGAAACGCAAAAAACATACAAGAAAACAAAATCTTTGAAAAATTTTCATGTAGAAATCGTCAGTCTAGAACTTTGTGGCCGTTTTTCGCTATTAAGGTATTTTTTACGATTGAAAATTTCAAATGCTCAAAACCCCATGAAGGAATGAACCAAAATTGCTCAAAATTTTATCTTAGATACACCATTATGATACCTACCTATGTGCGGAAGAACACAAAATTTCCTTCATTCTGAATGAAATGAAAAATACGTGAAAAACGACAATAAAATGGGTGTGGAACGTGAATGGAGGCGGGGTAGGGGTCCAAAACTTGGCGAAAAATTTTTTCTAGTCTAGGCACATCACCTGAAGGGTATAGGAGCCAAAAAGCGCTTGGAGCCAAAATCACCCCTTATTCGGATATATCCTTTATTCCCCTTGGGCTTCATTTTCCGATACTTTCAGCACTTGACCAGCGTATTCGCTAACGGAGTTCCTCGTGCTTTCGAACGATATTACAATAAAGTCGTCCTTTTTAATTGGTCAACTTGGGGGTTCGATTTTGGAAGTATTTTACTCATCTCCAAAGAACCTATCGTTGGTACCGCTATCTCTGCTGTGACGTCAAGAGGCTGCAGCTGGCGAGTGGAATTAGATGAAAATGATACGAAGCTGATTTCGAGTTCTTCGAATTTTTTTCATTACGAATGTCGATACATGACTGCACGAATTATCGCCGACGAGAATTTTTCGACTATCTAATGTTTTAACGAATGGCAAAAGCGTGCGCATAAACCAATCTTCGAATATGTTCATTGTAAACCAAACCGATGGGCTCCGCTTATAATATGAGCTATGCCAGTTTCCTTCTTGCCAAGTATCATACATGCCTGGTTTTCTGATCGTAATATTTGCTCGTATTTTTTTTCAAATAGTCAGAGATTGTCACTCTTATCGAAAGTTTTTTTTTATCTTCTCAGTGGCTCTTGCTAATGAATGTGATAAATAATTTTCATACGAGCGTCCGTCCATCAGTGTACCATTTTTCAGCTATAAATAACAAGTAATTGGGTGTTCGAAGTCGACCTCATTTTCAAACTTCGACGCAATACCTGAATTACTTCCTTAGTGATTAGAATATGAAAATAACTCCAACAGTATTATAATTAAGAAAAGTTTAAAATTTTGCCAGACTGTGGGCGATGCGCGAAACTCAAAAATTGAAATGAAAGTGCTTGAAACGATACTATGTAGCTCAGGTGAAATTCCCAATCCGATTATATTTTCGAGGAATCTGCCTCTTTCTCTATAAGGTATTTTTCTTTGTAAAGATCTTTTTGCGAAGAAAATTCTACTATCTTTGCGATGTAAAAGATTCCCTGCAAAAATTACCATATATTCATTCATTCATTAAACCAGCAACAATTAATAGAAATTTTTATTATGATACGTCCGACATCATTATACTTGCATTTAAATTTCTGCGAGCCTTAATTCGCATTTTCTCCGTTTTTGTTATTCATTACCCTCAATTACACAATACTGGTAGATGAATCATTATTAGTAACTAATCATTTGCGTTATTTCTTTTCTTAATTTCAAGGTAATATCTAGTATGTAAGGTATAACTCTACACACAAACAAAACGTTACTTTAGATTACATGAGTTTTTGATCGCATTTTACATCACATTTTTTCTTGAAATTCGCCCTTTGGAGATTTGAAATTGCTGCTTATATTTATAGACAGGACGACAAGCACTTCATCTTCTTGGATTTTGATGCAATTTAGTTTACTAGATACCTTTGGTAGGTACCTGTGGTAGGTACCATACCAAGATCTTTCGCTGGTTTTGACCCCTAACCTCCAATTTTTATCACACCACCCCCTCCCCCCCGGTATCCACATTTTTTTAATACAATTGAAATATCAGTTGAATAGTTTAAATACATTATCGAATTATCATCGGCTGTCTTGACATCTATCGAGCCCTTTTTTTTGAGTGTTGAAGTTTTTTTTTTTTTTCAAACATATGAAAATGGATTTTGCAACTTATCTACAATTCGACACGTATCTAATTGATAACTTGAAGCACTTATTCATTTCATACAATATCTTTCAAGCACATATTACATTATTTCAATTTAACAATTTTTATCTCAACATTTTGCATGTCGGTTTACAAAATTTTTGGCTGAACTAAAACTTCTCAATCTGAACCGATGTTAATATCTGTTGGAAAAAAGTAGGTACCATTGTAATACGAGTAGATGAAAATCAAGAAATCATCAAATAAAAATTTATCCTTCATACTTCAGTAAAATAATTATTATATCACAAATACGATGAAAAAAAAATGAAGAAAAGAAAGTAAAAATCTTTTCATTTATTTTCTGCTTTACTCCAACTAGTGATAAAAATATAAAAAATTTCAGTAACATTTAACAATTTACATATTATTTGTAAACACAAAAAAAGAGTCGAATACAACATTATCTCGATAAATCGCATCTTCATCAACTAATATGAATAATTCTAATTGAAACCCAAACAAAGTAAAAAATTAAAAAGTGGTAAAAATACAACTTATTCAAAGATATTTCAGCAGTTATAAAATTAATGGTACATGATAAATGCTTTTTAGAATATTTACATCAACAAAAAAAAAAAAAAAATCATATTATCTACATACATTATTTTACAAAAAAAAAAAAATATCATACAATATTACAGGAAAAACCCAATCTTTTTAATAAAAACATATCTAATGTACACAAAATCACAAAGAAAAGTTTTGCTGTATTGAAACATTCACGCCACAAACTTAAAAAATTAATTTTATAAATATTCATAAAATTTTAACCAATAACGAATAAATAAATTGGTAAAAATAATTATTAATAATATTCCTACAGAGATCCTAAAACATGTATTTAATTGTAATATTTATGAAACATTGATAAAAGTGCTGAATTATTTTAGATGCGTGAAATCACCTATTTTCTGTATTCATTTTAATACAGTGTATTTCACCTCTATATTCATTCGTATCATATGCAGGGCTACTATATGTCACTCACGTATGGTGGCTTGCCTAACTTAATTGCTGAAATTTTCATAGAAATATTTTTTGAAAATGGTTTCCCGTTTAATGTTGAGTAAGAAATGTAGTATTGCTGATGAAAAATTGCTGGAAGTGGAGTGAATAGCAGGGAGAAAAACGATTACAGCATAAAGAATTTAGGGGAAATAGGTACTTGACACAATTATTATTTTTTTAAAATATTTCTTTCTCATTCAAGATTATCTTGATTACGCCTATTGAAGGTGTAATTTATAAAAGATTTTGAAAAGGGATCTATACAGAGCATTTCACAAGGTTACTGTTATTTGCAAAAATACATATAAAAATTGCTATTTTTTCCATTAAAAAAAATTTTATTTTCATTATAATTTTAATATTCTTCATTCTAATTACATCTTCTCATGATATTAATTTTTTATCATTAGTATTATATAATGCCAACTAGGCAATTCCCCTTGACTATTTCAAGATAAAACTTTTGAAAAGATATTTTTATGGAAAATTAATTTAAAAAATGATTTTTCTCTGCATTTAAAAATGCCCAGGGGGCAGTTACTCAAATTATTTGGCGATTTTTGAAGTATGGGCCAATCAAGCATTTTACCAACTTATATTAATTTAAAAAAAAAAAAATTATAAAAATGTTTTCCATCATTTTTTGCATTTTTTAATTTCTCGTTACCTACCTCCCCCTTCCCCCAATTTCATGCAATTAATTTCACATTGTAAGCATCTTAATAACTACATTGAACAAGAAATAAAAATTTTTAAATTCCATGATTACTGAGGTGAAAAAAATATTTTCACAACTTTTGTTCCTTCAGGAAGTACGGTAGGCAAACTAGTATACATGTTTGTCATACGAGTCGCTCTACATGTGGTATGAAGAACTTCGTGTTAAGTTGAAACACCATGTACATCTACGGAGAGGCTCACCATTTTGAAAGCTTTTAATTTTACTTTTGTAAACTACGAGGGGAACATGTGAATTAAATAGGAACCAAGTATTAGAATTATGGCACAAAATTAATTTATCGTAATTCCAACGGAATTTCTTTTTTCTCTTTTTTTTCAACTGTAATTGAGACCTACTTATGATTAATTTGACACAACTGCGAGGAAAAACTACAAGTCTACGACCTTCCAAATTGGCGAATCCAAAGTAAAAAAAATTTCTTATTTTCTACACATGCTACGAAAAAAAAAACTATACAATTGATAAAACTATTCAACAACGGCATACATTACATATTTACTAGAATCCTAAACCAATACAGAATTGTCACAATTCTGCGGCGACATAGTCCTTTGCACGAACGGAACAACATTAATATTTAAAGGTTTGGCCGCCGGAATGTCCTTCGACGAGCCGCATTCGTTTAGCGAATGTTTTTGAAATTCGCTATTTTGCGTTTTCGAGAGCAACGCTTTGCTAGAAACGCCTTTGGTTGCATCCGATTCGCTAATCATTTCCATCATTTCGGCGCCGGCTGTACGCGAAATGGGTCTTACAACGCTGATTCTGGCTGGCAAATCTGCGACGTTGGCGTTCAACGTGCAGGTCAAGTCTTCTTTAAGGGGGTTGGCGTATCTTCGGAAGTTTTCTTCGTTTTGGATGTTGTTGGATTTTTCTTCTTCGCAGTTACGTATGTCGCAGTTGTGAGCGGATAGGCCAGTTTTAAAGGTAGTACATCGATACAGGTATACGATGACGAAGATAGCGCATAAGCTTAAAATGACGATGGAAACGTGAAAGATGATAAAGTAGTTGCTGTTGTATGCTTTATAAATGGAAAAAATAGAAAGGAGATTAGCGATCGATTGGTTTTTTAGATTTACATTAATATGGTCAAGGTTGAGTTTTGAGGATGAACTTACTTTGCTTGCTTTCGGCCGTTAAAACGGTTTCTAGCTTTATTTCCACCACTGAGTTGAGAATCGATTGAGTGGCAACTTGTTTCCTGCTGATTATTTCGCCGATAAATTTCACGTGGTCTTTTAACGCGTTGTCGCTGTCTGCTGTATCTGGGCAAGACTGGAAGAGAATTGGAATTATTTATTTTTTACGATCAATGTTCTTATCGAAGTTTTAATTTATATGCAAAATCTTCAATTTATTTTTTTTTACCGATAATTAATTTTTTTTATAACTTGGCGAAATTTTCAACTGAATTTTTATTTTAAATTATTGCCATCACAGTGTATCTGATGTGGGAAGGAGTAAGGGTCTTCAAATCTTTACGTTTCCAAGCATTTTTAATCATATGGTACTTTTTGGTAGATATATTTTCCCTTCGCTCGTAGTGGTGTGGATGAAGATGAAAATAGCTAAAATTTTCTGTTAATTCAAAATTTAATTGGCTATATGTATAGCTTATAGCCCCTTCAATATTGAAGATATGCAAAAAAGTCACATGATACTTTTTAGTCGCATTGAATAATACTATCACACTACATCATCATCTGGTCGAAAAAAATTTTTTAGCTGAAGTTCTGAAGCACACGAAGGCTATTACAGCCAAATGGATTCAAGAAGTTGCCACAAATTTTGGTGAGAGGTTCTTCATATAAATAAAAAAATGAGTTTTTAAAATTTTTGAATTATTTTCAAATGGCGGTTCACTCAAATTTTGAGAGAAGGGAGAGGAAGAGGGAGAGGCAAATACCCCAACATTTCTGTTTTTTATCTCATGTGAAAGACTGAGTTGGCCATCAATATATTCAAATTAAAGCGTTCCAAGTATTGTGGGAGTTGAAGCAAAAAATGATTTATGAGCTGGTTATGAGTCAAGAAATGAAACATCCTCATCTCTTCATAAAATCGACCTAGACAGCTCAAACTTTGTAAGTCAGCTTCTCTGAAGATTAGAAAATGACCTTTTGAATTTGGGTGAAAATGGATGCAAAATGGCGAATTGTCAAAATTTAACGAGAGCTTGAGGAGCCTCAAATTACAAAAAATGTGATTAATATGGACTCATATGATTATTGAGGATAAGAACACTCCATCCTGAATTTATCTTCACACATTATATTGGAGGGGAGGAGGAGGGCTTATCAACGGCAAAACGAAGAAGTGGTAAACAAAGGTCAAAAATAGGATGGGGTGAATTTTGGTTTTTGAGTGAAGAAATTTTTTTAATCATTCATATCCGCCTCCGAGGTCCACTTATAAAGTTTAAACTTTATACGGTGGTTTTTTTAAGAACTAAATTAATATGACCCTTGAAATGGGGTCAAAATGCATCCAAAATCGATCCAAAATGCTGATAGTCACAACTGAACATTCCGAAATAGTTTCTTCAGCACTCTTTATCAATTACAGTGAATATGCATGTAAGCAGCCGTGCAATATTCGAGAGGTGAATTTCCATTTTCTATTTAACAACAGCAAAATCAGCTCCAATAGCATTTTGCGACCAGGTTAGGGGAGATTAACCCACTGCCTGCGTTTACATGTGGCGTTATTTGTTTAGTGGCAAAGCACTATTCGACGACTACCATCCACATATAAAGGGGGTTTAAATTTTGATAAAATGAAAGTTGATTTAAGTAACTGGTTTTTTGTCTGAGAAGGTCCGGAGATCCAAATTTTAGGTTTTAAAATCGTTCACAAAAATTAGATTTTTTTGATTAATTTTCTTTTTAAATTCTCATTACATTTGAAAACAAGTTGAAAAGATTGACACAAAAATTATTTTTGATCCAATGCTAATGCTGGCTCTCTCCGAGTCTCTTTATTATTGATACTATTTCCAAAAATTTTCAAACACAGAATTTCACTCACCAGAGTAATTTCCACAGTGTCATTCAATCCTAACTTGAAATCACACAACACCACGATCTCGAACTGCGTGCTTTTCGTAGCCTCATGAACCGATACCAATCCGCGTATTTCATTACACAAATCTTCGGTGGTCACCGATGGTCTTAATTTGACAATATCAACGTACAAAGACATTCTCATGCAATAATCCGATAACACAGCTTGATTAGGTTGGCAAGTAGGAGGCGCTGGTATTGTAGATGGACTGACTTTGTTGCCACTCAACAAGTCTCTACATTCACCCCAAGGATAGCACGGTGGCGATAAACAATTCATCTTCGTTATAGGTACGCACACCTGTGGAAAAATATCATTCAAGATGGTATCACAAGTGTATTGAAATTTACGGTATATCGTATTCGTTTCTATTCTACCGGTATTTACCTGATTAGATTTTTCGCATCCGTTCAACGAAGGGGATAGGCAATTTCCGACACCGCACCAAACATTCGTGCATCGGACTTGGCTATCGAGGCAACCGCATGTATTACATTTATGCTGCCAGTTAGAATTATTGGCGAAATATTGACCTTCCCATAAGCACATGCCTTTCAGATATGGCAAATCTTCCACTATAAACGGATATCAACAAATTAGTAACAAATTCGAGCATTAGTTTAGAATTGTCGTGTAGTTTATACAAAGTTAGAACACGTACTTAGTTCACATTTTGAACCCTTACGACCAGGCGGACAGATACATTTATAGCTGGCGATACCATCGATACAAGTTGCGCCTAAGGTACAAGGATTAGAAGAACATTCGTTGATGTTGATGCGACACTCGGGCCCAGTGAAGCCTGCCGTGCATTCGCACAAGAACCAGTTTTTGCCGTTGACGCATTTGCCACCGTTTAGACAAGGATTTGGATTGCAGTTGTCGTTTACGCTGTATTGGCATTTGTCGTTGTCTGATCCTTCGCCGCATAGTTTCACCGCTGAATCAATAATTTTGGATTAGTAATCGAAATTTTGGGAAATATTAAAGACCATTAATGCAAGCATAAGTTATCTAACCTAGAATTTTCAAATTTTCTCTACTTTTTTTTTTGTTTTTGTTGTTGTTGTTATAGCACTATGACTAGAGAGAAAGTGAGGAAGTGAGAAGATTAATACAATATTTGGAGAATATTTAGAGTGTATGCAACTAGAGAATAGATTAAATGTAAAAAAGATATGCACAATTGCACATCTCAAGGTGACCTTTCAAAATTCAATATTCAAGAAATAATCGTTCACAAACGATTCAATAGAAAAAATATTTATAATGAATCATACACTTCGTTACTCAGTTTACGAACGATTTGATACCCTTAGGAGCTTTAAAAATTCAAATAGTGAGTTGATTCGTTTAATTTAAGATTCCGTTCGCGAACGATTCAGTAATTTAGGCACGCTTTCAAAGTTAAGTGAATGAAGTCATTCATGAACGACTTGATCAAAAACTATTCTTGATCAGTCATATTTCATATAACTGTATTCAATGATTTCGTTCACGAACGATTTAATATATCTATATGCAGGGTTTTTGTTTACAAACGACTCGATCATGACCGACTCGAATAACAGGCCGAACAACATAAGTTGGCAACACCGATATCAGCTGTTGTATGGTAGGCCCACGTGCATCCATGAAAGACTCTTTCTTATGGAAATATAATTAATACAAATGTGAACATACGCACATGGGCCCACCACCTTTGTGTTTATTACGATGTTGCCATTAGTTCACTTGTTCGGCCTGTTATTCGAGTCGGTCATGACTCGATACATCTATAATCAGTTATTACGTTCGAAACAATTCGATTCATTTATATTCATGAATTCTTTTACAAACGACTCGTGTAAGATGCAATTTTCAAAGTTTAATTAATGAGTCATTCCCGAACGATTCAATGAAAACACATTTATAATGAGTTACACATCAAGTTTTGTTTTCGAACGATTCATTATTCTTGAATGAGCTTTCAAAATTCAAAAAATGAACCTTTATTTACAAACGATTCAATGAAAATAGATTTGAAAGCAACATACATCAGTATTCAATGATTTCGTTCGCAATCAACTCCAAATATCTATATTCATTGATTTCATTAGCAATCACTTCCTTATCCTGAAGGAAGCTTCTAAACTTCAAAGAATAAAACGATTCAATGATTTGGATTACGAACGTTTCCATATTTTTGAAAGGTCATTCGAAGTTTCCAAATGAATCTTGTACGCACCACCCATTGAGTATGTTTGATACATTAATTATATTCGAAAATTTCATTCGTGAATGATTCGATATCATTGAGGGAACTTTCAAAGGTCTAAAAATTAGTTATTTAAGTATTTTGTAAAAAAAAAAAAAAAAAACGAAAATGATTTGGAATCATTCATATGCCCTTCGCGAATGACTCGATACCCATATATTCAGTGACATCGTTCGCGAACGATTTGACATTTATATATTCAGTAATTTCATTATGATTCTAGAAACGAAAGCTTTCAAAATTAATTGAATTTTGCTCATTCAAATAATTTCGTTCATGAACGATTCGATATTGTGTAAGCGTTTAAGGGTCAACGAATTAGTCATTCACAAAATATTTTATGAAAAGAGATTTAGAATTAATCATATATCTGTTTTAAATTATTTCGTTCGCGAACGATTCAGTATCCATATATTTAGCGACTTCGTTTGCGAACGTTAAGTAATTTTATTTGATGATTCAAGAACAGAAAACTTTCAAAATCAATTGAATTGCGCACATTTGAATAATTTTGTTCGTGAACGATTACAAACTATTTCATGAAAAAAGATTTAGAACCAATCTTATATCTATATTCAATTATTTTGTTCGCGAACGATTCGATACATCTGATTTCAGTGATTTCATGGAGAAGATTCAATGTCTTGAGAGAAATTTTTTAAATTAAAAAATTGCATCTTTCACAGCTTCGAGGTACCTTTCATTGTTCAACGAAGAAGTCATTTACAAACCACTCAATGAAGAAAGATTTGGAATCAAGGAAACATTTCTATTTTAGGATTTCATTTTAGTAATGTGTGGCAAGGTTTCTAACTTTAAAGATCGAGTCTTTCAAGCATACTTCAGTAATTTCGTTCGCGAATGATTCGATGCATTTATATTCATCGATTCTATTAGCGAAAGATTCAATTTCTTGAGGCAAGCTTTTAAAATTAAAACAACGTATCTTATGCGCACAATTCAGTAATTTCATTTATAAACGATTCAATATTCTCGAATGGACTTTCAATTTTCAAAAAATGAGTCATTCACCAAAAATGGTTCATTCAAATAGATTTAGATTCAGAATTGGCATTCGTTGTTTTCGTTCACGAATGATTCAGTTATAGAGGTACTGATGAGTCATGACCGACTCGAATAACAGGCCGAACAAGTGAACTATTGGCAACATCGTAATAAACACAAAGGTGGTGGGCCCATGTGCGTATGTTTACATTTGTATTAATTGTGTTTCCATAAGAAAGAGTCTTTCATGGATGCACGTGGGCCTACCATACAACAGCTAATATCGGTGTTGCCAACTTATGTTGTTCGGCCTGTTATTCGAGTCGGTCATGGATGAGTAGATAATGAAAAAAATTACGTGTGTTTATCAAACGTTTGGTTTTTAGCAATGTGATTTTTTTTACTTTAAATATGTATTAAATATGCCGAAAATCCTCTGAAGCGAACTCAAATTCGTTGAAAATTAAAATAATAAATTTAATTGAATTTTTGGTAATTTCAGTTTTAATCAGGATTCCTGATTTTAAGAAACAAAATTTTTAAGTAATTTGAAAAAAAAAACCATTGATAAATTGTTGTTCAATTTTGAGGCGAAGATAGGTAAAGAAGTGTTTTTTTTCTACCACGTACGTAGACACCCAACGTAAAAAAATAAGCAGAAATCCTAGCCTATCTTAACGATTACTGCGGTCTTAAATTAACACTCACTTTCTTGACAGAATTTGCCCGTATAACCAGGCTCGCAGGAACATTTGTAGCTGCCATCAGCGTGCGATACGCATCTTCCGTGCTCTCCGCACATTCCGCTGGCAAATATTGGTAACGTGGTTTCGCTTTCGTTAATGCTAACTACAGCTGGTAAAATGAGACAGTTGTCGACACCTAACGAAGTTAAAGAAAAACCGTAAAAAAAAAAAATTTATGAACAAGAAAAACACACACATCCGAAGGGTGATCTGTGGGCACCCGCACCGTTAATTCGACGCGATAATCGTGGTTTAAAAAGAAGTGACTATAACGATCGTGTTATGTCAGGTGCTATTACTCATCGCCGACACCTACTTGGTTCTCATTAGCGACCGAATAAAATGTAACGCGTGCAGGACGCGTAAATTAAAACCGAACGCAATAAATTTCCACGTTCGAAGGCGATTGAGAGGTATTCGTGCACGCCACGTACGTTCGACAAATTTTAAATATTTACAACGTTTAATGAAAGTGAGGACCTCCCGGAGGGAATTTCGTTAACCGGATTCCACTCGCTAAACTTTTTCAATAAGATTTATCTGCTAAGCACTCGAGTACTGTCACTTTATAATAACGTCTGGCATGAAATAATAAATGGTCATGTACGAGTCGTTCACGTACAAACAGTACAAGCGCATTGCCCGTTATTGCGTATACACAAGCCGTGCATATTGCTTGGCATTTAGTGGGAAGCGGTTTTTCACCGGCTGAGTTGAGCCGCAGAACGTCTAGAAAAATAGTTACATATGACTCGAGCGATATATTTTATCCATAGCCAAGTTTAAAATATCATTTGAAACGTATTTAAAAAGACGCATTTTAAATATTATTAAATTATACCGACAACGTAACACAACTCGTATTCATAGAAAATTATGTTATCGTGTAAATCGTAAATTTTATTCTCCATATAGATCCCTCTCGCTATCCGCAAGACCAACACAATGTACATTTTTGTCAGCTATTAGTCCGCAATATATTTCACTCGGCATACACGTATACGCCGGCTCGTGTAAAATGAAATTTCAACATTAATTAATGTCTCGTTCGATAAACGTAAATGCTAAATACCAATCGTTCAGTTCGTATTGAGGGTTCTAGGTCACGGACATTTCGAACAAGCTTTGGTCAAAGTTTCCATGTTTTTTTTTTTTTGAAATTCTTTCGTGAAATTTCTGGGTTTTTTCTTGTTATTCTCTTATGCTCCCACAGTACAATTTAAAACTTTTTTCTATGAAAATTTTGAAAAAAAAAAGAAAAAAATTTTATTTTCATTTTCAACATTTTTTTTTGTAATAGTAGAATTTTCAAATCATCTCAGGTTTTTTTTTCACATATCTGATTTTTTTTTTAAGAAAGTATAATCAAAAAAAAAAATGAAACACACGACATGAATAAATAAACTACATCTATGGGTTGAAATATTTATAAATCGCTCAAAAATTTCTAAAAAAATATTTTTTGCTTCAGTTCCTCTCCAAATCATATTACACAGTTGAAAGGATCTCTCCTGATAAGATAGTGAACACGGCCCTTAATCGACTCCCATATGTCGAAAATTCAATATTTTTTAACTCTAGATGGGATGGATGAAAAATTTTGAAAATTTCACTATCGATAGGCAATCTATAAGTACATTTGTGGAAATTTTTTCAAATTTTTCGATTCATATTTTCTTGAATTTTTTAGGCTTTGAAATTTTCAAATAATTGTAAAAATTTTTTTTTGAGTGGGTACATAGCTGAATTTTTTTCCATAATTAGCTCGTACTTTGAGGTACAACATGATAATATTTTCAATCCCCCGAAGGGGGGTAGAAGTTGGTCAAGAAAAATGAAATGTGTAACAAGAACGCCTCCTAAATTCACTTTTTTGCATTTTTTTTGCGAACAACGCGTTTCAGAGAAAAAGTAGTGAAGTAATAAAATGTTTCTCATTAAATTCTCTATAAGAAAGGGTCTTATAATTTTTTTCGTATACCTATTAGGGGAGAAGATAGGGGACTACAAAGTTACTCCTAATACTAATAATTATTATGTATTACACTATCGCAAAATCAGTAAGGACTAAACTAGAAAAAAAAAAAAAAAAAAAAATAAATAGAAAATCTAGATTGGGAATGAAGGTGAGTTACTTTTCGACTATTGTGGCAAACTTCTGATTGAGGATTTCACAATGAGAATAAATAAAATTCGACATAATGATGATCAAGTTGAAATAGTACCTATAATAGTCCAGTCATATTACGATTACAATCGAGACTAATTGGAGGCCGAAGTTTTTCTGAGGAAACTTCTAGCCAATAGTGTCCGTAACAACACCCAACTTTCCACCAAAAATCGCGCCATTGCTTTTCCCCCAAAATCCACATTTGTGCCCCCAAAACTAGTTTTTCGCAAATAACACGCGTTCTAATCTAGATACAGAGAAAAAGTCCAGTTAAGAAGTTATGCTGATCAGATTTCCAACAAAAAATATTATTAAGTAATTTTTGCCCAAATTGATAGAATCGCGAGAAAACGCACTTGAAACGCCCCACTTACACTGTACATAGGCTCATAGCGCGATGTTTGATAGTTCCAGAATAATTATGATATGATGGTAATTAATTATCAGCTCATGAGTAGTATCGAATGTGATAGATTTTCGATAATAAACAAAATTTGTTCAACCCCCCCCCCCCGTTTGTATCCATTGGCACGATAAGAGCATAAAACATTATCATAACACTGTAGTTTATGTAATACATAATAATTATTAGTATTAGGAGTAACTTTGTAGTCCCCTATCTTCTCCCCTAATGGGTATACGAAAAAAATTATAAGACCCTTTCTTATAGAGAATTTAATGAGAAACATTTTATTACTTCACTACTTTTTCTCTGAAACGCGTTGTTCGCAAAAAAAATGCAAAAAAGTGAATTTAGGAGGCGTTCTTGTTACAATTTCATTTTTTTTGACCAACTTCCACCCCGCTTCGGGGGATTGAAAATATTATCATGTTGCACCTTAGAGTACGAGCTAATTATGGAAAAAAATTCAGCTATGTACCCCCTCAAAAAAAAATTTTTACAATTTTTTGAAAATTTCAAAGCCTAAAAAGTTCAAGAAAATATGAATCGAAAAATTTGAAAAAATTTCCACAAATGTACTTATAGAATGCCTATCAATAGTGAAATTTTCAAAATTTTTCATCCATCCCATCCAGAGTTAAAAAATATTGAATTTTCGACATATGGGAGTCGATTTCTCAGGAAGGGGTGGGGTGGGGGTCAAAAATTTTTTTGCGGAGTTTTTTCATCGAGGGCAACATTTAGGACCACTTGTGACCGAATTTGGGTCAAGGGCCGTTTTCACTATCTTATCAGGAGAGACCCTTTGGAAATGTTACTTTCCTTGGTTTACTAGATTAATAGACATGATGATCTAACCTTTGACATATGATTTCAAATAGTCGGAAACGTGAAAATTTGAAGACATCCCTTCTGTTCCCTCTTTCCCACATGAGGTAGCCTATAATGCCTATTCTATTCGTTAAAAATTCGTATAGAAAAAATTCTTCACCTCTGACACAAATTCCTGACCATTTCATAAATCCTGAATTTTCAACACAGAAGAGGACGAAAAATTCTTCTACGTTACGTCATCCCCCTCTCTACAATCACTTAACGATTCCTAAGCACCATGGTCTCATTAAATTTGAATTATAACCACAACCATAGAGTATCGGAAAACCGAATACACGCCTAATAGCATGCTAAGCGAAGAATGAAGTAATAAGTTTGTCAATTGCAGATGATATATACGTTATAAAGTCGCAAACCACGAGTTCCCTCTGTACATTTATAAGCACCGAATCGAGTCTAAACCAGTTGATATTTATAATACGATTCGTATTAAAAGAAGAACGTATACGATGAATATAATTGCTGCGAGAAATGTCGAACGTGCCAAGCACCTTGGAGGTCTTTATAAAAAAGTAGCCATCGAACGGGCGACCTCCGCGAATACCATGACTGTTACACCTGCGATGGTAGCTTTTTAAAATATACCTTATTGAAAGGCTCGTTAGGCGATCTCGTTTACGGAAAACTACCGCATACAAGAATACTTACTGTCGCAAGGAGGCATGATACATTGAGGCTTCGGTATGCTGCAATTTTTTCCCTGCCATGCTTCGGTGCAGTGGCAGTAATAATCTTCGGGCATATTTAAGCATTGTGCGTTATTGGCGCATGGATTCGGGCTGCAGTGGTCGTGGTCGATTTCGCAAAATTCTCCAATGTAGCCGACCGGACAGATGCATCTGAATCCGTTGATTTCGTCGCGACATTCACCGCCGTTTTTACAAGGGTTACTTTCGCATTCGTTGATGTCGACTTGACAATCTTTACCTGCGAAAATTCGTGTAATGATCAAATATGTATGTATTTACTATTTCAGGTTTATTTTTATTCGTTTATCGATTTTTTTCAGATTCATCCCAATCACAGTTACTATGCAATATATTTATATAAAGACTGGAAGTTAGAAGTACCTAGTAGGAGGTATGTATTTAACAACTGTTCTTTTATAAATGAAAGTCTCCAATGTTAAATGTTGTGCATGGTAGTACATAGCTACATAAATAGAATCATAGCTTCCTCTACACTTGCTAACCATATAGAAGTAAAAGATGGAAATATGAGAACTCACCTTTCCCCTTCTATTTTTCATGAGAAATTCAATGGATTATGTAATAACCTAACCATTAATTCATTAAAAAATAATTAACTTTGTAGAGCATAAAATTGAATTTTGCATAATGCCAATAGGTATAATCTTCTTAAAAAAGACGAACTTATTTCATAAAATTATACCTATTACTTGGCACTTCGTTCTGATCTAAGGCCAATATACGGTACAAATAAAAAAAAAAAAATCAAAATTAATGACTTGAAAAGAAAATGACTGCCAAAAAAATTTCAATATTGAAGCATTTTTATTTTTTGAAAAAGTGAAAAATGACTTCAAATAATTTTTTGAAATGAAATAAGCATACATGCAGTATTACTGGAGCTGAGTTTTCAATTTATGCTGGATCAAAACTGCATGAAATTGGAGTACGTTATTGTTTTCCACTCTAATATTCATACGAGTCCGTATTTATGTAATTTCAGTAAATTGTCTTTTTGAACTTTCTTCAAATTTTGATCATTCTCTATTTAAGATCCAATGCTGAGAAAATCATACTGAAATCCCAAACTGAGTGTGTAGTATATATACGATTTTTGAATTTTCAAGGTACACTTGTTGAAGAGTTGAAATACTGTGACTTTTTTGAGACATTTAAAGTGCGTTCAAATCAGATAGGCTATAATATAGTTACCCTTTGTATTAAAAACTCCCGTGATAATGGGGCTACAAAACATGCAAAAAATCTCAAAAAAACATTTTAAAGAGAAAAGTTACAAAAAAAAAATCGAGCATGCAAAATACGAAAAAAAGTCTAAAAAATTTCAAGACTTCAATAATCGAAATTAATTTGAAAAAAAAAATCAAAAACGTAAGCAGCCATGCCATATCACTTTGGCTGAATTTTTAACCCCGCCCCCTTCCACCACTCCAAAAAAATGTCAAACATTTTCGAAAATGTGAAAAAATGTCCGTAAAATGAAAAATAAAAAAAATCTCCAACGGATTTTAATAGTGAACAAAACATCAAAAATCATGTTAAAAACCTGCAGTACATTCAAAAACTGAAAAAATGTCAAATAAAGAATAGAAAATATTCCTAAAATGTAAAAAAAATCATGAAAATTTTAAAACTCAAAAAATCAAAAATTGTGTTTAATAAAATGAAAAACATTCGGAAAATGCAAAATAATGTCTGAAAAAATATTCAAAAAATTAAATATAAATATTTTTTTTAAACAAAAGAAATCTCTCAACTCCTTCCACCCTTCTCTCAGTTGAAAAATTATAAAATTTTACAGAAATAAAAAATTTAACTTATCTAAAAAAAATGTCAAAGATTTTCAAAAAAGTAAAAAATGTTTATAGAATACTTTTTTTTAAATTTGAAAAAAAAAATTACAATAAAAAATAATATTCAAAAAAAATAAAAAACATTCAAAAAGTAAAAAAAAAACACCATAAAAAATATTTAATGAATAAAATGTATTTTTTTCCTTAAAAGATTGCCTTCTCATCTCCCAAAAATGATGAAACATCGCACGAGTAAAAATTATACCATTTCAAAAGAAGTAAGATATTTTGAAAAAAGAGCCCAAAAAGAAGAAAATGTCCACAAAATTTTAAAAATCGAATATGGAAAAATGAATTAAAAGTTTTTCAGTATTCATTTTCACAGAATAAATAATAATGATTGAGCTCGGGAGCGGAGAGGGAGGGAGGTTGACGGCTCACGTAAAAGATCAATTAATCAGTACTAAACTAAAAATTTCAATTAAACCCTCTGTGAATATTTTTCATATAAATTTCGCGCCTCATATGACTGTCCAATACTAATAATTGCGTGAATTTTAGAATAAATTTATCCGTGCTAAAGAAGTAGCCTATGTACCCTAACGCGGGCGTAAAATCATAACCACAGATTCTTTGGAAAAGCCAACTAACGAGTCGTTGAACCTAAAAATTATAAGAATTCGATGTATTAAGGAATAGACAAAGGATAGAATTCCAAGCTGAAATGATCGAGTGAATGGTGAAAAACATTCTGGGACGATTTAATTAGATAATCGTTTCGGTAGATATATTATTATAGCAAAATGGCATTTCCCGATAACCATATGCTTCATATTGTAGATTTAACCATATGTATATATTTGGATGAAAAGCGCAAAAAAAATGAAATACCTGGTCAGAACGTATCAAAAAATACAAAGTGGTTGGTAATTAACGCCGACTAAAGAACTAAATTAGCTTTTAGAAAATTTTCGGTAAATCTACTGGCTGGAGTATTCGGCTACCGTGACTCGGCCGCGAATCGTAATTAATACGAGGCGATGGGTGTAAACGTAGACATTTGTAACGACTCGAGAGTATAGACCATCTCGTCCTTCGCCTTAGTTTTCATTGTCTGCTTGGGTGAATTATTACGACGACGTAAACCACCGCTGATACAATTAGAAAGGAAAACAACGTTTTCGAAGAACCAGCCGATTACCAAAATAGTAATTAAAAAGTTAGGTCACTGTCTGCTCGCTTCGAGCGTTTCGGGCTTACTAAAAACGATGACATTGACCGTGTACATTGTGTGTACTAGTGGCGTAAAAAAAAATTCTAACCGCGAGAATATTAATTTAATACGGGTTTAAAAAACGTTTTCGTTTAAATTTAGGTAATTAACCGCAATTAAAATTCCGCCGCGACGTTATTAACCAAAACAATTTAATGGCTTGGTCCGATAGATTCCCACGAGTCACCAATTTCATCTCGATACTCGTAAAAGTGCAATACCACTACACCAGATAGTGGAAATTTCGCGATTCGTTTTCTCACGAGGTGCGGCAGCGGAGAGACGCTTGTAACAAAATCACGATAATTTTCTCGCAGCTACGCCTAAAGTAAATATTACGAGTACCTATTCCTCGGTGTGGTCTAAACGCTGTATGCATCGAAGTATTGGATTTTTTTCACTCGCAAACGAAATAGATCACGTTAACCGTTTCACGTAGAGCATTTAATTTTCGTACCGTCCGTAACGATATGGACGTAAAAACAACGAGCCTTAATACCTATAATTATTCATCTATATTCTACCTATACGCTGCGGTAGCGATTACAGATACTCGAATTCGTCTTACATGGCCAGTTGTGGTTTTGGTGTGAAAGTTCAACATATAATGGCGCGTATATTTAATTGTAAAACCAGGCAGCGTTCGGAATTTGTACCTATCATTAGCACGACTCTAGTATCGAACTTCAGTAGGGCTTAATAATGGAGAAAAAATATTTTTCATAAGCATGCACGGCTTCGGCTTACCTGTGTAACCGGGTGAACAAGCGCAGTAGTAATCGTTGACTAAGTCGATACATGTGGCACCGTGCTGACACTGACCTACGCAGTCGTAGATGTTGCGATCGCAATTTTTACCCTCCCATCCTTTCAAGCATTCGCATTGATAGTCTCCGGGTTGATTTTGGCAGGAATTGGCATTTTTACAAGGTTTCTTCGTTTCACATTCGTTAATATCTGTATCACGATAATTATTCGTATACAAGTATTCATCTATTGAGGTTGATGTTACGTATATACTTTACAATCGAAAAGAAAATCCATACGTACCATATAGGCAGTGATCACCTTCCCATCCAGACGCGCACAGGCATTGGTAACCGTTAATGTCATCTACACAGGTAGCACCATTTTGACAAGGTGATGAAGCGCATTCGTCTATATCTGAAAAAAATATTATTTGTGTTTTAATTGGAATTTTAGCCATTTTCTCTTATACTGGAAGTTATGGGAAATACTGGCGCCTAAAAATAAAAGTTCGTTGAGGGTAAGTACTAGTGTGGGTCGATTTTCACTTTTTTTTGAAAATTAAGAATGTACCTAGTTCAATGGTTGCAAAATGATCACAATAGAATGTAAAAAAAATTTCAGCCCTCTAGGTCAATATTTACCCCTCCCATAATTGAGTCAAAGTTTGTAAATAAGCAAATTTTTTCAAAAAATTTCAAAAAATTTTGTTAGACTTATTTAATTTTTTTTTTGCGTTTAAACATCATGTTTTGCCTTACAAACTTCGAAAAATAAATAAAATGCCAATTTTTCCTCTATCCAGGGGTTCCAAAAATACCTATGCTATGTGCTAAAATACCCTATTTTACCTGTTTTTCCATTTTATTTAGTATCATTTATTTGCTAATAATTAATTAAATATTGTGTAAGAGGTGAATAGCTGAGTACAATCATAAGGTATTCTTTAGTCTTTATGCTCAAACAGTATAAATGTAGTGGTGCATTTTCATCATTAGGGGGTCCCAAAAATAGTCATTATATGAGTATAATCACAATTTACTATTTCAAGTTACCTAAAAATTATTCATACTTACAATATTCAATGATTTAAGTTTTAAATAATTCCACAACTCTTTGCTTCATACCAGAACTCACCAAGCGTAGGTGGCTGTGCATCGAGGGCCTCCGGTCAGTCGGGTAGTAGGCAAGAATTTGTTGAATAATTCAAATTTTAAAAGTTGCGGACAATGCCATTTCCAATAAATATATTTAGTGCGTGCTGAGATCAGAAATAGAGAAATTTTTGATTTCTATCGAACTTGCGATGGTTTCAAATTGAACGACTGATATATTTTGGCATATGGAAAGGAGCTTCCCAATCGTTTTACAGTCTAAATCTACAACGAGATGTCGTGGGAGCAGTTGATTTAGGTGAGTGAATAAATGAACCAATAAATGGAGTGTCCGAAAGCATTTTCCGATTTAATAGTCATTCCGCAAGAAAAGTGTTTCGCTACGCGATGCCATATGTCGCATTTAAAACAATTTAAAAATTTGAATTATTCAACAAATTCTTGCCAACTACCCGACTGGCCGGAGGCCCTCGATGCACAGCCACCTACGCTTGGTGAGTTCTGGTATAAAGCAAGGAGTTGTGGAATTATTTAAAAATTGAATCATTGAATATTGTAAGTATGAATAATTCTTAGGTAGCTTGAAATAGTAAATTGTAATTATACTCATATAATGACTATTTTTGGGACCCCCTAATAATGAAAATGCACCACTACATTTATATTGTTTGAGCATAAAGACTAAAGAATACCTTATGATTGTACTCAGCTATTCACCTCTTACACAATATTTAATTAATTATTAGCAAATAAATGATACTAAATAAAATGGAAAAACAGGTAAAATAGGGTATTTTAGCACATAGCATAGGTATTTTTGGAACCCCTGGATAGAGGAAAAATTAGCATTTTATTTATTTTTCCAAGTTGGTAAGGCAAAACATGATGTTTAAACGCAAAAAAAAATTTAAATAAGTCTAACAAAATTTTTTGAAATTTTTTGAAAAAATTTGCTTATTTACAAACTTTGACTCAATTATGGGGGGGGGTAAATATTGACCTAGAGGGCTGAAATTTTTTTTACATTCTATTGGGATCATTTTGCAACCATTGAACTAGGTACTTTCTTAATTTTCCAAAAAAAGTGAAAATCGACACACCCTAGTAAGTACTTCGAAAATTTTAATCGGCGAGAAAACTTGACAAAGTAATATCATAAAGCTAAAAGATTTAACTTAACAGGAAACCATGTGAACCGACGTCCGAGCGTTTCAATGAAAGGTAGACTAACTTATAGTTCGCAGGAGTACTTTATCACCTACAAAGTTGTTAGTAGTCTGTGGGAAAGGAGTAAGGTTGGGATCTTTCCTCTTTAAGATAATCTCAAAAAAAAAAGGTTTTCTCTACGAGATAATAATACAGTACAACCTCGATTATTTGACGCCAAAAACTATTTCCCTATCATTTTACACCCCGATTATTTGACAATTCTCCATATTACTTGACACACGAAACCTTTTCAGCAAAGTTTTCAAAACTATTTGTGCCGAAGAAGATGATGCTCAACCAATTGAATTACCCAAATCAAATAGTAATTCCTTACAATCAAAAGTAAAACCACGACCACCGCCTATCTTCATCGATGGTGAGATAAGTTTTCCATCATTATGAAATACCATTGAGGAAATCCATTCAATCAACAGATTTTATATGTACCTCCGCCAAGATCTCCGTTAAAATCAAAGTTACTGATGAACTTCAATATCGTGAACTGACCAAAGGTGAGCATGAACCAGAATATGGGATGAGGAATGAAGTCGATGCTCTTAGAGATTTTTCCAAACGTAACATCAATAGAGTATTTTTAGCTGAGTTTTCAACTTATTAGCTAAGTTTTCAGCTTAAAAACGATAGCTATTACAGCCTATCTGATTTTGGGAAGGGAGTTGAAGGAGAGGGGTCTTTAAATCATTGCGTTTCTGGTTATTTGTAATTATCTGGCAAATGTTCAACTTTTTGGTATATTATAGTGTATGTATATTTTTCCCAAGCGTAGCGTCCGCGGGTATTCATGAAATTCGCTCAAAACTTAGTGGAAGACTCTTCATAGAAATATGACAAAAGTGCTTTTTTGTTTTTTCGATACGCTTCAAAATGGCGGATCACTTAAATTTTGAGGAGAGCTGGAGAAAGGGCAAATAGCTCAGATTTTTTGTTTTCGATTCCATATGAAAGAGTGAATTACAGACACCAACATACGCAAATTTCAGCTTTCTTACTGCATTTTGAGGGGAGTTAGAGTGAAAAACGGGTTTTTGAGGAAGTTTTGAGTCATGAAATTTCTTAAATCTTTCATATTTCCTCACGAAATCTACTTGGAAAAGTCAAACTTTGATTATAGGGGATAATAAGTGTGCTATATACCCAATTCGCCTCCATACATGATGTTGGAGGGGAGAAGGAAGGGTCATCGACCTCAAAATGTAGTTGGAGTACACGAGATGTCGAAAATTTCTTATTGTGGTGTTATATGATGAAATGAGCTCGAGTTACTTAAGTCTTCCTTTTCAAGTGAATTTGAAGAGTTAGAGCAAAATTGGTTTTTGGAGAGGAAACTGCCATACCAAATTTCATGAATTTTCCATACCTCTTCACCAAATCGAATAGAAAGTTGAAACATTGTATGTAGAGTCATTTGATAAGCATGAGCACATTAAATTCCCTATGTATATTTTAAAAGCAACTGCATTTTCCTATCTAGTCTACTTCTACATCAAATAGTGTACATTTTGAAACCAACTCCATATTTCTACCTAGCTTAGATTTTAAGATGAGAATTACAAAAAAAATCCTATTTAAAAATCAGTTACATAGATAATTTTTTTGGGCTTTTATAAATACCTATTGGGCATCCAATTAGAGTATGTTGTTAGGAATAGAGTGAACGTCCATAAAAAATAATCAAAGTATAGGGTCAATGAAAAATGTTTCAAAACTATCTGCAAAAAAAAAAAAAATGAAATTTACCAATTTTTTCTCCCCACACATTTCTTCCACTGCTTCCTATTTTTTGTCAATAATATTACATTGTATACTCTACATGTTGGCATGAACAGCGTATTTTTATCTGGCTTAGCTAATGAAATAAAAAATTTTGAAATTGGTAATACGAAGTAAAATAAACATTTTTCAAATTTCCGTATTTCGGCTCCTTCAGCAATCAGAATAAGCAAACTGTCATGCATGAGTGTTAGATAAATAGCCCTATATGTGGTATGAAGGAGCTCATATCAAGTTGAACAGCCTGTATATATTTTTGTCAATTCATAATGCTATGACCTCTTCAATATTGAAGATAGGCAAAGAAGTCACGTGATATTTTTTGCTCGCTTTGAAGAGTACTATCAAATTATTCCATCGTTTCGTCGAAAAATGAAATTGCTTGATTACTCCATATCTCCTCGCCAAATTTATTTAGAAAACTCAAACTCGAACGTGGATTTAGTTGGAGACCCCAGTGTATACAAAATGCCATCCAGTTAAGTTTGAGGGTAAAAGCTGCCCACCTCGTAAATTGGAGCTGTACATTGGGTAATTTCGGCAAAATGGTATTTTAAAAAAATTCCAAAGGTTTATAACAATATATGTGCGACTTTCCATGAAAACATGATAAGAAATTTTCACCCATTCATTTTACCTAAGAATCAGAAAATCTGGATTTCAAGAGGAAGAATTGAAAAATGACTTGAATGTTGAAAACTAAATAATGTCAGCAGTCAACAAGCTCACGTGATATTAATTCTTGCATTGCACAGGAATTCCAATTCCTACAGTGCGAAGAAGACGCTATCAGACCTTTCGTAAGGTTTTGGGATCTCCATCGTCCTAATCGAACAACCCACGCATCTGGACGAGTTCACGTTTGGAGGCCCAATTACGCGGACGCAATGATAACCCTTCATTAAAATGTTTTATGTCAAATCGTCCGATCTATTTCAACAATTACCCGATTCAATTCGAAGAACGAACCGGGTATCGCTGAATTCCCATTCGCCAATGCCAACTAATTAAATGTAAATTATACGGTTTCGAAAATAAGAAAAGATAAAAGATAAAGAATAGGGGGGAAAAAAAGACGTACGAGGAAGCCGAAATGGTAACCTTGACTTTGTTAATTTCCAAAACTATACGTCGGTGGATTCGATTCTTGAGTCGGTATTTTATGCGCGCATACCTGAGACCATATTGATTTACATATTCCAACGTACGCGAAGGTACACAGCGCGCCGCTCAGGATATACGCTCGGTGAGTTTCAGCGTCGATTACCATTTTTCTGGTCGTTTATTCGAAGCTTTTCAGTTTCCATTCTCTATACGACTGTACCACTGTAATATGTTACGAAACGAAAACGTTAGGTGGCCCGAACGCGAACCCCGTGCAACCCAGGTACATAGTCTCTCCGGTATGGCTTGGCAGAAGGAAAAAAATAAGCAACGTTTGTACGCCGCTACACCGACGTCATAATATTTAACAACGATAACAGTCACGAACCGATACAGTATAATAACTACATAATGGTAATAACTGTTATGAGAAATAGAAGCAGTTCGGAAAGATGATAGCTGTTCAATAGTGGAAGATTGTAAAACGAATAAGAATTAAAAAGAGAAACCTGACGTAAGCTAAAGCGACCAAGGAGAAGATGAAGAAAAATAGAAAGAAAAAAAAATAATAAAACGATATATAACGGCGGAAAAAAATAAGTTACCGACGATGGAAGCTGTTATTAACCACCGCAGGTTGCTGAAGAAAAATTAATTGGAGAACTGTCCTCCTTACCAGTTTTAATGTACATTCTTTTTGTTTTACTTAGGAAACGTATTAGTTTTGTATACCCGTACTGGTATCGTATAAGCTACTACGAGCATACACCTCCCTCTTCCAACTTCCAACATCGCCATTATACCGATGCCTAAATTATTACTTTCTTACCAGGCCTTATACAATGTTAATTCCCATCTAAATCTAGCAGTCGTTACGATAGCCGATATTTCGTCGATTTTTCGCTCTTTCATCAATTTTTTTTTTTTCGCATTCGTTACTTAATTTACTTATCGCAGAATTCCTAACCTTACATGAAGGCTCGCAGCTCATTCTGAAAAACGCTCGTCCCAAAGCTAGCGTTTTTTATCCACGTAAAAACCGTCACCGTTCGCGCATATTTTATATATACGAGCATTTTTTTAATTAAAAAGACAACAGATTAGTAGAAGAAAACACTCTCTCGAGTCTTGACACTGAACTCGCGCGCTGTATAATAACGCCGAGTTGTATAAAATTCTTATAAATCTCTTCAGTTCCAACTTCAACATCGTTTTTTATCTTTTTTCTGCATTTCGCTGCTTTAAAAACCAGTTCTGAATTAATTGGTTGGGTTCCCTTTACAAATGCGCGGATAAATAAGTTTTAATGATTTTTACGACCGATCTTACGAAAATCATAGTTTAATAATGCATTCGAGGTTTTTTTTCGTTTAGGACTGGGACCTGTGTCTGCGAATAGACAATGTACTGAATTTTGAATTTGATGATTGTATGTGCGATTAATCAGAAAATAAAAGAGAATGAGTTAGGTTGTCTTCAGGCAATTACGTGGAAGACGAGACAGAGCAGGAATTAATTTTTGGAGATGGGAAGAGCTCTGTAACGAAATCCATGTTATTCAGAACTGCTTCTGAATCCAATGGACTTGAAGTCGACAAGAATATTCTGCATGGAGTTTTGTTTAATCAAAGAATGAAAATCCCTTACACCAGTTTAATCTCGGTTTAAGTTTTTTAATCATAAGTAAGAGGATAGGAATCGATAAATTAAACTTGTGTGAATGACTAGGTGCCAAAAATGGCATCTCGTATATTGTAAAAATTATTTAACGACAACAAATGCCAAAAATAGCATTTTCGAAGATAATGGTATATTAGATGATACTAGATAGACTAACATCATTGAACTGGTGTCTTGATTAATGGTGATTATGAGAACTACATGTTATACTATTAAAATACTTCTTGTTTTGCGCGTTTTCATTATGTAGAGGTACCATTTTTAGCATTTGATGATATCGTATTGAGGATTCTATTTTTGACGCCATTTTTGGCATCGGTTGTTCACACAAGGTTAATTTGAAATTTGAAATTTATTCTTAAAAATAAAAATGTATAGTTCAACAGAAGCAATATAATGTAGCATTCATTAGAGTGAGCCGAATTTAGGTATTTTTCCTAAAAATTGAAGCGGGCTGGTCGTGATAGTTGCCAAGAGAAGTCAAAAGGACGTCTTAAAAATTCTAGCATGAAGTCATAATTTTATAAATTTAAACGAATTTTTGGAAAGTTAAAATTTCTTTTACCTTCTAAAGTCATATTTTATTGTTCGAAGACTGGAACAAATTTCAACCCCCAATTTTTTCAAAATTTAGGAGTACTAAAACGTTAAATTTTTTTTTCAGAAAACAACATTTTTACATATTTATGTTTAAAAATAAACAATAAAAGGGTAATGTATAGCTCGTATGGTACATTATATGAATTCAATTCAAATTTTTTCAAAGTTAAGAGTCATAATATGCTCGATTCTTATTTCCACGCAGTTTCGTATAGTCTTAGCGTTGTGATTTGGTTATAATGCTGAAATCTATACGAAATCATTACGAAGCAAGGATGTGATATTTTGGCAACCTTTGTGAGGTAGAAATCGAGCATATTTTCCCTCTTGTATCAGAAATAGCTTAAATTGAGCCCATATTCTACATACGAACAATAAATTACTCGGTTGTCGTCCATTTTTGAAAATTACTCAAATTGGTAATTTTTGAAAACATTAAAAAAAATTTAACTTTTAAAATTTTTAAAAATTGGCACCTAATTTTTTTTCAGTCTTTGAACGATAGAACAAGATTTTAAAAGGCAAAAAAATTTCAATTGCTTCTAAATTCATTTATTTTTTATTTTTTACACGTCATGTACAGCTATATGTGTGTTGGTTTTAAATAAGTGTGTACAGCTGAGTAATATATCTATAGGAAGGCCGATAGGTTTTTGATTTGGCTAGGATCGTTTTCCAGAATTTTGTCTATGTTAGGACTTCGGAAGTAAGTTGATTTTTGGTTGCGATGTTTTGGACAGGTGGTCAAGATATGAGCTATTATAATGGGTTTTCATTTTTTTTTTGTTGAGAATTTGATTATAGCTATAAGTTAGTTGGCTGAAATATTCAAGACATTTTTTTGAGGTCATTAAGCAACTCTTGTGACCCTGCCGTTTGTAAACAAATTGGTAGATAACATTTTTTTCCCAGTCCTCTGACAATAAAATATGATTTTGAAACACATAAAAATTTTCACCTATTCGAAAATTTGGTTCAATTTCAAATTAAAAAACTATGATATAATTTTTTTGGAGTGGGGAAACTCAAAATGAAGTTAGCGGGGTGAAATTTTTATAACTTCCTTTGGAGGTTATTTAGCAACTATTGTGACCCTGCCGCTTTCACTTTTTGAAAAAGAAAGAAACTCAGCCTTTCTTAGAGAACATCTGATGGGCAGTAATCAAATGAGCCCAAAGAAGTTCAAACTGTTATGAAAATTTCAAAAAAAGAAAAATACTTAGGCGAAGTAATTTTTTTTTGCAAAGTCCATTCGAAATACTTTACGCAACCCTATAAACAAAATATGACGTTTCTGGTTCGATTTTTTAAGGACATATGAACAAATTATGAAATTTTCTCTCAGAGTTTGCCCTCTGAAAACCAATTTTTTTTACTTTTAACTCCCCTCCAAATTCATTTAAAAATCTAAAATTTCGCTATGTTGGTTTCTTTGACATACTCTTTCATATGAAACGAACAACAAAAATTTTGAGCTATTTGCCCCCCCCCCACTCTCTCTCAAAATTTTGAGTGTACCGTAATTTTGAGGAGAATCAAAATTCAATAAAATCAATTTAACTTATTGTCACGAAGAGTCTTTCATAAAATGTGCAGCAATTTTCATCCATATCCACCCCCCTTACCATGAATATGGACGTTTGTCGCATCATTACAAATGATCTAAGAGACAAAGATTTGATGACCTTCCTCCCACGACTCCTTTCATATTGAATGTAGACTATAATAGCTATCGTTTACCATTAAAAACTCGGCTAAAAAGTTTGCCAAAAACTGTCCAGACGAGCATCTACATCTCAACAGTGGACATTATCAATTCGAGAATCTGGTGTAAATGTCGTATTCATTCGCAGACGAAAATACCGGAGAGACTGGCCGACTGGAGCGTGAAATTGAGAAAAACAAAACCCGTCGCGTCTCGCCGCGCAATCAATTAGAACGCGTTAAAAATGCAAATCGATACGGCGCGTTTACAAATCATTGACACGACCAACGTCGCCGCATAACGGCCAACGAGAGCAAGGATTAACATATTTATATTAATTTAGCAACTCTTCTAACAGGTGCTGCCGCTTATCGCGGTACGAGCAACGTGGAATCGTTCGTATTCGCGAATCCGATAATCGATACTCGATGTCAAGACCAAATTACCGTCTTACTCGGCAGCAAAAAGGTAACCAAAGTTAATAATAGGTATAGCCTGTATACTGCGCGCGTAAAGGTATTAAAACCGTGCAACGAGAAACGGTGCGAGTTTGTAATTGACACGCTGGCCAGCCTCCTTCGATACGAGCGGATAGAAAAGGAGCGCAGCAAATCCAAAGGAGAAGAAACAAATCCTCCGCTGTCATTTAATTATATAAAGAAATACCCACTGGGCTGCTATATAACTTCGAGACCTCCTCCTTCGGCGTGCTCTGTCATTACCACTTTGATTACGGTTTTTAAAAAACAACCAGCGCCAACTTCACTCCTTTCAGTCTAGTTTCATAAGCAACCACCAACTATGTGGGTGAGACGAACGCGTATGTCGTACGAAAATTGCGTATTATCGAAAAAAGCCTCGAAGGACTGGGTAACATCGATTTGCCATTTGTTTGATAAATTTCGTCTTTTAATTAGAATTACGGCGGCAGCTCAACTATACCTGTGGATACAGCGGACCTCTGCGAACAGGTTCCATCGCGAATATTTTAACTCGGTCCGAAACAATTGCATGGCATTTCTACACGTTTGCACGATACGTTCGCACACATACGAACCGATCGAACCGGTTCAATTAAAATAAATACGACGGTATAGACGAACGTCGTTTAATGTCGCCGCCCCGTTAAATCTAATTATACAATTGAATCGAAAAATTTTCAGACGTTCGCGAGCTCCCGACAATTCGCGTCGTCGCAGGTTCCCGTACACGCTTGGCCAGACTACGAGAGCAATAAAAAAGCCATTAATCGCATCCCTGTCGGGTATCGGTTCGAATTAATTACATAAAATGGGACACACCGCTTCGTGTACACGCGATAATGGAAAGAAATTCGTTATTATTTTTGTGTCGAATTAAGATACGCGCCGGTCAAATAAACACCACCCAAATCCCACGCGATGCGGCCAGAGGGACGTAGACGTTAGACGTTTTAAATGTAATTACGAACGAACAATCGAGCGGCAGCACTTGCGCTTATAGCGAGCATGATAAGCGAGAAAAAAAAAAGAAGAAAAACATGAGCCACCGAATTCTCAAGTGCTTCGTACCGCTAATCACCGCTCCACTATGTCGGTTCCCGTCTCAACATTTAAACGCGTATTAAATTATTATGTATAATACGAAATGAGTTTTGTGTAAAGATAAAGAGAGAGAGTAAAGCCCAAATAGTACAACAAACGGTGCTATATAGCCGCGATATTTGACCAGCGATGACGTCCCGATCGTTTAATCCGTCAAGTTTTCTTCTCCGTTGCTATAGAGTTGTTAGTTTTTTTTTCTCCTTCTCAAACTCGAAACAAATTGTTTGTTTATTAAAGACACAGTATGAACCCACGCTAGAATACTCTTACACCGGTCAGATATGCAAATTAAGAATTAATTCTTTTTATCATTTCGCGTTTTCATGAAGCGCGGGCAACTCGCTCGTACCAGATTTTATTATAATTACATTTAAACGATTCGTACGCGTTGAATGGGTTATCGCAACCGCGTGAAATTCGGCCACCGGTTACGTGGGCGATTGCTTTCCTTGAGAATGACATCGCCTCTCTAGTAGCCCACTCGTAGAGTTCAGCTGATCTTGTGTTTTAGCATGTTAAAGAATTGTCAAGAAATACGTAAGTCCTATCGCTATCAAACGTAGATGACAGCTGAGTCGAAGGATTGATATAAGAGAACAATTTTCAAAAACTTTATTCTACTATCAGACCTATGACTATTAAAATTTAAATGTAGAGAACAAGGAAGAGACAAAATAAAAGCAACTCCGAATCTATAATTCTCTTAGAATGGGACTGGGTACCAGAGTAAGTTTGTAAGTGTTTCAAAACTGTTCTGAATTCAACTGAAATTATCAGTGAAGTTTCAAACTAATTTCAAAAAATCAAAACTTGCGCAGAATTAATAAGTTATAAGCATTTTTAACATTGTTCGGGAATCAAAATGGAATCAAAAGTCAAAAGCCAACTAGAGTCAATGTCAAAGTAGAGTTTCACAAATAACAACAGGATTAGGTTTTGATTGAAGACAAGTTTCAGGTATTTTGATCAGCGCTCAGGAATCAAAGAGGAAAAGTAGAGTTGAAAGTCAAATGTTTCAGAATGATAATAGAATTTTATCAGAGTCAAAGGGAGAGTTTTATTGATAAATAATAAGTCAAGTTTTGAAGTTTCAAGGATTTTGGCCAGTACACAGATTTAGGAGTCAAGAGTCGATTGTGTCAAAATGATTCTGTGGAATCAAATGGAATAAGATTTGCAAATAATTTCAAAGTTCTGAAGTCGGTAAGTTTTATGGAATTCTGGAATCAAAGTGAAGTCAAAAAATGAAAAGAATCAAAAGTACTATTTATAAATGACTTAAGCATCAGTTCGAAGTCAAAGGTAAGTTTTGAAAAATTTGATCCCAGTTTAAGAATAAAGGTTGTTGGAAGTCAAGTTTCACAATATATCAAAAGTTGGAATCAGTCAGAGTGCACAAGTTCTAAGGATTTTCACCACAATTAAAAAATCAAATTCAAGTCTGGAGTCAAAAGTAAAGTTTCATGAATCACTTCAGAACCTATTTTGTGTTGAATACGATGTATAATACTTGGATCATAGGCCATATGCAAGAATCAGTGTGAAGTCAATAGTCGACTGTAGTCAAAAGTAATGTTTTGCAAGTAACTTCAGAATCATGCTGGAGATAAAGACAAATTTCAAACGTTGTGGTCAGTGCTCAGAAATCAAAGTATAATTTGGAGTCAACTGAAGTCAAAAGTGTAGTTTTACAGATTGCTTCAAGATCAATTAGAAGTTAACAGTAAAGTTAAAATTTTGGTGTAATGCTTAGATATCAGAGTGGAGTCAAGAGTTTTAAAGAAGTCAAAAGTGAAGTTTCACAATAACTGTAACATCATGTTGGGGATGAAGAAATATTTCAGGAATTTAGACCCATACCCAACAGAGTGGGGAGTCGAGTGTTTCAGAATCATTCTGTAGTCAAGTGAAGTTCTACAAATTACTTCAGAACTCATAATCAGGTCTTTTGTCATAGTAGGCAAGTTTTAATGATTTTAACACTGCTCCAGAATCAGAGTGGAGTCAAAAGTCAATTAAAGGCAAAAGTCGATTAGAATCAAAAGTATAGTCTAACAAATTACTTCAGGATTAGCTCGGAGTTGAATAAGAGTATCAGCTATTCTGACCACGGACTATTTATCAGAACGGAGTCGCAATTTTATCATTTGCAAGTAAGTATAGGAATACATTAAATATGGAGAAATGTTTAAAAATATTTTGACTAGTGCTCAGGTAGCAAAAGTGGAGTCAAGAATGGATTGGAATCAAAAGTGAAGTTGTATAATTATAATCAACTTAAAATCATATTGGAGTTGAAGACGAAGATTTTGAGAACTATTCAAGAATCAAAAGTCGAGTCAAGAGTCATGTTTTGAAAATCATTCTCGAGAACTGGGATGTGGAATTAGAGTCAGTTGTGGGACATGGGTGCAATTTCTTTGGTTACATGAAACTTGAGACTGCACTTTTAGCAGCATTTTTGCAATTTCCTTGGTTGTGATTTTGAAAATTTTATGGAACAGTTAAAGTCCCAACTGTATTGAAATGTAAACAACACAGAAGTTGTGGAAGTGATAAATCTTTTCATGTTATGAGGATACTAATATTTTTTGCATTGTTAAGGTTTCAATATAAATCAGAATTACCCATCTTATCAGTAAAAGGAAGAGATGTTGTTGAAATTGATTCCAGAATCTAGAATGTTTTGCAATCAATGAAAAATCAATTTTTGTGGAATGCTCTGTTGACAATGGAGAATCGAGTTATGTTCTAAGAAGTCCCTCGAAAGTGTTTTATAGAGTAAGAGTCTGCGTAAATGTTTTGGTCAACATACTATATTCATACATCTATTTCTTACTTCAGCTCTACTTTTCATCAGTAAATTTATAATTCGATTTCAAATTGATTTAATATTAAATTTGAATTATCACAACGAAGCATTTTACTCACTTATGGTACAATCATTGCCGGTCCATCCAGGTGGACAGATGCACTGATAGTGGACTTGGCTTTCCAAATTTTCCAAGCAAGTGCCTCCGTTAGCGCATGGTCCGGTCACACAAGGGTTAATTACTACTTCACACTTGGATCCAGACAGACCTTCTGGGCAAGCGCACATGTACTGATCGGGTGCCGTATTACTGCAAGTGCCACCATTCAAGCACGGCTCGTGAGTACCGCAGTAATTCAAATCTGAAACGTAAAAAAAAATATAAGAGTCGTAAAAAACAGCGAAGACGGCGGCTAATTGCGATGCTCGTTAGAGAACGCCAATCACGTACCGCTTTGATTTCGAAGTTCGAAAATTATTGGCGTTCGAAAACCGCGTCTAGGCTGTAGCGAGAAAAATTTTCTTATTGGTTGCGAATAATGAAAGAAGGTAAAAAAAAGTAGCCCTGTAAACGGCGTTTTTAAATTAACTAGAAAACGACGGATTAATTAGTAGGTTCCGTGACCGGTTTCATTCTAAAGCGGAATGCGATATTGACCGGTATTCGAGCTTTGAAAAATAAATCTTCGAAACGCGATTCCGAGAGCGCGGCGATGTTGGGACGTGAGTGGAGGAAGGTTCGAACCGAATGCGTATTCTATGCGCGTAAACGTAATTTAAAAAGCGTTTCTTTTCTTAGCGCCACGCTATTTTTGGACGGATTCTTGATGGAAATTCTGCGCTGTTTCTCACTCTTTTCTTCTAGTTGTTACAACACCACATTATATGGATATAGAATGTGTTTATGACTTGAGGTTGGTTTAGTTGGTTCGTGTCAGTGTGAGATCACATCAGAACACTTATTAAGTATGTATACCTTAGAATGAAAATTTTCATAATCAAGACTGAGACGGAGTCTGGAAGAGGTGAACTGAATTCAAATTGATCATTTTAATCAGTAATTAGTATGAAGTAAGGACAGAATTGTTAGTCATAAGGTTTAGACTCCCTAGAGTCACGTGAAGCTATGACTAAAGAGTAAGTTTTTGGAATAATCCAAGAATCATAAGTTTTGAGGATCGCTATTGTATTATGTTGGGAAGTTAGAGATCAAGCGAAATCAAATCATATTGCAGTATTAACAACTTTTTAATCTGCAATCAGTACAAAGTGAAGACGCAAAACTAAAATGACGCATTCAAAGTAATGCAAATGTGAAGTGAAGTTGTTGTAGTGAACGGTCGCGAGAGCGCCTACCTTTTCAGTAGATTATTGCATCATACTTTTTAGTACAGACATTGGACCTAGAAAAATACACGCAACTGCAGGCCGAGGGGTAAGCCGGGAATAGCTAAAATTTGTGTAATGCCAACTAAATCCACGGGTGCTCTCCGCAGCGCTGCAGTCGATTTTTTCGCTGTTTAATTGCTGATAATGAGTGATAAACAATATCAAAATATGAGTGATTTCCTAAGAAATATTCTGAAAACTAAAAATTTACTTAAAACTTGATTGTGTCTAGGTTTTTTTTTGGAATAAACTCTCAACTTAGAATTATAGGCATTCCGACTGTGATGCTGTTTCATAATGGACGACCATCGTTGAAATTTAATCGACATTATAGACAGTGTCTTTAATCGACATCAGTACATGTTGGCTCATTTTACCAAATTTATTATGATTTATACAGGCAATCGAGTATATCTGGATTAATTTTTAAGCTAAAAATATTGGGGGTACGTTACAGAATTATTAACAAAATGACGTCTATTAAGGCATACAAATTCAAAGTTTTATCACAAGATGACAAGAAAAATTCGATTGCAGCGCTGCCAAGAGCACCCGTGGTAGAGTTTGGCATTACACAGCAATTTTCGGCAATATGGCTGCCAGTTGCGTGTCTTATCTTAGGTACAGTGTCTATATTTTTTAGATGGTTGCGTTGTACACAAAATGTGTGTAATGTTTTTGTTCGTACTTCGTTGATTAAATATATCGACATTTATAGAATATACGAGTTGATTATTAGCCACCATTTTAATGCGAGATATAACAGAAGTCATGACGAAGTGTTGAATTTTCAGGAATAATCTTAGAATTATAAGTGTTGTAGAATGTCATTAAGTCAAGTTCATGATTAAGGAATCAAGTTTTCAGGAATACTCCTAGAATCATATGTTTTGAGGATCACCATTAATTCAATTTATGAAGTCAGAAGCCAAGTTCATGATCATTGAGTACCTAATAAGAATATTCAATCAGGTTGAAGTATTAATAACTTTTTAATCTGTAATCAGTGCAAAGCAAAGGCATAAAACTACAATGTCATATATTTCAAAGTTATTCTAAAGTCGAGTGGAATCACGCCTGAGTGGTCAAATTTTAGGAATAATCCAGAATCATATGTTCTGGAGGTTGCTATTTAGTCAGTTATGAAGCTAGAGATCAAAGTTAGGTTTTGGATGCAACTCCAGAATGAGAATACTTTGCCAGTTTGAAGAATGGTCAAGTTTTCAATTTGTAATCAGTACTAAGGGAGAATAGAGTCACAAGTTGTTTAGTTGAAACTAAATATGAAGTTAAATGAAGTCATGATTAAGGTCAAGTTTTAGGAAGAAACATGGAATCACGGTATTGGAGATAATCTAGGAATGAGAATGATTTGTCAGCTCAAAGTGTTTTCAACATTTTAATCTCTGTTAATACTGAGGGGAAGGTGGAGTAACAAGTCATGTTTCAGACTAGCTTTAAAGTTGAATGGAGTTATGACTAAGGCATCATGTTTTGGGAATGATACTAGAACCATAAGTTTTCGGAGTTACCGCCCAATGAAGTTGTGAAATCAAAGATCAAAGTCAAGTATTAGAGATAATACTGGAATTAGAATGAAGTCAAAGTCAGATTGACCTAGCATTAACTTTTTGTTGAAACCTTACTTTTAGGGAAACACATTTGAAAAAAAGAAGATGCAGTAGGTACAAAAGTTATATCATAACGCAATCATAGGTGGATACATGCAACAGGTGATGAACCTAAGGAATAAGAGCTGGCGCGCGAAAACCACAATCTACAGACAAGTACGGTGATGCGGTACGGTGTAAATACAACAAATTAACAGTCACGTAGATGGTTTGCAGATAAGAAGCGCCGTTACCGCGCACAGTTTAACGAGTATTTAGCGCGTTTGTTACATACGTTGTTATCTCGGGTAATGGATATTCGCGTTTCGATCAATTTTCTACATCTTGGAATACTCGCCTGTATAATTTCAAATCAGTTCACATTACAGAGTCGAGAAATTTTTCAGTAGTGTTTTCGTATGAAGCACGAGCACGTTCGTGATTTCGTTATTCGATAGGAGTCGAGGATCGGCGCGTTTTTTCCTCCTTTTTTTTCGTTTCTTCACAACAAAAAGAACTCCGTGCTGTTCGATTAATACGAAAAGCAAAGATAGGTAGAAATCAGTGGGTAATAGGTGCGCCTCATTATGTCATCCAGAGTATAATGATTCTGTACGTGGATAGCGTTTGATCACTAGACACGATGGAGCTTTGATCTCCGTCGTTGTTCTTCCTAAAGGATACCTGCTACCTGCTTCATATTCTGTAACCTCGAGCAGAAAATTCTCGGAATTTGACCTATCGTAACGGTCGAATGGAACAGATTATCGGAATGGCTGTTTTTATAATGCTGATAATGAAGTGTTATGCACACACTTTCATGTAGCAAGTGAGGTCTTTGGAATGACCTCTCTGTTTTCTACTTTTCAAATAGAAAAATTTACTGGTTTCTTTCTCTTGAAATTTCAAATCTCTCCTTATTATGTATATGGTAATCATGTATATACTAATGTTACGAGCTTTTGGGCAACTCTGAATGGCATGGAATAATTTTTTCAATAAAAGCTTATTTTTTTAACTTGAATTTATTCTCAAATCCTAGATCCTTCGAAGATAACGAGCATGAAACATGATAGATTATTTTATTAATCCAAAATCATCTTCACTAATATATAGTTGTCCAATGACCGCTAGAAAAACCAAGAAACTTTGCTTTAAAATAACATCACTCAGATGTTTTATTTGGGAAATTCTGTGAGGTAAAAATATAACACTAATGTTGTCTATGTAGTGCCTCGGGCGTAATACTTTGCTTCTCGCAGATAAATTAGCGTGCCGGACATTACATAGAGGAGACAGCTACCTTTGAACAACCACATTGGGCATTTCATTCCGCTTGTTTTTCTTAAATCTTTTGTTACTCTCTAATTGTTTGCCTTGCCATCTAGCAAACGAAAGAAGGGAAGAACATAAACATGACTTACTGGAGAAGCATGTGTAGTTCCTTACCTACAATATGCTGTAGCTGGATATACTTACATTTTCTTATTAATATTTGCGTAACGATTGAATGTCAGATTAATCTGACGTCTAATCGTTTCATATTATTTTACTCACGAGCGCAACGATCATACATTTCATTTTAAAAACTCTACAGAAAAATGTACTTATATATTTTATTCTGATATTTGTCACGTTCCGCACATTAGTAATTGTTTTAAGCTACTAAAGAAAAACTGGTTCTGTACGCGCTTCTCATTTTCATTGTGTTGTTAATTTCGAAATGCGGCCGTTTTTAAATTGTATATGGTTACGATAAATAAAGATTTCCGTTCTGTCGCCAATAAGTTAGCGGAGGATTCGAAAAAAAAGACAACTCAGTCGTGTTTTCATGTTTCATCTTTTTAACTCGTGGTATTATCATAACTCATAAGCGATCGTTAAACTTTCGTCGCGGAATTAAGGTCATCTTTTTCTTATCTCGGAAGATTCCGGAGGGGGAGGGCAATAGTTCGAATGGGAATTCAACGTAATGAGGCAAGAGAAAAATCTCAAAACCTAAATTTGTGTTAGCTATACGTTTGCATATCTTTACTTGTGAAGTCTTAAACGTTTTGTTTTAAGCTCTTGAGATGAGAGTATCTTTTCGTGTTTACTATGAGTAGGAAGAACTCTTGTTATTAGATGCTAGAAATTGCTTCTTAATACTTCACAGACAGGAAAAAAAATTTGGTTAAATTGGTGGCGGAGCGGAGGGAGGAAAATCAGTTTTTGTTTTAATATTAAAGTGTGGAAGTAACGAAGAAATCGACTACCAAATAACTTTATGAAAATTCAAAAAAAATTTCAATCTTTGAAGTTGATGCATACAACTGCCAAAATGAGGTCAAATGTCAAAACTTTTAAACATTTGAAAATTGAAAAAAAATTGATGTTTGGATAATATGGGTTTTTCTTGTTTTCAAGAGTTACACTTAGTTGTTCAAAGACTGAAATGATTTTTAGCCCGTAATTTTTTTAAATTTTAAAAGATCGAAACTTTTGAATTTTTTTTTCCCAATAATACGCAATAATTTGTAGGTATATTTTCGAAAATAAATTAGAAATGAGTAATTTATACGTTATAGATATATTATGGATTTGAGTTGAGCTTGTGACTATAATATACATTTATTCAGTGAACCATACTTTATCGGAACTTTTCGGTGGAAACGTTCACGACATCTATGGATGAAAAAGGAACTAAAATAATGTTATGTGCAAAATAGTAATAAAAATGAAAATTGTGAATTTGTAATAGTTTCATAATGTATTTTTGTATTAAAATTGATAACATTTTGAATTTTAATTGGGTAACTAAGTATTAACTATCTTAAAAATAATGAACTATGGAAGGTGATAAGGCAACTGATAATTTACAATATCACAGGTATTTCGGTGGGAAAATTCAAAAATCATTTCATAAATTTGTTGCTAATTTTAGAAATGTTTATAGTGTTCCTGAAAGTTTGGAAAACATTATCTTTTTATTCTGATCGTAAAAATTTAGGAGTTGTAATATTCAGGGACGTACCGAAAGGGGGGAGGGGGGAGCTTCCCCCTCCCTTGGCTTTTGGAAAGTTGGTAAATTTGACCACTTGCGCAGTATTATTACAGCTATTTTTATATTTTTTGAAGACTAACAAGAAGACTGTGACATCTTATTTAACATCTTATTTTCGCGGAGCAAAAAAAAAAAAAGGTCAACAGTTGGTAAAATTTCATGGTATGAGTAGGCAATTTTTGGTTTTCTCCCCCCCCCCCTGAAGAATGACCTCGGTACGCCCCTGCTAATATTTTCATTTTTGATTTGTTACAATTTACACAAATATTCAGAGTTTTTAATAATTTGAAGAATCAATATTTTTACTCTTTGAAATGAATTGAAAAAAAAATTACTGTTTCTAAAAATTATTTATCATTCAGTTCTGTACATTTTTCCGAAATCAAATTTTCAAAGGTTTCAAAAATTTGAAAAATAATTTCTTTAATTTGTTGTAATTTTCTTTTGTTATTTATTCGTTATAACTGCATTTATTGTTATACACTTTTGCATTAGCTTTTTATCTCTTTTTTTCTTTTTTTTTTTTCAAATAATATTTTTGCTATAACAGTTTTGATACTGAAAGTAATATATATTACTGGAAAAAACGTGAGAGAAGAGCATCATGATACAGGTAGTCTAATTTGCCTCAAGGGAAAAAGCCCTTAATCTAGCCCTAGTGGAGACACCGGACATTCATAAATCCTCGTATGTCGTTTGGCGTTAATTCGATCCCATTTAAGGAAACAATACCAAACTAGTTATCGGGGATATTTTTTCATTCTTCTACTCCACGTTGTTTTCAAAATCGGTTACTGTTCTCCGATGGTTTTTTAATGCTCGTAATTTTTAAATCAACGGGTGTTCGAAACTTCATCAGCGGATATGCTGTAATATTATACAATGGTAACGAGGAAGTATAAAAGTTTCGAAAATTAAACTCAGCAAGACGCTAATAATTCAAGATCGAAAGGGTTTGGGGTTGCATCGGAAAGCAATATATGTCGATAGATTATCAATAGAAAAAAAAAACCTATTTGATTAAGCCGACCCTCGTGTTAATTATCTATACATCATAGGCACACCCCTACCCTAATAGATAATAAATATCCTTACCTTTGTCGCACAGCATTCCGCCCCAGTTGGTGTTGCAGATACATTCGTATGGTTTATGACAATAGCCATGCTTACATCCAGGGTACGGTTGACATTGGTCGCAGAATTCGCCCCGCCATCCTGGTCGACATCTGCGTTAAAACAGATAGAACACGCGTAAATACGACGACATTGTTCGGTGTGAGTGTATATAAGAGAACGAAGAGAAAATAAAAACGATAACAGATTACTAATGAAGAGGCCGCGCGTACTAATAAAAATTCGACTCCACTTGCCAATAATATAGAGGCGGTAGCGAGGTCCCGGTCCCTGCTCGTGAGAACGGAAAACGCGCATTCCATTTTTACTAGAATTGACAATGAATGACGCGAAGATAACGTTAGCTACCTGTTTAGTGTTTACCTGAGTCCTGATTTCAGGTGTACGCGGTGGCAACACTGCGACTGCTCTTCGTGTACGCCATCAAGACGTAAGGTAACGATTGTCATGTAATAATTACTCGCTTAACGTATACAACATGAAGGCGTCGTGCCTATGATAGTAAACGGATACTTCCGTTTGGAATGTAATTTTATACGCCGAGTTCCTGGAAGCGAAGCCTTAGACGAATAACTGAACCCGTTAAATATCGTATTAATTTTACGGGACCTCGCAGCCTTTCAAGTTTAAACGGTTGTGGAAAATTATGAATTAGCCGGATGGTGGTTGCGATACTTTCTCGAAAAATGCGAAAATTTCTTCGGCCTAGAGAAACTGTTCGACAGGAAATTCTCATTTAGTTCAACGAGAAATGAAGTTTTCTCCTCGTGAAATTATCAAGTTTTCATTTACATTTTTTGTGTGTACTTTTTTTTTTTGCAGACACCGCATTCGCTCACGCACAATCCATTAACCGGAGCAACTTGACTGGGGGATCTTCAACGCTATGGTGCAGCTGGACGTGGACAACACGTCGGTAGATTGTAAATCATATCGCGTGTTCTCATCGTAAATATATTCCTCGCGTTTGCTGTCTTCAATTTCAGCGCCATAGTCGTGGCTCGAACGTTGAAATAATATCGCACAGTGGTACGGAGTCGCTGCTACACGATGGTGATTAACTGTTTGGCAACAGAGCTGGTGATCAGATTTTAGATGTGGTAAGACTAGTAGCTTCGAAGTAATATGATCGTAATTTTTGATAGTATAATGGTAATGATTCGTGCAAAGAAAATATTAGATCATTCATGTTGTAGCTATAGTTTCGAGAAGTCCATCATGTATACAGGTGAATTGGAGATATAGTATATTCCAAGGGCGTAGCTAGAACATTTTTCAAGGGGGGGCAAAAAGGTAGAATTATACTTTTTTTTTCGTGTTCCAGTTGCACCATGGAGGGTGAAGGAAGGGTGGTCAATGCTATATGCAAATATATGTTCATACTCAATATTCAGATGATGCAGATACTGAAACTCGAAAATAATAAATAACAACTGAACACATGAAAACAGAAAGTGTTAACTAGAAAGAGTTTTATTTTCTCACAAATTAAGTTGTATTACTTCTACATTCTACTTTTTAATTGTCTTTCATCAGTAAAAAGCAGTTGGAGTCGTCTCTTATTTTGGCCAAATTCATCAATCACACTATTTATAAATGTGGTATCTGTTTCTATCCATTTTCGGTGAACACTCATCATAGCTAGACCGCTCAGTCGATTTTCAGCCATCGTGCTCCCCAGCCATGTTTTTATCCTGCGTAATAGTCTTGTGAGTAAACCGGAACATAATTTTTTCAAAATCCAGGGGGGCAATTGCCCCCCTTGCCCCTCGCTGGCTACGCCCATGGTATATTCTTATCACCAGTAATCATATAAGTTGATATTAATTACATTTTTACTAATTTGAGGATGCTCAAGTTCTATTCAAATTTTGATAATCTATCATTTTGAATCCATTTTGATACAAATTGAAGGGAGATGTGAGAGATTGAAGAAATTTCATAGCTCAAAACTTCCTCAAAAAACTGTTTTCTGCTTTAACTTCTTTCAAAATACACATAAAAAGCTCAGATTTGGATGCTGTTACCAAAATTGATATTCAGCCATCATTGGAATTAGCCCTGCAGTTAAAAAAACAAAAGGCAATGATCTTCAAAAAAAAAGCAGTAGAAGTGCAGAAAGAACGATACGTTATGCGCTGCAGTACAATTCATAAATACGTCATCCAATATTCCCTTGAATATTTCCGATGAGTTAGAAGTATGTTTCTCACGAATTTACTCTAAAAGCAGGGCCGGGAGGAAAAGTCATAAGAGCTTAAAAAAAATGTAGGTAAAGACAAATTTTTAGCGCCAATGCTTCAAGTCGCAGGCCCTGAAAAAAACTCGGGCTCAGGGAAACCCCCCCACCTTCCCATTGCTCAGGCCTGTTTATAATGGATGATATGTTGAAGTGTTTTATTTGTAATATTCGGTGAATGTTACTAAAAATGATTAGATTCCTCCTATGATCATCCGGAATTCGCATCTAGCAAATACGAGACTGGCAAAGCCGAGGCACCCTAGCTAACTCTGGCATCATTTCTTATGTCTCCGTACCAGAACTATTCCTTCTTCAATTCTCCAGAAACTACGGACTACAATATGTGTGAGAGCAACTGTGGTTACGGAAGCGGGCTTTGCAGCCTTGGAAAATTCCACCTCCAATGACGTAATTTATCCTATTCGTCTCAAAGCTCACTCTGTTGCTGGATTGTCTATCCTTTCTAAAACCAATCCTTCTTCAACCACCTTTCATAGCTTAGCCATGGGTATATGTGACAGCTCATCAACGTAAAAGTTGAATAAAAAGCTTTCAAAGGTTTGCGAGTCCGGGTATATCGGATTTCGTAAATGCTCCATCTGTGGCCTTAAAATCAGGCAGTTGAGAAATGAAATAGGATATAATCCTATTAATAAAAGTGGTATGGTTGCATAAGTTGGCGCTCCAAAAGGGAACCCTTATTGACACCATTCCACTCATATAACTGCACAGTTAGTTGTTTTATTATCAGCTGAGACTCCTATGGGCCTCTGATACACAGGTGATGGTGAGTTATGGGGCACAATGGGCTATGAATGGCCAAAGTGCACGGTGCTTGTAGCACCCAATTACACCTGAAACTAAACCTAAAGCTTCGTAATGATGGAAAACATGAATTTTACTGCGCATATATCGTGTCGAATGTCGCGTCGCAATATAAGCCTCCCTCTCCCGCCAACAAGGATACGAAAAGTACGCGTGACACGTAAATATTTGGTGTAATTTTTCCACGTCGAAATTAGAACAAATGGGGAGTGTGATTAAAATAAATTCGTTATATAGAAAGCGGGTACCTCTGGTGATGGTATTTTCGATTTGCTATCTATTTTTTTCGAGGTATGAAGAAGCACAGCACAACAACGATCTTCAGCAAATAAGTAACTACATTATTGTAAAAAATTGATTTTGCACTCAAATATTTAAATATACCTGTTCAAGATCAAGATACGAGTACTTATACGTATACTTGCTCGCTCACAGGATGTACTGCCATCATGGAATTTCATAAAAAAATTTATAAAAATAATCAAGGTGAATTATTTTACGAGTATATTATATATGTAACAAGAAAACAAAACCTAACATTATTGATATCGTTTTTAATTTTCTGACGCTAGTAGTTTAAATTTTAATTATGTGTTCTGGCGTTTGCGAGACTTGATTCAAATGATATTCATCCTCACACGCCATAATCTTCAATTCCAAGATAACTTATCTTTGCTTAGCCATAAAATAGGTGATCACAGAAGCGAAATTATCTCTTTGAGTAAGAAAATCCAGAAATGAAGCAAATAAGAGCATCACCAAGAACTCAAGACAGAAACAAACATCGCCTCTTTTTAAAAATACACCGTCGGTATTTAAAAAGATAGGAAAAATCGTTGGAAATTACATTACGAAATATAAACCTTGTAAAGTAAATAATTCGTTATGAGGTATGATTTTCTTTTACAGAATCTTGTCGAATCTCTAAACGAAGAAAAATTGCCAACTTTCCGAATAGTCAGCGAACCAATGATCAATTGAACGAAAAATTCTTGGTCAAGTTGGTTACCATTTGAGGTACAAATAAAATTTTTATCATATGAATTATTTAATGTGGTTGGGGAAGAGGAGCGTGGTTTCGATTTGTCAGGGAAAATTAGCTTAGGTTTCAATATAATGTATAATTTTATAACCATTAAAACAATTTATAACAATCGTAGTGCGTTTTTTATAACGACTTTTCATTACACACCTCCAAACCACTCATTTTTAGGAAGCCGTAGCTCCACACTCGTTCTTTCTTGAAAAATGGTTTATGGTTCATTTTATAGGGAATTGAAAGGAGAGTAAATTTTATTATGACCTTTTTGCGCTACGACCAAATGCGGAGGAGATAGGGGCTAAAAACTGATTTTGGGGGACATTCTCCCCTCTGGGGGATACGCTCTACACCTAAGGGTCAGGACTTTTAGTATGTTGTTTAGAATGGTGTTCCTAACAACAATACCAAAAATCGCTTCGACGCGATTTTTCCGACCTCAATGTCTAAATGCACTGGACTAAGTAACAAAAAGAAAGAAATGTGGAAAACGTTTGCAAATTGGATTTTCTATAGTGATGAATACAAAATTGTAACAAATAGAAAAGACATCCAGGGATTACAGGGGCTAGTAGAAATACTTCGATCACATCAAAGACATTTTTGTAGTAATATTATTGGTTAAAAAATAATAAACGAAGAGCGGATGGGAGGGGAAATATTGTAAGACAAATGCAAAAAAAATGTGTTAACAAATTATGAGATTTTTTAAATTTTTTCACGAATAACTTTTGGAAATACTACATCAATTACCTATTATTAAAAACTATTTAATAAATTAGGATCAACCTTATAATCTGCTATAAGTGCTAACCCTCATGAGAGTCTATAAATCGAAATAAAAAATTTAAAAAAATGTCAGTGATAATGCTAGACTTAATAAAAAAAAAAAATCAAAATCGAGATTAATTTTGTTCTGCTTTCATGTCCTCGGAGAAGCACTAAACCTGTCCAAAAGTTGCGAATAGGAAAATGTTGTCATAAATATTATCAACGCTCAGACTCGTTCTCATCTTATAATATGATTATTGTATGGCAAGAATTCTAAAAGGTAAATTAATGTCATACATTTCCAACGCATTGAAGAATGCCAATCATATCAAACAATTACGGAAAAGCAGCGGCGATCGGTCACTCGATGAAAAAAAAAAATACCATCACCTTACGTGAGGAATTTCAGCGCACGATCGCGCGTGTAGCAGTTTAATGATAGGCGTTATAGCGAAACGAAGCGAACACCTCGGAAGCCCGATGGTCACCTTTGGTGCGATTTTCGAGCATCACTGGAGTCGATGGCGAGCGTATTTTCTTCGCAGGATATAAGCCGGAGCCCGATAATAAGGTGGAAAAGTTAAACATGAACGTACCCTACGTCTGTCACACGATTGAGTTACAACTATTTAACTCATTTTATTCTGCAACTGTTCTCTCGCGATATTCGTGACTAGAATTTTATAAAACCGTTTTTCCTAACGTACACATTACACAGACGTCTGTACGCGAGTAATTCCGTCTCTTTTTATATTTCTCATTTCTTCCAACTCCGTGTGCGGGTATAGATGCGCCGACTAGGCCTGTATGCTTACTAATACCTGTTATCGTTTATACCGATTCAATTCCATGTTCACTTGTTGCACTGTTCTCTCAGCCAACAATACGACGCCGGCGCGTTTAAGCGTCTAGTATGCGAAATCATCGAGGTCCCACCCCCTTCCTGTCTTGCTCACCAGTGACCGGTACTCGACAAGTCGACATGGGGTTGAAAATGCATTCCTTCTAGTGGCGCTAATTATCGAATTATTTGGCAACATTCGTACGCGCAATCCAAAGAATCAAACAACAGCTGGTAATGCTGACGGAAACCAGTTTGAAGTTTTTGTTATTGTTGTGTTGTTGTATCGGTATATTAATCAGACCGCGAAGAGTATGAATTACCGTGTGTGTTGACCGCTGTGGCGCCGTCATGTATAATTTATATGGCTTACTCGTCGTTCACTTTGCTACCCACTGGATGATGTATGGTTTTGATTTATTTGAAGTTTACCCTTTGCCTTGGACGTTCAAGTGCAAGAAAGTAGTTACTGGATTCGATGCTTCTCAATATTTGCTTCCCCGTCGAGATCACAATGTAAAGTCCCTTCGACCAAACTGCTTAAATTTTTATTACGAAGTTGAGATTTCGAAGAAATCTAGTGTAACCATTGTTTACCCAGCGTTTCCTTCAGTTTTAATATGCAATCGGTGAGCTCGATTCGCGAGATTTTGGCACGTCCTCTCGGTATTATGGTATCGGATGAATGCCAACAACACAACGTTCTCATAATATCGATCGCGTGAACGAACGACGAGTTTTCGCTACTCGTCGAACCATTTATTGATGGCGTCGAAATTGCATAATTGTAATCACTTTTATAGTAATAAAATGAGAAACACGCAGCCTACACGTAACATCAAATAACAATAGATTGTACATAATACTCACTCGCATCCTCCAGGGTGATCACATCTTCCATGATCCAAATGACATCCAGTTTTACAAACGGCTGAAAATACATTAATAATTACTAATCAGTAATCAATTTTCTGTCTCGAAGGTGATCTGAATACGATTTTATTGCGGCATTTTATAAGACAAACAGTGTCCTATTGACTAGGGTGCTTTAGTGCAATCCCTTCCTCATGCACATTGTGACAAAATACCAAGTCTATATGGTATGATATTAGGGCGCTCTGAATTTCGAGTCTTTTCAAAAAGTAAAGATGTCGGGGTTACAATAGTTGCTAAATGATTTCGAAAGGACATAATAAAAATTTCAGCTCTTTAATTAAATTTTTAGAACCTCTCCACAAATGAAATTAAAGTTTTGAAAATTTTCAAAAAAAACGAATCAATATTTTCTTGGTCTAAAATCATATTTTGTCATACAACTACTGAAAAAAAAAAACTTTAAAGCCAATTTTTTATAAATTCAGGAGATCTAAACCGTTTTTAAATTTTTCTCATGAAGCATCAATTTCAGTAATTTTCAAAAATGAACGACAAATGGGTAATTTATTGATGGTGTGTATGGTATAGACTTGATTTAGGCTATTCCAGAGTCGAGAGGGAAAATATGCCCCATTTTGGCTTTACACAATTTTCTAAAACACCGCATTCTTGCTTCAAAATGACTTCGTATAGGTGCTTTAGCATCAAAAAGCTTCCCTGCGGTTCTAATTTCTTATATATTTTGCCTCTCAGTCGAAATAGCCTAAATTGAACCCATACTGTGCGGACGATCAATAAAATATCTATTTACCGCTAGTTTTTGAAAATAACCAAAATTAGTGATTTTTAAGAAAAATTTAAAAACGATTAAGCAGGGCTGCAAAACCGATTGGAACCAAAACCAAACCGGAATCAAGAACCGGGGAAACCAATAAAATTTTGGAACCGAAACCAGAATTAGAACCAATATCTTGAAATTGATACTAAAGCTGGAACCGAAACCAGAACCAAAAATTTTTACCGCAGAACCGGAACCAGGACCAGAACCAATTTGAAAATGTAGTGGTTTAGGTTTTAGAAGACAATTATCGTTCAGTTTAGATTTTTTTTTCAACTTTCAAGTAAAATATAAAATTTTGTAATTTGTAACGAACGCCTAGTAAGACAACGAAGATAAACATGAAAAGATGTAGGCAAAATACGTGACCACTCTGTTTTAAAAAAAAAATATATAATTTAAATAAATATAATGTTTAATTACTATAATTAAGTTCGTGAATTATTTACAAGGGAAAAACGGTACCTTACAAAAAATCAAAAATTTTGGTAAAATATCCTGATTGCTTGACCTTGAGATGTACTTATAACCAGCTTGGGGCAGTAAGGATAGAGCAAAAAAAATTGAATCGTCCCCATTCCCTCTTGTTTACACTTTTTGATTGTCAATTGTAATTTGGATAGCGTTGAGTAAAAGACGTCCAAGCGATAAAATTAATAATTTTGAGAATTTATGATTTTTCGATAAAAACAACACTGCAGAGTATGCTCATAGTTGAAAAAATGAGAAATTTGGTATTTTCTTAATTTTTTCATTCGTCAAAGTTTTTTCATAATGGGGAACAATGCATAGCTACTATGTAAAACACGTGCAAGTAACAATAACTTCCATGATTGTTCATATTATTAATTACCGAGGAATAAAATAATAAAAATGAATAAAAATTTAAAAATAAAGGATACTAATAGTCACACGGATTATTTTCATTTTTCATTACAATTCACATGACAATTTTTCAATAAAATTACTCAACAAATTTCGGTTTCAATACTTCCTCCTGATTATGTTTGGTAAATGGAGTATTTTGTTACGTCACAGATGTTTTTTTTGGAACCGATAAGAACCGGAACCAGAACGATATCATAGAACTAGAACCAGAATCAAAACCAAAGTCATAGAACCAGAACTAGAACCAAAACCAGAACCAATATTTGGGAACTAGAACGGGAACCAGAACCAATATTTTTTCGGTTTTGCAGACATGCAATTAAGCCTCCTAAATTTCAAGAAAATTGATGGATGAAACCCAGGGCAGCAAAACCGATTGGAACCAGAACCAGAACCAATATATTGAAATTGGTACTCAAGCTGGAATTGGAACCAGAACCAAAATGTTTACTACAGAACCGAAACTGGAACCAGAACCAATATGAAAATGTAGTGGTTCTGGTTCTAGAAGAGTTTCATACTCCGCTATTGCCTATATCTGCGTTCTCTACCTATAGGTATATTGGTCCAGTCTTTAAATTATGATGCATAAAATCGTCCATCTGCGTACAATGCAAAATTCTGTGATAGATATGTTTCTAAAATATGAAAAAATGTTTAATCCTTCATTTTTTTCCGGAAAATGCTGACTTTACTTTTTTGGACCGGTGAGGAGTCAACAAATTTATTTAGGGAGCTCGAATTGTTATGACATCCTTTTGAGATCATTTAGAAACAATCATGACGCCAGTTTTCACTTTTTGAAAATAATTGAATTTTGGCTTAATACCCTGTACCATTCTTAGCCAGATTACATCTGTAGGTATATGATATTAAATTAATTGAGAATATTGAGCTGTTTAGTTACTCTTATGCATATTTAGCTTACCTATTTCGCAATTAACGCCTTTCCATCCGGCTATGCATTCCTTATCGCCATTTGGGTCGCAGGTAAAGTGGCCAAATTTATCATCTCTAGGCCGGCAAAATTTCATGCAAGTCGAATTGAAATAATGCTTGTCACATTGCACGCGTATTCTGTACGTTATCCTGGCCGTCATGCCGTGATGGTTCAACGTATGCCAATCCGAACTCGGCAATATGATTCCCGAGTAAGTTGCCTTTTCGATCAACTTAGCTGTACCTTTACCAACATAAACAGTTCCAATTGCAGATAAAAAGTTGGTACGTTGTATCTCTAAACTGTTAGATCATTAAGCGTTAATTACTCTATGCATCGGTATGCCATATAAATCATCGAAAAATGAATTAATTTAACCGAAAGAAACGTCAAAATTTCTATAAATTATTTGCTTCTAAGATACAAGCTGAAAAAATTAACGTCGGGATTATGTATATTTGGCGAGAGCGCACGATTCGTGGCTACCACCTATTGTGCTTATTTAAAACCGAACGGCGGATATAGACACAACAAAGAGCCATCGATCAAATACCTCATCCGCGATGTATTGAAATGATGAAAAAAAAGTAGCAAAATAAACAATCATTCACATTGTCGGTGTTCGAATGTATTAGAAGGGGAAGACGGGAAAGAGTCGATAATCTTTGGTAGTGCTGCGATTTAAAAATTTAATTTTTTTTTTTGTAGAGATCTAAACAAAATATTTGAACTGAAGTGGGATTCGAAGTTAAATTCATTTTCCTAATCATAACAAAACCTAAAATTTGAGTCCGAAAAAATTGCTCATTCGTGTTTATTTTTTTTTTCACGTACATTTTTCTCGTTTGTTTATTTTTCTATTCGAAGGAAGCAAATAACGTCAAAAATGACTTCAGAAATGATAATAAAAAATTCCTGATATAAAAAGCAATATTTCTTTTCAGCTTGTTACTAAGCCATAGCCAAATTTTGGTGGAAGCTGAAGTCCAATTCAAAGCTAGCATTAATTCACCAAACAATGCCAAATACGACAATAATGTTAAAAATTCAGCTTCTTTATTAACCTCTCGTTCTATCTGTTTTAAATGAAAATTTTTTATTCTGACAAAAATGTAAAAAAAACGTAAGCAGCCATGCCGCATTACTGGAGCTGAGTTTTTAATTGGGGCTTGTTTTGATTTAGTAATAACCATGCTCAACCGTTCATCACTACAGGCCACACCCAATACCAAGTCTGAAAACCCCTACCCTATCCTTTCCAAAAACACTTAAGAAATTGAATTTGGTACAAATGTAGTATTTCTTGCCATGAAATAATCATGTGAACACATATTTCTCAAATTATAACTATTCGAGGGTCCTCAAATTATCTTCAAATCTTGATAATCCGCCATTTTGGATCCATTTTGCTCAAATTTAAGAGGTCATATTCTGGTCACAAACTAATTCTACACACAAAGTTTGACCATTCTAGGCCGATTTGGTGATGAGATATGGAAGATTCATGAAATTTCCTGCAGCAATTTCCCCTCCAAAAGCCGTTTTTTGCTCTAACTCCCCTCCAAAATCACTGAGGAAGCTAAAATCAAAATACGTTTGTCACTTGGGCTCATTTTATCATATGACACAGCAATAAAAAATTTTCGACCCCTCCTGTACCCCCACCACTATTTTAGGTTGATAACCCCGCCTTCCCCCTCCAACATCATGTATGGAAGTGAATTCGGGATATAGTATACAACTTATCCCCAATAACCATATGAATTCATATTAATTACATTTTTACCAACTTGAGGCTCCTCAAGCTCTACTCAAAATTTTGATAATCCGCCATTTTGAATCCATTTTGATCCAAATTCAAGAGGTCATATTGTGGTCACCAACTAACCTCACACACAAAATTTGACCTCTTTAACTTGATTTGGTGGGGAGATATGGAAGATTCAAGAAATTTCATGACTCAAAACTTCCTCAAAAAGCCGTTTTTTGATCTAACTCCTCTCAATATGCACTTAGAAGCTGAAATTTGGATATGTTAGTATCCGTGACTCACTCTTTCATATGAAATCAAAAACGAAAAATTTGAGCTATTTGCCCTTCTCCAGCCCCCTCAAAATTTGAGTGATCCGCCATTTTGAAATTTATCGAAAAAACAAAAAAACTATTTTTGCGTATTTGCAAGAAGAGTTCCTCACCGAATTTTGAGCGAATTTTATCCACACCCGCCTGCGCAAGTGAGTGACACAAAAAACGCAATTTTCTCAAAAACAGGTTTTTGCTAACTCGCCTCAAAATGCACTTAGGAAGCTGAAATTTAAATATGTTGGTGTCCGTGACTCACTCTTTCATATGAGATCAAAAACGAAAAATTTGAGCTATTTGCCTCTTCTCCAGCCCCCCTCAAAATTTGAGTGATCCGCCATTTTGAAAGTTTTCGAAAAAACAAAAAAAATACTTCTGCGCATTTTCAAGAAGAGTTCCTCACCAAATTTTGAGCGAATTTTATGAATACTCGCCGGCGCTACGAGTGGGGGAAAAAAATATATGTATATATATATATACCAAAAAGTTGGACATTTGCCAGATGATTACAAATGGTCTGAAACGCAAAGATTTGAAGACCCCACCCTCCCCCGACCTTCCCTTCCCAAATCAGGTAGGCTGTAATAGCTATCGTTTTGTTAAAAACTCAGCAAAAAATACATGGAGAAAATCAAGAAGGTTGAGTGTGTATGTGTAACCCACCGAGAGCTTTTTTTCTTGCTGTTTTCTCAATTAAAAATGTAACGAGTGCTGGAAATAAACCCAACCTCAACACTTTTTTTGGTACATATCAATTTTTTGGTAATTTTGAAGAATTTATTATCTTTACTACTTAATTTTATGGAATGGGCCTCCCCCAATCAGCCCCTAGCAACAAAACAAATTTTCAAGCCTCCTTTAAATTTTTTTTTTTTTCTTAAATAATACTTAATTATGTACTCATAATGAAAGTTTCGAAAAAATTTAATGAATAAAAAAGTTACATAATTAAGAGTTGTGAAAAGTTACCAATACTTTTCTGGTACACTCAGGAACCTAGGCCTGAGGCAATCTGCTTCTCTTGCCCCTCCTTCTTCCCTGCCCTGCGTGTGAAATATCAAATGCTTTCGAACAATTGGAATATACTTTTACGGCGATCGATTAGGCTATTTTAATAACATCATTCGAATATATTGCATGTTCTTGTTAATTACTCTCTACTACGGGTATGTAAATCGCGAATTTATTACTATGAAGTAATACGATAACGTAGATGAAGCTATAGAGAAGAAGTCTTCAACTCCTAAATGCAAGTTTATATTGTAAGATTCGTAGAGTTCATTTCGTATAAAAATATCACATTGACTTACCGGAAGTTGTATGATTATTCAAGTCCAATGCCTCCAGCAACAAAGTGAATGCTCTCTGAAACAGAGGGAAAAAAATTCGATAAATTTTCGTTAAGTTATAAAATAAGATAGCGTTTTGATTTCGACACGGCTCATTGAACACGACTATATGAATGGAACAACGATAGTTAAAAGTTTTAAATGGCATCGGCTCTGCTGCATGCGGTCATTCTAATTTGTTCGCCGCGTGTAGTCTCGCCTTATGAACAAGCGCACCTGTCCTCGAAGCTATAATTTACTAAATAGCTCGATGACCGGATTCGTTGTAGTGGTGGAAAAAAATTCATACCAGTCTGCTCGATGAATTTTCTATGTTGAATTTTTAAGAGTATCTTGTAAAATAAAATATTTCAGTATTACATGACCCTTTAGATCGGTGTGTTTGGTACCATCAAAGAGTCCGCGTTTGAGAAAAAATTTTATCAGTTTAGAACGATACCGGAACGACTGGGTCCGTTTACAACACACCCTACTTCGTTGCAACTCTGTTATTGGGTACACAGATAGGCGATAGCCGTTATCGCGGCCTCCAAGATAACTTTCGGGTTGATTATTTGTTTTGGAAGTGCGTAAAATCGTATTTAAATACGACGCATCGATCGATATATTTGGAAAAATTTTCGAAATCGAACAAAGGCCAAACATTTACTCGAGATTAGTGATAACCTCTGTATAGAAGGATCATTTACTCCACGCTGTACAATTGTGTACATAAAGGTAATTCTTCGTGCTCTATTAATTATATTTTTTAATACGCCATAAACGCTAGATCCGAGGCGTTGAACTAGGTCTTTGGCGGCAAAGGCGGTTTTTTTTTAATTTCAAAAAGCCAATGGTACGTAATATAAACGTATCGAGTTGTCAACTTTCAACCCCTTTCCAAATTAATCACATTCGGTAGATATTTCGTTATAGGAATCCGTGTGAAGTGTAAACGTACAATTATCCGACCTTTTTCATGAACCTGTTTTCTTTCCTTGCCCTCTGTCCTTTTATTTCAGATGCCATATTTTTTCGTTCATTCGACGGTATCGAGATATAGACGAATTTTTACCCATAATAAAACAATACTGGCATACTTCGGATGACTTGTAACACACCATTCGATTGCAGCAAGTGGTCCATGATGCGAGAAGCCTTGATCACCGAATACGCCGGTGACCACCTGCGAGCATCACGTAATCCGTCATCGTATAGTATAGGAAGGAAACTAGTTATACGAGTCACCCAATATTTTATATTTTAATATTTCAAAACGACGTGTACTCGATGACCGCGTATTCCGAGAAAAATAATTAAATTTCGAATTTTCGGATACATTTGTCGTATTCGAAATTAATACCCGTCCGCAGGTAATTTTCGCATCCATTATACGACGTACGATGTTACGGTTAGCCGTTTAATTTCACTTCGTTATAGGTTCAGAATTTTTTCCCAGTAACACCCACTTCGTTAATAATTTAAACCGCGTACAGTATCTCACGACGAGATCTTAATTAAAAAACTAGATCAGCATGCCTAAAACGTATACATAGTCGAGCTGCCGATACCTCGTTCGTGGAAGTGGTTGAGATTCTATTTGGGTAATTAGACTTGTCTAAGGTGCGGATTGGTTTTCGCCATGATCGGCATTTTGGTTAATGGACCGGTTTCCAATGACTAGACAGTGCCATTGTATCGAGTACGAAGACTAAAATTAGCCAACGAAGGTGGGGAAGGATGGTTAATTTTTATCACTCAATTTGCGGCCGAAAAATCCTCATTCGAGTATTCAGAGGTACTTTTTTTACATTTTTGATTCAGCTCAAATTAGCGAATCACGAAAATGTTGGGAGAGGGTAGGAGGAGAGCAAATAGCTTGAATTTGTATTCATGAATTCATATAAAAGAGTGAGTATTGAGTACACCAAAATATTCTAATTTGAGCTCCTATTAAGTGAATTTGGAGAGGGGTAAGAATAACAAAGGACTTTTGAAGAGGTTTTGGGTCATGAAATTTCTCGAAACTTCCTTCTTCCGATCAAATTGGCCTAGAAAGGTCAAAAGATTCGTTTAATTTTTTTTTCAAAGTTATTTTGGAGTGAAAATATTTTCAAAATAATTTTTAATTTTTTTTTTTCAAAATAAAATTTTCAATAGCAAGAGATGCAACCTAGGTCCCAGAACTATTTCCTAAAATGAGAAAAAACCAACTCCACTTCTTTAATAATTTATTCACTAACATTTTCAAACACCATGTGTCCTTCAGGCTTAATTCGTCAATAAACTTAAAATCAAATACAAATACCTACATGAGAGTAATCGAAAGGACGTGATCGTGAAAAGGGTGCAGATCAAGTGGGTGTGGTAATTTAGGAATGTAATGAGTTTTGAGAGGAAAAGGAGGAGTATCTGTTATTTTGTTCATTAAATGTTTTCACTTATTAATTTCGTTAATTACTGAATTAAGATGTCTTCATTACAGGCAACGAAATAGCAAACAACCTTACAAAAGAAGCTTCTTTTTCCAATATAAAATGTAGCAGTAACACAGGGGCGTAATTAAGGGGTGATGGGGGGGAGCTTCCCCCCAAGGTGTTTTGAAAAGTTGGGAAATTTATAATTGTTCAACGTTGAAATTGGGAACTTGGAATTTCTTTTGGGAAAATAAGAACTCGAATAAATTCGAACTGATGCCAACTTATATCATGTATAGCACACAACCAGAGATGTAGCCCCCTTGGCTTTTGTAAAGTTGGTAAATTTGGAGTTTTAGCGTAGCAGTATTATTACAACTATTTTAAAATTTTTGAAGACTAAAAAAAAAAAAAAAAAAAAAGGCAACAGTTGGGAAAATTTCATGATATTAGTTGGCAATTTTTGGTTTTCTCCCCCCCCCTGAAGAATGTCTTCGTTACGCCCCTGCAGTAACAACTAAGTATGCTAAAAAATTCTATAAAAATCGTCTCAAGAATAGTCGCGTAGTTGGGACGAGGTACCTAATTCAAGCAAATTTAAACAAATAAAATCCTCAACTGTACCCTGGATGTCCACATTCCGATCCTCTCGTAAGGAAGAAACATCTCTCTGCCGTCTACGAATAGGCCATGCACGGATTACGCTTTCTCATCTCCTCACTAAATCTCCACCTCCTATCTGTCCAACTTGCTCCGTACAAATAACAATTCACCAACTTTTCATAGACTGCCCGCTATTCCAAAATCATAGAAACAAATTCAACCTTCCTCCTACTATAAATTCCCTCCTTGGAAACAACCTAACTACAATAGATAACTTGTTTAAATTTCTTAAAGCTACCAACGTCATATCCAAAACCTAAATACCACCTATCTGTACCTCTGACCTTCGTTGCTGAATACAGCACGTTGATGGAAAAAAGTAAAAAGTAAGTAAGTAAGTAAGTAAGGATAGTTAGATTAATATTGAATAAGTTTTTTTTTTAATGGCATTTATAGTATTGCAAAAACTGTCCAAGATATCAGGGCGCTGAGAAAAACATTCAAAATAAATCGGCCTTTCGCACCAGCTCATAACAGGAGCGTACCGAGGACCTTCTTCAGGGGGGGGGGGAGAAAACCAAAAAATTCCAACTAATACCATGAAATTTTACCAACTGTTGACTTTTTTTTTTTTGCTCCACGAAAATAAGATGTTAAATAAATACGATGTCAATACGATGTCACAGTCTTCTTAGTCTTCAAAAAATTGCAAGTGGTCAAGTTTACCTACTTTACGCTTAAACTCCAAATTTACCAACTTTCCTAAAGCCAAGGGGGGAAGCTCCCCCCTCCCACCTTTCAGTACGTCCCTGGCTCATAACAACCAAGCACACAAAAGATTTCGACAATTTGAACCTTATACAAAAAAGTTGAAAATCTGCTCATCTAAACATCAGAGAACCTGAACCACGAAGAACCGCAAAAAAAAATCACTTAATATTGATCTAACCCTCTTGGAGACATCTCAACTTCAATAACTAACTAAAATTAATCGGTAAAATTAAAATTAACGAAACAATAGACCATCTTACTGCTCCACCTACTGTCAAAGTCCACCCTAATCGTAAACCACCACATCCACTCTGAACCACGCCCTCTTTCCGACCACTCCCTTTCGCTTAATCTTAAGTATTTGTATATTGTGTTTGTAGACAAATTAAGCGAAAAGGACTCACGGTGGTTTAAGAATATGATGAATAAATTATTGGAGAGATAAAGTTTATTTTTTCTACACAAAAATCTAGCTTCACTACATTATCAGTGACTGATATTCTTTTCTATTTTTCATTACGTATAGGTCTATTCCTGCTCCATGCCATAACATAATATTCTCAAGTACCTTTCTTTAAAATGTAATTTGTGAAGGATTTCTCTTCATCATGGAATCACTTGAACAATTATTTAAACTGAAGAACTTGTTTAAATCATACTACGAAGAGGGATGGAAGGGTAGATGACATTTAATGTCAAATGCCATCCTAAATGTGACGAAACTTCGGTACACAGCATATGGCTATAAGCAATACCTCCCTTACTAAAACGCTTCCTTAATAGCTCTACAAAATCATTTCATTCGCATTCATTCGCTTTAAAAGAATAAACTAAGTACACTTCCAGTAAGAAAGGTAAAAGAATAAAAAAAATAGTCAACTCTTGTCTTTATTCCTTCGTGTAAATATAACCTACGCTATTTTCTCGTGAAGTAGTTACAAGTACTTGAGTAGCGTGCGCGCTCCTCTTTCATATGACATCCTGTACCGTTCGACTCTTATTTAATACATTTTAAAATGATGAGTAATGTTGACAAATCACGAAGTCTCGAGTAATCTCGCGATTTACCGGATTAACCGAGTCCGTCACTGCTACTGGATATAGCGTCGAGTTGGCGCTCCGTTCTTATACATCGAAAGTTCATCTCGAATAATTATAAAATTAATCGGAAAAAGTGCGCATTTATCTAACATTGTTGCAAGAGATTTTAAACCTTTGAACTGGCACGGTTTATCGATTGTGGGTCATCGACGTTGCATTCTTAAAATGACCGGATATTGTTTCGATGATGTGTTGCAATAGGGCGCGTGATTTAGATGAGTGTTCTTTTGTTGTATAAGGAAATAAGTATCGAACATCGGTGTTATTAGATGAGTTTATGATTTAAATAGATATGGCTATTAAGGCCTACCTGATTCGGTAAGAGTGGTGGGGGGAAGGGGATTGCAAATCTTTGTGTTTCAGGCCATTCGAAATAATACGGCAAAAGTCCAACTTTTTGAAAACGCTGAAAATTTCGTGAAAGAATCTTCGTAGAAATTCATTACAGTTTTTTTTTTTTTTTTTTTTTGATATTTCATTCACGGTTAGGGAGAATAAATAGCTCAAAATTTTTGTTATATTCTTGTATGAAAAAGTGAATCTAGGATACAAACGTATCTAAAATTCAGCTTTCTAAGATATTATGAACGAAAGTTTCAGCAAAAAATGGCTTTTTGGCGAAATTTTGAGTCATAAAATTTCTGGAATCTTCAGTATCTCTTCACCAAATCAAATCTACCTAGGAACATGGAACCTTCTATGAAGGGTTAATTGAAGATCACAATATGACCCCTTGAATTCAGATTAAAATGGATCCAAAATGGTGGATGGTCAAATTTTGAGAAAGGCTTGAGGAGCCTCAAATAGCTCAAAGTGTATTAATATATACTCGTATGATTACTGAGAACAACAAAGGAAAAATGAAAAGCAAAATGAAAAATTATTTAATAAGATTTATATAAATATTAAAATTTTCCTAAATTCATAATAATTAATTTTATTCTAATTAAAAGAATAATTGATATAAAACTTATAATAATTGTCATTACTCAATAAAATATTTGCGTTCAAAATAATGAATATCTTGAAAAATAAATTATTATTATTAAGACTATTAATATTAAAAAATTAGAATTTCATATAACATTAATTTGTCTGATTAAAATAATTTTTTTTTATTATTCAAATAATACCTAATTTATGAATTTACCTTTATTTTTGAAATATATTAATTTTTTTATATTTATGTATTAATAATTATTTTAATTTAAAATAAAAAAAATTATAATAAATATATTTTGAATTTTTGATCCTCTATTTATAAATTTACCTATAAATTGAATTTTTAGATTAATAATTTTTTTTTAATTAAAAACATTTACTGAACAAATAATAATAATATAATTAAAATAATTAATAATATTTTTATTAAAGAAATCTTTATAAAAAAATTTATAAAAAGATCTATAATTAATATTAAATTTTGTTAGCTCATATCCACTTTCCAAGCTTCGTAACTACATTTGGAGAAAATTGGAGCAAAAAAATATTTTTTGAGTAATTTTGAGAGATTTATATTAATATTTCAAGCTCCATTCTGCAGAAGAATAATGTGAATAAAATCAGTTCAAAATTTTAATCAGGGAGAGTTCTCATAATTGTATATTTCTGAAATAGTTTTCCAAGATGTTTAGTTCAACTCAAAATGGAGGTTTACTCAATTCGAATGGGAGAATGGAGTAACTCTAGAAGCATCAAATTCTTCGAGTGTGATGTCATATAATGAAAAGAGTTAGGAAAACTAACACATCTAAATTTTACTTCTCTAAGTCGAATTTAAAGGGAATTACAGAAAAAGTACATTCACAATATGATTTCTTGAATTTAGGTCAAAAAAGAATCGAAATGGGGAATTGTGAAAATTTTAAAAAAACTCGAGGAGCTTCTAATAGTTCAACTTTGATAAATATGAGCTCACATAATTAGTGGCGATCAGAAAGATACATCTCAAATTCACCTTCATAGGTATTGTTTAAGGAAAAGGGAGAAGGGGTCATTATCATCGAAATATAGTGAGGATAAAACAAAGGGGGAAAATTCTCGATTATGGTGTCATATTACTAAATGAGAACAAGATAGCTAATATAATATTCAAATTTTAAGTGCCTATAAGGCTTCATGAGTTATCGACTAGATCTCCCCTCTAGCTTTCGAACCATGAGCATATTTCATACATGTGACGAGTGGTCACGAAACTCTGAGAGGAGGAGTGCCTCTCTTGGCCTTAATACAGAAATTAACTGGTCATCTATGAATGCTCTTGGTCCTCCTCCTTGAGGGGATCAGGCCATAGGTGGCCAGTCCTAGCTTGAGGTTGCTGCTCCCACGAGAAAGCTGCCTCTTCTCACTCGACCCACACTTCCAGATTGCTGGAATAACCGACGCTGAAAAACCCTAGAAGCAGGGTAGAAAAGTTGGAGTTCCTTAAGGCAACCAGATGGATCAATAAAAAAAATTAAAAAATTAATAAAAATTTTTTGAATGAATGAATAAATAAATAAAAAATCAATAAAAAAATAAAAAAGAGTAATTAATGAAAAAGAAAAAAATGAATAAATAAATAAAAAAAAGGCTGTGAGAGGGGAACCGAAGTTACGATATTTCATGAATAGCCCCTATTTCCTTACTAAGTGTATTGGTGAAGCTGAAACTTTGTATGTGAGGTTTGTGTGAGATTGTAATATGACGAAATGAATTTGAGCTATAGCAGGTAGAGCAGAATTGGCCTGGGCAAAAATAATTTTTTGGGGTCCGCTTTGAATTTGAAAATTTTAAATTTAAATATAAATTTAAAAAAATTAATCAGAATAAAATTTTAAAAAGTTTTAAAATCTAAAATTTACATATCTCGACCTTCTCAGGAAAGCGGGCACACGTAATTTTCCTTTTCTCCCCTACCCTTCACTAGTTCCAAATTTGGGTTGAAATGAGTATAAAATGAAGAATCGAAATTTTAGGAAGATATGAGAATCTTCAAATAGGTAAAATTTGATAAATATGAGGTTATGTGATTTGTGTGAGCAAGAATTGAACTTCTTAGATAGTTTTGGGACAAACAAGTTGGAGTTTAGGTCCTCAACGACATTCAATTTCATGTCTAAAATTTTGAATTATTAATCGAATAATTCTTATTGATCTAAAAATTGAATTTAAAGATCAAATTAAATTTATTATTAATTATATTTTATTAATAAAAAATATTAAAATTGAAAGAATTAAAAATTTTTAATTTATTATTGTATTTAAAATAAATGTAATAAAAATTCATGCAAGTAATGTAAATTTTATTATTGAGCAGAGAAGAGCGATATGTTATACGATTACAGAAAATTAAACTTAATGCTTAGTTCGATTAAATAATGGCCTTTGTGCAAATATTAACATCAACTAATATTGGAGGCGGTGAGGTAGCGATAGACTGGCCGAACGTAGGGTTGTCGATTGAAAACTCAGCTCCAACGATACGGCATGGCTGCTTACTTTTTTTTTAATTACGAAAGAAACCAACAAGCTCATTGGAATGAGCGTGATAACGAACGGATGCGCCAAATTGATTCTAAATTATGTTGTCGCAAGTTGGACCTCTATCGCTGGTCAGTATCGGCGACCAGACCGTGTAAAATAATCAGAAAGAGGCGAATACAGGTAGCTCGGTATTTAAGATATCTAACGTATCGTGCTACTTGCATTCTTCGCATGTATTCGCAACATTAACGGTTACCATTTCATGCCTTCTAGATGAAACGTAATAGATCATTTGCGAGTTGCATCTACACGGTACACACTATGTGTTCATGTATAGGGTGATCCTCAAACGTATGCTGGCTTCTGCGGCGACGAACGCAAATAAATATCACGAAAGAGTCGACCATACACGCTAACGAACTCGTTTCCGCTGCAAAATTAATTACATCGCGAGGAAAAAGGAGAAAAAAATTTTAAACACTACAACCATGTATTAAGAATGGGAAAGCTCTTTGTATGGAGCACGAGAACACGGTTCTTAGGCGAGAGCTATGAATCGGGGCTACCAGTATGGAGGAAAATTTTTGTCGCATTCGTATTATAGGACAAGTCGTGCTCGCTCGGCGACATTATTTTAGCTTCGGCTTTATATAGCCAGCGACTTTTGAATCGAGTCCAATATTTTCCAAATTTCACTTCTCTTTTATGGTAGGTGTTACGAGTACCAGGTTGCAGCTGGTTGCTGGCAAATTATCGCGATCCTATGCGGCTGATTTATTACGCGAATCACGTTATACGATGAGAATGCTTTCCAGCAACAGTTGCAGTACATTGCGGAGGCGTGGTAGTTGTAATTTCGAGTATCGGTATTCGAAATTACCCACAAAAAGCAGCTCGTATTTGTCGTGACAGCACGCGGGAAAAGCGTCGCCATTATCACACGATTAACACATTTATATTAAATTGTTTCGGTATTTTCACAACATTCAGTTACACAGGTACGAGCAAAGCTGAGGGAAGGGTTTTACAAGCGAGAAAAAATGATAACATCCCGAATGGCGGCACTGGCAAACATCACGCCACCATTTGCCCCTCATTAATATTAAATGCCTGCAAATGAACTAGCTATTGTTTTTAGCTTTTAAATAGTCTACCCAATCGTCTATTTATTCATCTCGAAGCGTTGTTCATGGTGCGAAAAACGTGCCTAAAAAGACGCTACAAGGTACAATACCATAATGCGTCTGTTTAAGCTTTAATATGTGTGTTTTTTTTTCATCTACGATAAATTAACATGTTATACATCGTATACAAAATAACACCGGCACGATTCGAACGCTTTCTGTTTTACATATTTATTTATTAGGTTTAACTGTATTGAACTACCACTTTGTGTATTTGAAATTTATTATCCATTTTGTCGTTATAGGTTGCCGGCGCATATAACACATTCGGAATTAGCGCTCATCTGATTCGCTGAGCTAGCGTAATAATTCATTCGATTATGCAGATAGAAGATACCAATAACACGACGCAACGTCTTCGTTCGGCGGCCTAGCGCGGTGTCGATGTTTCTGTGCTCGGTTGCTGTATGAAAAATGACCAAGTATTTGGCATTTCAGACGTCTTGGGTGGCGAATACCTGCATAAGGTAGGTGAATCATGGTTATGATAGCACTTATGATTTGAAGAGCCCTTGGAATCGCATCAGAGGCCGCCATGAATCCCAATGGTACCCAAGGTGAATGAGGCCAGGATAATGGAAAAATGAGTACGAGGAAATGAAGGCAGAAAGAGCCCTAGCTTCGCATTTTCGTTTTTACGAGAGATTTTTCTAAGGGGGGGGGGGCAGCAGGGATTTCTTATCGAGGAGGTTCAAACTTCTTACAAGTAAAAAGTGTACTTAAAAATTTTTCAAGAAGTATGCATAGCCTGAGCGAAACGAGGGCGAAATTTTAATAATACTATATTTTCAGTAATCAAAAAGAGCATCTTCCAGCTTCCATTTTTATTTGACACTTTAATAATTTTAGTTTTTTTTTTTTTTTTTTTTTTTTCGGTGATTCAGTATAAACGTTCCATAAAATGCGAATTTATTTTTTTACATTAAAAAAGATTGTTGAACTAGATAATTCATTCCATTGCTTGGTAGCATAACTGCGTACGTGTTGTAAATTAGAACTCGAGAACTATTTCAATAATTATTTTTTAACATTTCAGAAAATGCTGAAAATTGGAACGAAAAAATGAATAGAAATTTGTTTTTAGTTTTCTAGAAATTTTGAAGTCTATATTTTCCAAGAATTTTATATAATTATCAATTTCTATTTTTTTTATTTTTTTATTTTTATTTTTAGCTGAGTTTTCAACTTGAAAAAAACAGCTATTACAGTCTACCTGATTTGGAAAGGGGGACAGACGAGGATAGGGTCTTTAAATCTTTGGGTTTCAGACCATTTACAATCATCTGGTAAATATCCAACTTTCTGGTATCTATATTATAATGTAACTTTTTCTTATGCGTAGCGCTGGCGGTTATTGAGCTCAGAATTTGGTGAGAAACTCTTCTCGAAAGTGGAAAAAATGACTTTTTTGTTTTTTCGATACACCTCAAAATGGTGCATCACTCAAATGTTGAGGGATACTGAAGAAAGAGCAAATTACTCAAATTTTTCGTTTTTGATTTCATGCAAAAGGGTGAGTCACGAGAACCTACATACCCAAATTTCAGCTTCTTAAGTGCATTTGTATGGGGATTAGAGAAAAAAAGAATTTTTGAGGAAGTTTTGAGTTATGACATTTTTTAAATCTTCTGTATCTCCTCACCAAATTAATTTAGAAAGGTGAAATTTCGTGTGTGAGTTTAGTTGATGACAAAAATATGACTTTTTGAATTTGAGTCAAAATGGATCTAAAATGGTAGATTATCAAAATTTGAGTATAGCTTGAGGAGCCTCTAGTAAAAATGTAATTAATATGAAATGATATGATTATTGGGGATAAGAAGTGTTTTATATCCCAAAATTCAACTTCACACATAGTATTGCGAGGGAGGAGAGGTTTTCGACCCCATAATTGAGTCGAAAAATTTCTATTGTGGGGTCTTATGATAAAATGAGCGCATGTAATTAACCTGTTCTGATTTCACGTCCCCAAGTGAATTCGTAGGAGAAAAGGAGGGATTCTCAACGCACATAATTAGTTCGAAAAATTTCTATTATGGGGTCCTATGATAAAATAAGTCCGTGTGACTAACCTGTTCTGATTTCACGTGCCCAAGTGAATTTGTAGGGGAATTAGAGCAAATACGGTTTTTTGAGGGAAAATGGTATAGAAAATCTCACGAATCGTGTGTGACCTGTAGACATGAACGAACAAGCCCCAGTTAAAAACTCAGCTCCAGTAATGCGACATGGCTGCTTACATTTTTTTTTATTCTGTGAATCAGAAGTTGAAGATACACGACACCTGTCACTATCATTATATATTAGAAAGAGATGGCTTATGACTCAGATTCCAAAGCCTTATTAGATATATAAAGGGACGGAGGGATGCGAGAAATCAGAGGTGCCCAGGTTAAACCCCAAAGCATTTTTCACACCGTAAAGGAGGGGGAGAGCGGCGAAATTTTCATCAATTTGTACTTTTATGAAAAAAATATATATTTACGTTACTCTAATCAACACATTGAGTCACACTGATTGCCAAAATGAAGAGTCAAGAAAGTGAATGTGGAGTTTGTGATGAGCTTGATTTTCACAGAAGCTCTTACACTGTATCTCTAAACTTGGAAAAATTCCATTTTTTTTTTTTTAAATCATTTGATAACTCACTGTCACCAAACGGTTCAAGGTCAGCTAATCCCTCTTAGGTGTATATGAGGTAATAAATCAGTTTCTCAAGTATTTCGAATAGGAGAATATTAGAGATAACTACAGTTGGATTTTAAGAAAACAATACCTAATGTGAAATCGACAAATTTTTAAATGGAAATTCGATTATAATATGTAACGATACTCATAGGAAATAAAAACTTATAGAGAAGGAGTTGATGAATGAACTGCTATGTCGATAAATTTCAATTAATCACCTCATCAAGAGTCGTACGCACCTAATGATGATGATAATAATAATAATAGTAATAATAAACGTTCCTCGAACTTTTCCATAAAATCTATCATTATCTATTTAGCATAAAAATGCGTTTTACGTCGAAGTCACACGAATACGCGATCGCGATCGTCGCGGATGCCGTTTCATTGTAGAGTTGCGCGAGAGAATTACTCGATCATGTAAATTTTATTCGCTATACTCGTAGTGGATTAAGTAACAGTACTACAGGCGATGGAAATAAATAAAAGAATTTTTAGCGGAAGTGACAAATAAGCCTATTACGAAAATGGTGGAAGGGCGAGGGGGCAGGAAAGTGACACAGAAAAGCTAACACTTTATAGACGACGTATAGGGGCACACTGACACACGGTCGCCTAACCGGTATTACTAGTATACTCGGTCATTTGAAAAGTCTTCATTTAAACTTGGAAAAAAATACCACCTCGAGTTCAGCTACAGCTATAATTGTAAAAACTACGAGTTGACGATTATATTTATCGTTAATTTCGGCGATTTATGAGCGATTAGGTACGAATTTCGATGTAGCGCGGAAATCTGGTACCGCTGACGGAGTGCTACAACCGTTATTACGACGGCGAGGATGAGAACGACGCTGCATTAGCATTAATGCTGCGAGAATTCTTGGCTGCATCTCTCTTTTGTCGCTTCCCTCGAACACCTGTGACACGTTGCTGTTCGTTTCGCGAAATACATCCATATTCAATGAACGAAAATACCGGCTCGTAAAACTTAATGGAAACTATTCTCACGCTGCGAGATGTTCCAATAATAAATCTTCTTTGATTTGTACGCTTCGGCCTCGTGGACGATTAATATGGGAGACTTTTTACGATTGTTTCCAAGAGATGGGATTCTTTGTGAAAACTCAATTTGAGTTTTAGTTGAGATTCAATTAGGATATTCGATTTCCTTGCATGGAAATATGGTAGGTAAATCTATAATGGTCTATGGCTGAGGGTGCGATGTCGTAAATGGCATAGTATTTAAACATTTATTTGGAAAATCAAAACTAGTATATTGACCTTCCTCATTTACTGTGCTTGTAACCATTAACTTGTAATGGGGTCGTATAAACCCTTACGAAGGAGACAGGCCCAGTAGAGAGGTACCCCTAGTTGCCAGAAGAAATACCAAAATCAGTTCCCAATAACCACAATGACTTGCAACATGATGAATATTAACCTCCGTTCCCTCACAGCCTCAATTTGGAGAAAAAATCATTTTCTCGGAAAACAGGATATTTGGATTCGGGGGATAGAAGTACATAGAATCCGAAGTGAAAGTTACAAAATACATACATATTCTGTAAACCTTTGCATTTAATTTCATCGATAATGATCTGAATGTGAATTCTGAGCTAAGGTAAATTACCGGTATTTATATTTTCCTTTTAAGGTTATAATTGACAAGTAATTATTCGATGTACGAAAGGTGTAATGTATATGTTTATGCGAATCTAAATGAAAATCAGTTCCGCTAATATGTTAATTTATGCTCTTCAAGAGTGAAAGAAATTCCACATTGATGATGGTCAATCAGTTTCTTAAATCGTACTCGTCTGGTATTTTTTTTTTAAATTAGATGTGAGGGCAGTTGTAATTTTCATAAACGGCTATGATTTTACAGGAGAGTAGTACTACTTTAGAATAACTTAGATTACCCAATATCATCTTATAAAAACAAGACGAACAAATGTACCGGCAAAGAAAAACACAGCATTCTATAGATCTATACTCATCGTCCAAGTAGGTACTCTACGAAAGAGGAATGGATCTAATTTGATCAAAATTCTTCAATTTAAATGGAATTTGATCAGTAAAATGGCTAGGTATAATTTGAAATCATGGCATCAGATTTATTGGCGCATTAAGGTGGAGGACTTTGTGGCTTTAGTATCATCCAAAAATTTTTCAAAAATCAGTTTTTAAGGGTGCAGCAGAATAAATTCTGATTTTTGAAAAATATGTTTGTTATAATTATCTAGCATTCAACTATTCAGATATTCTCTGCAAGAGATTTGGCAACGTTTTCTCTATAAAAGCAAAAATATTAGTGATGGGCAAAGGCCGATAGTTGTAATAATATTATCGATAGTTTTGCTTCAATTTATCGGAAACTATCGATGAAAAATTATCGATACCTAGTTTTGTGTCGATATCAGGGATGGAAAGCTAACCGAAAGCTGAAAGCCGAAAGCCGAAAGTTGGCCAAATTTAGGCAGATAGCCGAAAGCTAAAAGTTCAAAAGTTTTAAGATGTTCAGCTAAAAGATAGCCAAAAGCCTTTACAAATACAGCTTTTTTTTAGTTGGTTTTGAACTATTGGCAAGTTGCCAATGGCAACATCGTAATAAACCCATGTCAGTATTGCCAACTTGTGTTGTTCGGCTTGTTATTCGAGTTAGTCATGTTAGATCTAGTCTAGATAAAAAAAAAAAAAAAAAAAAGGTAGAAATGTAAATAATACAAAATGCCAAGTTTGTCAAATCTTGCACAGTTTCACGTATTGACGTGTTTTTTTTTCTTCAAATGAATAATTTTTCTAAATGTTGATACTTTGTATGTGTGTAATAATTATTATTAATTTTAACATAAAAATTTGAATTTGAAACTTCAACTTTAAGTGCATTAAAAAATTCAAAAGTTTCAAGCCAAAAGCCAAAAGTTTTAAAAGCTGAAAGCTAAAAGTTTTAAGCCAAAAGCTAAAAGCTCATTAAAATATAGCTAAAAGCTGAAACTTTAGAAAGCTGAAAGCTAGCTAAAAGCTAGCTATAAAACCTTAGAAGTTTAAAGCTAAATCTAAAAGTTTTATTTCTCAAAAACCTAGCTGAAAGCCAAAAGCTCAAGCTTTATTTTTCGGCTTTCCATCCCTGGTCGATATATCTATTGTTTTTTTTTTTTTTTTTTTTTTTTTGTATATTCTTATTTCTTAATCTTGAATATTTTTATTCGTGTATTATTATTGGCGTTTAATGTATTAGGCATACGCATACCTAAAAATCTGTTTAGCTGTTTTGAAGAACAGGGAAGGAAAGTCCTTTATATATCAGAGATCACGTAACTTCACTAACACAAACACAACCCTCGGACCCGGTAGTAAACTTGGAGCGCTAGTATAGGACCAATAAGAACGTTTCTCTACATTCTAAACAAGACTTTTTTTATCAGCAACGAATTTCTTGAAAATTTAATGCTGTTTCGTGCAATTTTGCCCATTTTCATTAAATATATTTAATAAAATATTCAGTAATCTCGCATTTTGTGTTTCAAGCATTTTCTGCCGGTAAAAAGTAAATATTCAATAAGATTAACAGATTTCTGCATCCAACTACGGTTTCAAATGGTTGCCCATATACTTTTTCTTTCAACATTTTGCTCACAAAGTTGTAATAAAATTTCAGAATTCATGAACAATTTTCAATGAAAATCGCATGAAACAGATTTACGTTTTCAAAAGAAATACAAACGTTCTTATTAGTCGTTACATTAGCGCCCCTAGTGTACTGCTGGGACCGAAAATGCCCTTTCATGTTTTTAAGTGTCACTCTTTCCCTATTTCGCTTGCAATCATCGGATATTATGTTGTGTTTGTATCAGTGAAATCACGTGCCTTATAACGTCAAACTTTTTTTTCCTGCAGGATATATCATCGATTGCAGGAATCACTTAAAATCATGTAATGTGCAAATGCTAACCTATTTAAACTAAAATTATAAAATGTAATAGTTAAATGCTAATTTTTTTCTTTTTTTTTTTTCAAATTTTGTATTTTTTTCAAATTTTTGATACAGTTTCTTTTCAAGCATTGTTATACTTACTCTCCTTCTTTTTATTTCTAAAATATGTTAGAAAAAAAACAAAACAAAAAAAAAACAGATAAATTATCTTTAAACTATCGTTAGTTTTTTGACTATACTATCGATGGTCCGTTATTAATGGAAGGGTTATTGTTGGTCTAAAATTAACGAAGGTAACCTGTCACAAGCAGAAGTCTTAAGGATGGTTTATGCTTGACATAAGCATTAGACATAACGCACAGACTTAAAATATTAAAAAGCACTACATGGAATGAGTAGATTATGGTGGACATATACACAAGATGTAAGTGTTTAGTGATGATAATTATTGCGCATAATATAGATGCACTGTTTGGCAACAGTGGCAATGCTGCGTTGTGATTCATCGTGACTGGTTTAAAAAAGGACAGGTCAAGGACATGGGGAGAAACCCACCAGTCACAATAGACTATCTTCCCCTTGGTACAACGAACAAAAGACGATAGCTCATAGCTGCATGTTTATGCGCATCGACATACACAAAGGAAACTAGTTTCTTTTGTAGTATGGTAAAGTGCGAAGGAGATGATTGAATTGATCCTTCGTCATCAGTACGATTTTAGATTTCGTTGAGATCGGTTACGAAAAGTTTGCTCTGCCCGTTCGCGTAACAGTAAGCTTCGATATAAGGTAACTACTAATAATTGATAGGTAATGAAAAGTGAAAAGAAATGGTGAGTGTTGACATTTTGTACTTTTACAAACTTACAGTTCATCCAGAAAAATTAAAATCACGCCACAAATGATAAGACTAGTAGACCACACTTTTGCAGTGTTGTAGGAACAAACCCAAGAACGAGAACGAAGAACAACAAGAACAGAGAATTTTCATTGTTCCTGAGGAACAGAACCAAGAACGAGAACATAAAACTGATATGTATGAAGAACAAAGAACAGAACGAGAACAGAATATTTTCAAACTGAAAGATCAAAGAACGAAACGAGAACCAACTAATGTAAAATGCTGAGGAACGAGAGCAAAAACAAGAACGGATGTAATTTCGGGTTGTTCTTCGTTCTTTTGAAAGTTAATGATTTATCATAAAATTAATAGATATCATGAGGGGAAAGAGAAAATAAAAAACTTCTAAAAGCAGACAAATGCTGCGTATACCCATATAAATCCTTTTTTTTTCATTTTTTATTAATTAGCTTCAATTAATTAATTTTCAATTTCAACAACAACATAAACTGTAAACACGTTATCAAAAAAAAAAGAAAGAAAGAACAAAAGAAAAAGTTGAAGAACGAGAACAGAACGAAGAACGAACAAGAACGAGACCATAAAGAATTGAAAGAACAAAGAGCAGAACGAGAACAACATTGTAAAGAATTAAAAGAACGAAGAACGGAACGAGAACAGTTGAAACATTGAGAATAAGAACGAGTTAGGAACAGGATCAAATGACTGGGTTTTTCCAGGAACAAGAACAGGAACAAGAACAGACATATGTTCGTTCCTACAGCACTGCTTTTGCATAACACATACATAAGACATAAAAGTTGAAGTTGAGTCAACTCTATGTATTATGTCTATGTGTAACGTTACCTTATGCGCATTATAAACTGAGGTATTCAGTTACGTTGTTCTAACTTCTTATGCACTATGTTTATGTATTATGTCTATGCGTTCTGCCCAGCATAAATCAGTCTTTAAATTTCATACGTTAACATAAGCGTATAGTTTGTGGAAGGCGCTATAAACTGATACTTTATAAATTAATAAGATGTAGCCAGCACCCTATATACTTCAATACGCATTATATTATCTGCGAGTATCTAAGTAAGCTACGCCAGATTACATAAAGACCTAGGTATACCTGTATGATGTTCTTTGACGTTTTTTGGATATATTATGGTTTATGATATGAAAACTTACATCCTTTCGGAGTCCTTTTCGCTTCTCACGTACGTAATGTTTTTTAAATAAGCTTTTGTGTTGAATAAATTGGCAAATTAAATTTTTGTCAAGTTTGTAAGAATAGGCAAACAATCATCAAAAACAATTTACTCCATCAAAATCATCGGAGAATTTACGACGACGTAAACTTTCGCAAAGAATTCTTGAGTCAAATTTTCAGAGAAAAAAATTATTTCTTTCGTGTACCGTTTATTTTCACGATATAATGTGATTCATTGGTATTTGTTATACGTTAAGTTTACATCGAAACCTCTTGTAGACAAGAAGGGAAACATAAGTTTGCAGCAATTCGTCACCTAGTGAACATTTTTTATAAACATAAACAAGCACGGAAGTGTAATCAGTTAAATGACTTTTTCGCAACAACGTATACATCGGCGGCTGTGTCATTTCACATCGTGCCATCTAATTTAAATTTTTTCGTTCACGCGTGTCTGTGCAGACATAAACAACGTACGTACTTGTGAGACGAACGCAATTCAATAGAAACGCATACGTTGGCAGCTTACAATGTATACTTCTGTTCCATAAGTATATACATATTTGTACATGGATGTTATTAATAATCTGTGCAGTTGTTGGAATGATGGAAGAGATGAGAAAAAAAAAACATAAATAGGTAAATACAAGTTAAGTTATAGGTTTGTGTAGAGCAATAGGGCTGCTGTGTGATATGTATTGCGTGTTAGAGTTTATTTTGTATGTAAAGCGACATGTAGTGAGCAACTATCTCAGCGGGATAGAACAAATTAGGTTAATACGATCAATCATTACACAAGCAGATTCGTATCAGTCGTGTTTATCTCTAAATGGTTTATTATCGGATATTGCTATAGTTTGCCATTATCGCCACGTATGCTTGGTGGTGTAACACGACACGTTATAGGAGTGATCGAAGCAAGAGGAAACGGAGGAAAAGGCGACCAAATGGTGACCATTGAAGATACGAAAAAATGACTCTGAGACGTGTACATCCTCGATGATGACCAACTATCGATATGACAAGTCGACTGTGGTGTTAAAGGTCGTTCCTAAATGCCGAGTTCATTGTTACAAGCGCCTTGTCGCCGCTACGTCTACCAAATAAGGAAAGCCATTCATTATTTTCTAACATCTAACGCGTCCTACGCCCGCAACACAACGAAGCCATGCTACGGAATCGGGTTACGACTTACGATGGGACGCGGAAAAACGATTTGACGAACGCCGAGCAGCAGGACAATGTGGACATGCGATAAATCGAAACGAGCCTGCGAAAAATAAGCATATAAAGAGAAGTTCATCCAGTTTTCTGTATTTTTATTTCAGTATTGTCTACATCAGGGCGATCGTGTGATTCGTTTTATATACTTAGTCGCCGCGTTACTGGCAACTTTCAAAATCGTGACCCGATTGAAACGTGTCCTTACCCTGAAGTCAGCATACGTCACGGAATTGAAACTAACCGCAGTGCCGGTATGAAGTTGTTATCTTTTTTCACTGTTTCGCCTTTTCTCTCTTTCTCACTCGCGCCTTCCGTGCGTCTCTGTCTGCGCGGCTGGCTTGGTGTGTAATATTTTAAATTACGAGCAAGCATAATCGTTGACTTTTGCCCCCCATTTAATAATAAGCTATTATTTGCGCGAGATGTGAGAGAAACGGACATCACGATCGCTATAATAGTAGTAGCCGCGTGTATTGTGTAACGTTGTGTGTGTGTTACCATTTTTTCAATATTTGTGAATGTATAGGCTTTAGCAGTTATAGAGTATGAACTGATATTCGCCACTTGATATCTCTCTCTCTCTTTCTCACTCGCGAGCATTTTTTCCAAAGAAATTTAGATATCGTTTAAAAGATATGAATATGCATTCGCTACGAAGGATGTAGGGGACGAAAGTTGTTTCGTGAGAGCGTTGTGCATTAGGTTTTACTACCTGTTGGCACGTTTTGTCTTTTTTTTTCTTTCTCTCCTACGAATAATTTAACAAGTGCGTCCTTTGGTGAGATGAAAGTACGTAATTTCCCTCTCCATATCTGGTGGTTGGAGACCGTTGCAAATGCAATACCGACTATTGCGTTTAACCGGCACGTATTCGTTAGGAAAAACCTTGGTCGCCGCGATGCATTACGCGACGCGAGGTTTAATCTACAGCGGTCTGGTTTGTGATTGGTGTTCTCCTACTTTGTTTACGTCCAGTTACGCTTGATTGGTTCGAACGCCTCGTGCGATTGGTTATTTCGTGATTTATTTCTTCATTAGAATTGCCAAGTCTTTGATGGCACTGTTACTCTTTCAGATATCCTACAGCCTTCAAGAGATGCCACTGTATTCGGCTATTTTTATGATAATTTGGATACTTTTGAATTTCGCATTTTGGAAGTCAACTAAAGTGGAAAGGAGTAAATGTCCAAGTTGAAATTCACTATGGAATTGAACTTTTTATTTTTTATTTTCATTCATTTATTTTGTTTATTTTACCCCTTCTTGTTGGCAACAGTGAGAAATTTTCTGATATTAAAATAGACGTCGGAGGAATTCTCAAAAATTCACTCCACTTCCACCTTGAATCAGCAGAAGTTATCAACTCTTAGAGTTGCGATGGAAGGACAAACTTTTGTTCACTTTCGTTTTATAATTATTTTAGCTACTAATTAACATCTTCGTACTTCAATTATTGTCCTCTCAGTTTTGAAAATGGTACCTAAATGCCAAAAAAGGTAAATACTAAATCAATATTTTTTCAAGTAACTCCACACATCACATATGATTCTGGAGTTGTTCCAATATTCGACTTCGACCTTTCTAATTTACTCTAGAAGCATTTTCAGACATAGACTCCCAACTCATTTTTAACTCCCGGACATTGTTGAAGTTTGGTTTGTCCATTTATTCTCGAAGTAATTCATCAACTTCGATTCTTCGCTTCACTCGGCCATGGAAGCATTTTGAACTAGTTGAGCCTAAGATAGGCTTGACTTCCAAACGATTACAAATTAGGAGTCAATTTGTAGTCATTTGAACTCGCAATGTGGACCAACTTCAAGTCTTTCACTCAGGAATGGATTTAGGCAAGAGTCACATAGGCTGCAGCTTTGAGGTTAAATTTTGGAAGCTACTACACAACTCGAACCATGAAAAAAATCTAAAATTTGGTTTAAAAATATATTTCTACTTTTTCAATGGGAAAATGTATGTAATAAATTTATTATTTTATTTGGAATTTAATTAGTTTAATTTCACAAATAAGTTTTTAATATTAGAGATATAATTAAATTAATTATTTCATTTTATTAGTTACTCAATTAGTTCAATTTGGTTGATAAGTTTTTTAATAAAAAATAAGTATAATTAAATAATTTTTAAAATAAAGCATAAAATAATACATTGAAAACAACTAGCCCCAAACTATTGTAATGATTTGAGTGAAGCTAAAAATTTTTTAAATTATGGTTTGAAGTTTTTTTTCGGTACTTCCTTCAAAAATCGTAAAAAATACAAAGTGTAAAAATTTTGAAAATTTTCAGCTTTCCTCCAAAATATTAAAATGTTTGAGGTTTATCTATCCTTTAAAAAACTCTAAAAAAAACAAAATGATGAAGTTTTGAAAATTTCTAGCTTTTCCCGAATTAGGAGCTAGAATTATTTCATGCTCAATTCAATGGCGTAGTCTGAACTTTTATTGGAAAAGCGGAAATAAGTTTTAAATCGACATTTTTTTTTTATGAGTAAAAACCAAAAAAAAATGCTCTTATATGCTCATGAATTCGCCATTAATACTCCAAAAAATCCGAAAATATGTGGTACATAATTATACTAGTTAAAGTTACTGATCACCTTTCTGATTGGTCGTACCTCGTACGTCACACGTGTAACAACCAATCAGCAAGTAAGAAAGTGGTAAATTACCTCGAATAACTCGTAAAATGAAAACATAAATCTGTTGATGATTCAAATCACAAACGAATTTTAGTCGTTCACTGAAAACTGAACGATATTATTCAGGAAGGTAGAAATAAAATTACCTATATTTTATCACATTCTAACCTTATGATTGATCTTTACGTGCGTGACGTATGACCAATGAGAAAGTGCAACAGTTAATATAATATAGTTTTTAAGATTATCTTTTAAATTTTTCAATTGTCATCTCAATCTGAACAGTGGAGGTTTTGTTGTTTTGTTGTTGTTTTTTTAGTTGAGTTTTTAACTAAAAAATGACAGCTATTAAGTTCCTTGGTTTTTTTTTTCTTTTGAAGAAGTACAGATCAACAAAAACTTTACCTCTCACGCCACAAACCACATTTTGGTGGGTTTGCCTATGGAACTCTAGTTTTCTAATACCCCCCTGTATCATATCGTATAGAAAACTTTTCATGAATAAGATAATTATGACATGGAATTTTTGGACTAGTGTTATCAAAAATATTTTTTTTTTTAATCAAGATTACATTTTTTTTAAACTTTCTTTCAATTTTCTCAACCTTTTTTTTTATTGTTTGTTTTCTTGTTTTTTTTTTTTTTTTTAATTTAAAAAAAATATTTTTTCACCTGTTCTAGATTCTTTTGCGGTTTTCATATAATACAATGAAGTTTTATACCTGTTTACATTCTTTTTATTTTTATAATTCTACTTCAGAATTTTATGCCTAATTAAGTATTTTGCCTTTCAGATGTATCCATAAAAATTAATAGGCAGTTTCTGAAATTTGCCACTAAAAATTAGAATAGATTTTTAAAACTTTTTACTATGTATTGAAATATTTTTTTCTTTCACTTTTAAAATAAAAAAAAAAATTAATTTTTAAATGATTTTTCGAGCCCAAAATCTCATTTGTTTGCTACTTATATGTAATCTACGTTGCACAAGTCAAGGAAACACCTATGAATTCTTGTTTTTCTTCTTCGTTCTAATGACTTCCAAGAGAAAACGAATATCCTGATTTTCAATTTGTCAAATAGTGCATTACCTAATGTTTGTTTTTTAGATTCCAGGACTTGGTGTTTTCTGATAAGAAAGAGAGTTTGATCATTCGTAGAAAAATACCGATAATTACATGCCAAGTCGACAAATTGAATTTAGCCTATAGGTAAAAAATATGTGAATACTCTTCTCAGAAAGTCTGACTGATGAGTCTTTCTAAAATTTTATAGACTTGGGAGCATTTATTAAGCTTATAACTTGGACTACTCACTACCTCCGGAGTAATTATCCAAGCTTGTTCCCGACATCATGCTGCATAAAACCGGAGCAACATCGGGTCTTTTGGATAAATGAAGCTCCTGATTTTTCAAGAACGCCATTTTCATGGTCTTGAATCAGTTAAGCATATCGAAAAAAAGTTACAATTGCATAGGAGTAACACCACTGTTTTACATACTCGCTTCCGTTACCTCCTATATTAGGGCAATTATAGCCATTTTGAATACCTAATTATACAAAGTAATGCATTACGCGTACACGTCTACGCGCTAATAACGTAGTCACTTTATTTTCATAATGAAAACGAACCCCCGGACTTATTACATCGAAGAAACTGGTTCTTTAATGGTTCTTACGATTTCAACCCTTGAATTTTCTGGCAGAAAGTTCACCTGTCATTCGTCACATCATCCAATGACACCACCTGCTTTATTTCTCTTCACCCATTGGGTGAACCAACGACATTATTAGACGAGTGAGGCGTAACGTATAAATGAAGACATCGTAAACGCGGCACGCGGTCACCAAAGCTTTAAAAAAAATCCACCACGAATAATACGCCGGTAATAACTCTTCTTTTTGTTATCGATCGTTTAATAAAGCTAGCCAGCGTTTTATAACGCGCCGCAAAGCGATCGGCTTTAACTATTCGTATTATACGACCGACCAGCGGCGGCTTCGTAGTCATTAGAACACAATTACATATTTTCCGAATCATCGCCAACTCATCGGCTATTTCTCGTACATGTATTCCTAATTACATTCATTGTATAGGTGTTGTACCGTCAGCATCGTGTCTGAACAGCTAGCGATGCCTTTCCACGTTTCATCAACGGGTATCTAGTAACTTAAAAAGGAAACGATAAAATTATCGAATTTTTTCGATAATTACCATCAACAGCCAGTGCGCAAAAGTATCCACGTTGGAGTATCTATCGTGTACGCGAGATAAGATGACCAAGAATCTTCGAGTTGGCGCACGCGGTTAGTTCATTTAATAGTTTCACGCCTCAGATGAGAGCAACAGGCAAGTACGATAACGAATCGATTATTAATGCGAAAGTGACGGCCACGGTCCGAGTACGCGAGCTGTTTTTTTCGAGAGTACACCAGGGTGTAGGAACGCGTTCGTCACCTTTTGACAGTGTAGATGCGTATTTGCCTACGATTTCGTCAACGAACCTCGTTTAAATTAATAACACCGAAAAATCACAAATGATTAATGGTTCGAGTCGCCTGCGCTATAATGAGATTATGTTACGTTGTATTGACGTTCGATCGTTTAACGGTCAATGACAATAGTACCGGAGAAGGTAATTGTTTTATGTGTTGTAAAAGCTTTTATCTAGATGACCAACATGTGTTGTCCACATTCCGAAATTACGAACCACTTGGAGGATTTTTTCACACCAAAAGAACGATAAGAATTATCTCAAAAGAGTTTATTTATCTTAAGGATAAAGGAAATGGTAACATTGGGACTTCCTTCCATTGGATAGTTAAATTGATAACAAAACTTGATGTAGCACGAATGGAAATCTCAATTCTTATCTGTAAATTTAGTGAGCTGTAGGGGAGGAGCACTTAAATCTGTTAGTTTCAGTTCCCTTTTACATCAACACCTACGACGTGAATTGTTGGATGACCCAAATTGAGCTGTAAGAGTTCCTTATATGCAAAGAAATGTTTTTACAATCAGGTAACAGTTGAAAATGACAGCATGCATCATAGAAAAGGAAATAATTTCCAAAAATCAAGAAACGCGATCCCTTCCCCTTTTGAAAAAGGTCTTTTCCCGTGGATGACCCAGGCTCATTTCTGAACTGAACTGTTACCTGATTGTTAGGTTCATAAACTTTGACATTGTGTTGAAAAGAATTTGAACTGAATTTGAAATCGTGCAGTAAATAAAATAAATTGCACTCGAAGTTTTTCCTAATGATGTACAGAAATAAAAATGAACTGAACTTTGAAGTTTTTTCTGAATAAAATGAATCGAACTTGAAGTTTGTTTTTAATGAATGGAACATAAATCGAAATCAGAACTTAAACGGCACTTATATTTTTCTCGATAAAATAAAATATAAGTTTATTTCAAGTTCAGTTCCGTTCATTCAAAACAAATTCCAAGCTGGATTTAGTTTAATTTCTTTAGGAAAAACGTCACGTTGACGTTAAGTTCAAGTGAATTCATTTAGACCTGAACAAAATTAAGTGAAGTAGACTTAGAATTTTATCTAGGTAATGTAATTGAATTGGATGTTTTCTTTGAAGAAATTAAATTAAAGAGAACTTACAATTTTTCCTTAATAAAATGAATCTCAACTTTTGTTTTTGATTAACGAAACTGAACTTGAAATATTGGTACTTGAACTTGATTTGATTTTTTTTTTTTTAATGAAATAAATTGAACTGAATTTCAAATCCGAACTTGAACTGAATTTTCAATTTTCTTTGAATAAAATAAAATTAGCTAAATTGAAATTTGACCTTTACCCAAGTAAATTGAACTGAACTTAACTGAAAGGGAACTGCATGAAGTGAAGTGAACTTGACTTATCTTAGAATTCGAACGAAATTGAATTTGAAATCCGAACTTGAACGCAACTTTTTTTTTTTTTTTGCTAAATATAAGAAACTGAATTGGTCATGAGATTTTACCGAATTGAATTGAACTGGATGTTTTCCCTAAAGAAATCAAACTGAACAGAACGTGAAATTTTTCTCAAATAAAATGAACGAAACTTGAAGTTTGTCTTTAATGAACAGAAATGAAATTGAAATCTGAATTAAAATTAAACCGAAATTTTAAATGATTAACTGAACTGAATTTAACTTGAAGTTTTTTTGAAGGTTTAAACTGAATTGAACGGAGTTTAATGAACCGAACTTAATTTGAAATACAACGGATTTTTTTTCTAATAAAATAAAACGAACTGAACTGAGTTTAAAATTCGATCTTGGAGTGAACATATAATTTTTTTCATTTAATAGAATAAACTGAACTGAGATTGAAATTTTACATAATGAATTGAATTGAATTTGACTTGAACTTCTTTCTGAAGGAATTAAACTAAATTGAATTTAACTTAAAATTTGGCTTTAATGAACAGAAATGAAATTGAAATCTGAACTTGAAGTAAACCAGAATTTTACACGATAAATTAAACTGAATATAACTTGAAGTTTTTCTGAAGGATTAAACTGAATTGAACTGAAATTGAAATTTGTCTTTAATGAACGGAACTTAATTTGAGATCGGAACTTGAACTAAACTGTTTTTTTTTTTTTTTTTTTTTTTTTTTAATAAAGCAAACTGAACTTTACTTGAAGTTTCTCCTGAATAAAATGAATTGAACTGGAAGTTGTTCCTAAAGAGTTAAAATGAACTGAGCTCAAAATTTTTCCTCAAAATTAAAGAATGGAAATGAACTCGAAATATTTTTTGATCTAAAAGATTTCTTTTCAAGTTCCTTTTTTTCCCCTCTACTTTCATCAAATTATACTGTCTGTCCAATATAGCTTGAGACTTTTTGACAGCGCAAAGTTAGGCAACAATTCATACATGGTTACTCAAAATGTGGATTGTATTACAAAGTAGGTAAATAGTTATTACCTATTAGTTCATCGAAGTTAGCAGGAAACATATTCACAGAATTTTTTTTGTGCTTTACTATTTCGACGATTCGATCAGCATTCTCAATTTGAACACATTTTGGGTAGTAATGAAATCGTGAAAATTGTCGCGCTTTTTGCTTAACTTTGCGCTGTCAAAAAGTCTCAAGCTATATTGGACAGACAGTACATCCCATCTAAGCAATATTCCATATTTTATTTGAATTTCTGAGGTTATGGTCCTTTTTTTTTCTGAATTATTTTCATGAACTAAACTGAATTCAAGTTTAGTTTGTCAATTTGGAACTTGAATTGAATCTGAGTTTTTTTTTTTTTTTTTTTTTTTTTTTTCATTAATGAACCTGAATCGAACTTGACCTTTTCTTCATTTTTACGGGTAAATGACAAACATTAGTCATTTATTTATCAAAATTTTTTTTAAGTCGAAATCGAACAATTTTGGCAACTTCTTAATTTTCACATTTTTATTCTGAAGTGAAAAATTATAAGTAGCATTTAAAAGACCAAAAAATGAAGTAAAATAATAATGATTACTGCAAAAAAGTAAAAATAAAAAAAAAGACAAAAAAATTATTATTAGTTGCAAAAAAATAAGAAAACGAAATCCTAAAAATTTCCTAAATCGAAAAAAAAAATCTACAAACGAATAATAATAAAAATGTAGAAATATTAAAACACTAAAAAATTGAATGAGTAGATACTCGTATAAAACAAAAGAAAAACAACAAAAGGAGATCTGCTGAGACCAAAACATTCTTTAGCGGATTTTTCTCCATTGCTTGATGTTGTAAATTTATTCAACCATCATTTAGAATGAAAAACTACTAAAAAAAAAAGCCAGTAAAGTCGGAAATAGTTCGCCAACAGCTGGGCCATGTTTATCGAGGGAAACAATACCTAAAAAAAGATCGTATAAGTAGCGACTTGATATCATTTCCGCTCTAATCTTGTCAGATCTTGAGACTAAATAGTAGTCATTTGTTAATACCGAGTATTTAATTAAATAATGACTGGACAGCGGCCGCTGACCCCCAACGGTGGAATCGAACTCGTTTATACAACGTATCTGATTTACAATCTGAATACCAAAAGCGACAGAGCACCGTGTTTACGCCAACTAAGTAGAATTTAGTTATATTGTTCTAGTCATTCCCGACAAACTCGTCCAGACTATCATTGGTTTTTGGTGTGCCAAATTCAATGCACAATTGATACTTTCGTGTCATAAAATATGGTAAGCTGTGGCGATAATATCTAAAATATTTGTATCGACTTCTACGACTACTGATCGATCGAATTCGTGGTCGAATAAAACGCATGAATAATTTATAGCGCGCGGTTTCCACTGCGATAGAATTTAACCGACGTGGTCACGTATATACTCGAATTAATACCCAGCCGAGTAAATTAAATGGTTAATAGATGAATGAAATTCCCCGAAATACTCATCGTTATTTGCTACCACTGAGCAATGAGTACTGGATTGGACAGCTGATCAAAGGATGATCGCGTCGTGTTAATCGGATATCCGAATGAGTTTTATTAATAAAGGCGCCTATTCATCGTTAAAAACAATAAAGCAGATGTTATTGTAGTTAGATAATTCGTATTTGAGACTAGGACACGTTTTGGGCCCGCATTCTTAATGCGATCAAGCGGCACCTTATCGAGTATCAATATCATTCCACTTCAAGTTCATCCAATTGGTACATTCCGATATACGAAATCAGATTGCCTCAGCGGCTTTATCGGCCAGTAATTCTCCCTATAGTAGAACGCAGAAAAGTGATATAACCGAAAAAACAAACTTGTCAGCGTTAACGACGTCTTCGTATAAAAAAGGTTCCCACACAATACACACGCGCGCGCGGTAAACGCGGAGAAAAAGTAAATGGCTATTTTTATATGCATTTCGGGTGGTAGTATGTAGAGTTTATAGAAATAATTGTTATTCTAGTAGTTGTCGAAGGTTATCGGTTCATCTGATTTATCGAATGAGATATTCTCCGGTGTTTTTATTTGGGTAATAAGAGGATGCTTTTTGTTACCACTATCTGTATATCTTCTATAGGCTCTCCACTAGTTGACACGAGACGAATGATTTTTATAACGAAGGAAATTTTTTATTACACGATAATGGTGGAGGGAGAAATTTGGTTTTTAGCCGAATTTTCGATGAAAACGATAGCTATTGTAACGAACTTGATTTGGGAAGGATTTGATATCCTAAAATCTGTCCAAGGTTCTTCATATAAATAATTTAAGATAATTTTTTTCAGATTTTTATCCAAGTCAATACGGTAATTCCCTCATATTGTTAGGGAGAGGAAAGTGGGAGGTATCTCAAAACGTAAATTTCTCGATTTGGATATCCCATGTTGGAGTGAAATGAGTACATCAACGTATTCACATTTTAGCTTCTTAAGTTTATTTGAAGGAGTTGTTGGAGTAAAAAATTGAGTTTTGAGCAAATGTTGAGTCATGAAATTTCTTAAATCCTTCATATTTTTTAAATAAATCCTAAAAAGCTGAAACTTTTTATTTACATTTCTTGAAGCTGAAATACAGATCTCTTGTAATTTGAGGAAAATTTTAGAGGCCCCTGGTTTACTCAAATTTAATAAATATGAAGTCACAGCGAATTGTTGGGTCAATATGTGCAACACACGTCAAATCTAACTTCAAAAGTAATTTGAGAGATAGTAATGAAGATTTGTCAATTTGAGATTCTTCAGATTTCTAAATAGCGTTATAATCTCTTCACGTCTATGGATCACACATAGTTGATTCTAAAAACCCCCACTACGTCGCTTCAAAAATCACATAAGAAGTTGAATTTAGAATCCATGGTAATATTTCTTGCTCGCAATAATCATATGAGCTCATATTTTTCAAATTTTCGTAATTTGAGACTCTTCAAGCCTTCCTCAAAATTTGACGATGCACCATTTTAGATTCACTTTCATCCAAATTGAAGTAGACGTATTGTGGTCATTAACTGATCTAAAGGTTGACCTTTCGAAGTCGATTTGAAGAGAAGATATGAAGAACTAATGAAATTTTCTGATGTGATTTCCACTTCAAATGCTATTTTCTGCTCTAACTCCCCTCCTAATTCACTTGGGAAGCTAAAATCAGTGTAAGTTGTTCACTTGGACTCATTTTATTATATGACACCACAATGAAAAATTTTCAACCTCTCGTGTACCCTCACTACATATTGAGGTCGATAACCCCTCCTTCTCCCCTCTAATATCATGTATAAAGGTGAATTTGGGATATAGTATGCTTCTTATTCCCAATAATCATATGATTTCGTATCAATTACATTTTTACTAATTTGAGGCCTCTCAAGCTGATCTCAAATTTTGATAATTCTCCATTTTGACCCAAATTCAAGAAAATTTGACGTTTGTAGATTGATTTGGTGAGGATATATGGATATTCAAGAAATTTCATGACTCAGAGTATCTTCAAAAGTTCATTTTTTCTTTAACTCTCCTCCAAATACACTTAGGAAGCTAAAATTAGAATAAAATAGTCACCTGGGATCATTTTATCACATGAAACCACGATAAAAAGTTTTCAATCTCTGGTGTACCCCCACCACATTTTCAGTTCCATAACCCTCTTCTCCTCTCCAACAACGAGGTTGAATTTGTGATATAGTATACTCATTATCCCCAACGATCATGTGATTTCATATCAATTATATTTTTACTAATTTGAGCCTCCTCAAGCTCTACCTAAATTTTGATAATCCGCCATTTTGAATCCATTTTGACCCAAATTCAATAGGTCATGTTCTAGTCACAAAGTAACCTCATATACAAAATTTGACATTTTTAGATTGATTTGGTGAGGATATATGGATATTCAAGAAATTTCATGACTCAGAGTATCCTCAAAAGTTCATTTTTTGCTTTAACTCTCCTCCAAATGCACATAGGAAGCTGAAATTTGGATATGTTGGTATCCTTGACTCGGTCTTTCTTAAGAGATCAAAAACTAAAAATTTGAGCAATTCGCATTTTCTCCGGCTCCCCTCAAAATTTGAGTCATCCGCCATTTTGAAATGTATCAATTTTTTTTTTCGTTCTAAACATTTCAAAGTATGTCCCGAATATAAGGTGCAAATATGAGCTTTATCGGATGAGTCCTTCGAACGCGTTTAGAACATTAACAGACGCACATTGAATTTTCACATATTAAGAAGATAAATTAAATGTGGTTTCTTCAGATTTCAAATGATGATTTTCGATAATAATTTCGTATGATAAAGTGATCCTAAAATACCAGAATTTAAAACCTTCAGTTTTCTATGTAGAAAAAAATGGATGGTTGTTGGAGTAGGTAAATAAATCTGTGATATAAGAAACTTTAAAAAATAAAAATAAACCAACTTCGAAATAATTCAACAAGTTATAACTTTTTTCCGAAGTCAGTTCATTTTGTGCAAGAATTTTTTTTTTAATTATTCAACTTTTAATTGGCCAATCTTAAAAAAATTAAAATGAGATCATGCCATTGTAGAACAAAAAAATAGATGAATAAATAACAAACAGGTTGACTCTTTCTAAATCGGTTAAAATTTCTGTTTTGTTACCAATCACCTATACAAGGAACCTGAATTTCGTATGTACTTCAAAATCAAATTGAAACTGCTATGTAATTCCTTAACATCAATTCAAAGTGTACCCAAAATGGTATAGTAAATAATCCCATCTTTGAAAGAACTCGAATTGCTCCAAAGAGTTGAAATTTAAACACCATTAACTTGCCATTACTGGTAAATATTTATCCCAAATCCAACTTGTCAGGTGGTTTTGGAAAAAATAAGTAAGTTAAGGTGAGCTTTCAACTTAGCATCGAGTGTAGATGTGAAGACACGAACTTACCTACGAATCGGAGCACACTTACATCGAAAACTCAGCTCCATAAATACGAAATGGCTGCTTATATTTATTTAATTTTTCCACATTGCTCATTGCCAACGCTAACAAGCTCTTTCTCGGTGACATATCGAGTCTGCTTTTGATATTTTTTTGCCTCTCTGTGGCCGACTGAATACCGGGCATTCCTTCTGTATGGGTACGCAATTAGTGAAATACTTTCGGTGGTATCCCTGAGCACCGTACAGGCCGATGAGACAGTTTTTTTTTGGGTGAAAACCAGAATGAAAAATTACCATGTCCGCTCGACGATGGCCATTAGGTTAAAACATTCCGATCGGGTTAACCGCCATTACCGCCGCGAACTAGCTCGAATTTCAACACCTTATTGTTACATCAATCGTGCCCATATAGTATAGGTACGAGCATAGGTATAAAAAGGTATCATAGTGATCGCAACTTAATACGTATGCGCTGGTTATAGGAGATTATTTCAATTAAAATGTTAATTCCACGTATCGGAGGCTTTATATGTACATCTATGTGTAGTAGCGGTTATGCACGTAGATATCTTTAGAATCGCAGCGAATTGCGAGAGGAGCTGGCTGATTTTGTCACCGCGATGCTTTGTAACATTATACGCACAATTAGATATAGATAAGAATAACATGCCCATAGTAGGTTACAATAATATTGTAGTAAGTTGAACAGCATAGACACGCGGTGCACATAGATATATCAGCAATGCGCAGATCTCATTCATCGGTTCGCCGATGCTACTTTACATCGCAGCGGTGCCATCGATAAGTAAATCTGTATTCGCGAGGTCTTAATTAAGTAAAACGATGCCTATCTGAGTCGCTTTCGTTGTATACTTTCGTACTTCTACATGTACCATCGTACACCATTATAGGTCATTAATTGCACATTTGGACGGATGGCGAACAGGCGACGTTGTCGTATGCGATATCAATTGACTCACGAATTGTGTGTCTTTCGTGTCACACGAATATACGTCGCTATCGCATTCACGAATTTTTACCTCTTCCTTTTTTTTTCCCGTTCGTATGTCCGATTTCGTAGGGTACGCGAACACACGTTGGAAAGCTGGCGCGTGATCGACGCCAGGAATACAAGATTTACCAAATGATAATACGCATTTCCCTTTCAAACTTTGCTCTCTGGTTACCTAGATTACAGATTCTTGAAACGATTTTCAAACCAAAATACAATTCTCACGAATGAAAACGTGGACGAATTTTCTAGCGATAAGAGCACTAGATTCGATAGAATAATGTATAAGGAGAAAAACATGAAAAAATGAAGAAAGAATGTCAATGATAGAAAATGTAGGTAACAAGCGCTAAAATACTTATGCTTTTAGAAAAATTAAAAAATTCAAATTTTTCATTAATGAAAAAAATATATATATAAAAAAGTTATAGATATAAAATTATGCCAAATAATCAAACGAGTCGAAAGAGAAGTGAAAATAATTTTATGGAAAAATATTAAAAATAAAAATTAATAATTTGGTCACCAAAAAAAAATGAGGGGAAAAAACTTGGACGTGGAAGAAATCGACTCCAAATGGTATGAAACGTTGAGATATAAAGATACTAAGCCACACTCGAATTTCTTTTTCTGGATTATATGGGCTGTAGTATAACTAAGAACCATTTTTATTGAAAACTCCGTTATAAATTAAAAAAAAATTATAATACATTCGGTAGCATAATTAAAGTAATTAAAGGTACGCCACAGTACGCTGCTATTCCCAAAATTCTTTGGACTTCCTGTTAGCCTTCTCATTCGCTTACCTAAGTGTTTAAAACATACCTTAATGATTTGAGATGTGACAGAAAAATGTAATGAGAGAAAAATGTTGAATTAGAATAACTACGAAAAAAAATGATAACGTACCGTTTTGCCTCCTCCCCATGGCCCTCCAAAGATTTTTAGTGCCGTAACGTCACTAAATAAATTTATTTAATAAAATTTCAAAAAAAAAAAAAATTGAATTTCTTCATATTCTCATAAAATTTTAAGGTTTAGAAAATTTTTGGCGACATGGAAATAACGTGACATTTTGTAAAGTATAAATACCTTTTTTAGCTGAGTTTTTAACTAAAAAACAACAGCTATTACAGCCTACCTGATTTGGGGAAGGTTGGGGAGGGTGGGATCTTCAAATCTTTGCGTTTCAGACCATTTGTAATCATCTGGCAAATGTCCAACTCTTTGGTGTATATATATTTTTTCCCCCACGCGTAGTGCAGGCGAATATTCATAAAATTCGCTCAAAATTTGGTGAGGGACTCTTCTTGAAAATGTGCAGAAGTACTTTTTTTGTTTTTTAGAAAAATTTCAAAATGGCGGATCACTCAAATTTTGAGGGAGGCTGGAGAATGGGCAAATGGTTCAAATTTTTCGTTTTTGATCTAATATGAAAGAGTGAGTCACGAATACTAACATATCCAAATTTCAGCTTCCTAAGTGCATATGGAGAGGAGTTAGATCAAAAAACGGCTTTTTGAGGAAGTTTTGAGTCATGAAATTTCTTGAATCTTCCATATCTCCCCACCAAATCAAGTTAAAGAAGTCAAATTTTGTGTGTGAGGTTAGTTGGTGACCAGAATATGACCTCTTGAATTTGGATCAAAATGGATTCAAAATGGCGGATTATCAAAATTTTGAGTAGAGCTTGAGGAGCCTCAAGTTGGTAAAAATGTAATTAATATGAATTCATATGGTTATTGGGGATAAGTTGTATACTATATCCCAATTCACTTCCATACATGATGTTGGAGGGGGAAGGCGGGGTTACCAACCTAAAATAGTGGTGGGGGTACAGGAGGGGTCGAAAATTTTTATTGCTGTGTCATATGATAAAATGAGCCCAAGTGACAAACGTATTTTGATTTTAGCTTCCTCAGTGATTTTGGAGGGGAGTTAGAGCAAAAAATGGCTTTTGGAGGGGAAATTGCTGCAGGAAATTTCATGAATCTTCCATATCTCATCACCAAATCGGCCTAGAATGGTCAAACTTTGTGTGTAGGATTAGTTTGTGACCAGAATATGACCTCTTAAATTTGAGTCAAAATGGATCCAAAATGGCGGATTATCAAGATTTGAAGATAATTTGAGGACCCTCAAATAGTTATAATTTGAGAAATATGTGTTCACATGATTATTTCATGGCAAGAAATACTACATTTGTGCCAAATTCAACTTCTTAAGTGTTTTTGGAAAGGATAGGGTAGGGGTTTTCAGACTTGGTATTGGGTGTGGCCTGTAGTCATGAACGGTTAAGCAAGGTTATTAGTAAATCAAAACAAGCTCCAGTTGAAAACTCAGCTCCAGTAATGCGGCATGGCTGCTTACGTTTTTTTTTTACTTTGAACTATTTTCCTCAAATCCCTTATGTATAATATTCAATAAGTTCCCTGATGAATTTAATAATTTATTAAATTAACAACTGCTGAAAATTCTCTCATATTTTTTTTATCTTTGACCAATGACCATAGCTCAATAAAAATCGCAATCGTATTAAAATTATAACATCCATCTCACTGTACTCCCCACAGCAGTGTAACTAAAAAGAGCTTCGGTGGGGGGGGGGGTAAGCGCCCTTGTGGCTTTTTATGCTCCACTCAACACCAAAAAAAATCTTTGACTAAAAAAAATTGAACTTATTAAACAAAAATTGATAATAAATTTATTGAAAATCATTATTCATTTTCTACATAGATATATACTTTGATAACTTCATTAGTAGGCAAAAAAGCTTTGGTAAATCTTAACCCCCCCCCCCCATTAACTCCGTAATTTAAGTGAGTCTAAACACGAACGCTTCTAGGCACAGTGCACTTTCAACGACAAACCTGCCATCCTTTCTTTCCTCTTGACTTTCTTCAAATAAGCCAACCTTTTCAGTGGAATTTCAGCTCGTAAACAAACTTTTTATGTGACTGGAAAGCCTGCTTCTTACTCTTGAATAATGCGCTTTTTATTTTTCTCTCCAAATTTGACCATTTTTCGATGATGTCTTTCATTTGGTAATAATCGGTGTACCTACTCATTTCCCTACAGCTATCTTTGATTATGAAAAAACGATAACTTGAAGATAGTAAATGATGAGGTAATTTTTTGTAGAGTAAAAAATGAGCTTTCCCATCGCATAAGAAGTTTTTTATTTTGTTCTATTTTAAAATGAGATAACTTCATATACATTTAAAATTTTGCTGTATCTGATAATGAATTCAATATTGAATATTGGTTCACTGGGAATGAATGAAACTATAGAGAATTATTTTCATTTATTATTTAGTTATTTTTTTAGGTATGCGATACGTTTCCTAATTCTTTCAATTGAATATTTATTTATTTCTTGATTCGATTTTAAAAATTCATCTTCTGTTCTATTTTTTTTAAAGATTTTTGTTTAATACAAGAAATGGTAGTATGAGTAATAAGCTGAAAAAAAAACAAAATAAGGTTTTAATTAATCAACTTCGCAGAAGGTATAGCCATAAAAAAATAAAACACGTAATTTATATAAGAAGGAAATTTAGCCTTCGCAAGTATCAAAATCACACACTATACAGTTGAATTCTCACCCCACCGCAATGATTAATGACAAGCCGTATTACTGATTCATCAGCGTATTTTTAAATGAACTAATAAATAAACGAAATGCTGGTTAATTACGATTAATTTGACTTCTTCCTTCTGGTATTCATTTATATCGCATCGGTTCGTATTTAGGCTACATTCGACTAGTTACAGGCGCCTGTTCTAATCTTAGGCTAAACTAAGTCGATTAAGTTATAATGGGGTACCGGATGAAGAGTTTCCGAAATATAGTGCTTTTGAATCTAAACGAGTTGAAAATTACGAAAATAAACCGTTAAAAAAAATATGCGGCAATTCTTCCGAACTTTCTCGTGTATCACTACATCGAGTCATCAATTCAATCGGTTGTATAAACAAGTTGCTTTTGATAATATAACATTGGAAATGAAGTATCTAACGATCGTGTATACCGAAATAATCGACGCTTCGAATAATCCGAGAGCGAACCGACAGCAAGGCGATATTGACTATAAATTATACACAAAGTCTAAATCAACCTTATGATTTGTATATTCTAAACGCGAACGCATGATGCACGAAAAAAAAAAATGAGAACAATGATTCGACGGAGCATGGAAGCAGCGAATGGTTTTAAAAATGGCGGAAATCAATTTAATTAGTTTACGAACTGTAATAAGCAGTTTCAGTTCAACAGTTACATAAATAAAATACTTTCTGTATGAGATTGAGTTAGGAACAGGTTTGCGTTGTTGGGCAGTTATAGCGCAGAAGCATTAAAAAAATCGACCACCCGACCAGAGGAGAATAAGAATCAAAATGTACATAGGTACGATATCTGCACCTAGTATACGAGATGAGATCATCTGGGCACGAAAACTGGTAATAACGCCGCCGCCTCGAAGTAACTTCTCAAGTGGGGTAATTAAAATATAATTTAATTATCTCGCGTAAGTATACATTTTACGTAGGCACGTTTAATAAACTTGCTCAATTACTCGTCCTCCTTTTTCTATTCGTTGGCGGAAGAGAACGAGAATAAATAGAGTACTTAATTGAAATGAATTTTTTTCCAATATTTCCAAACATAGTGAATTGCTTCCACAGATTCGTAGACGACAAGCATTCACTAGTGTACTCGTCTCTAATCTATCGATATCGTTCACCTACTAGTAACGCACTGTCTACATATACGGTGCTTATCGCACGTTCATCTGGCAAGTCAGGTGAGTAAAATGGTGTGGTAGGCCACTCAACTAACCGAACCGGTCCGCCCCTATAAAATCTAATTAAATAAATATTAAACTACCCTTCGAACCGAGGGTTTGACGCGTCACATTCTCGAACATTTAGAAAATTTATTTATAATTAAAAAATCTTTTTTTATTCGCTGCCTCGACCATTACCGCTGAACGGTTATTAATAATGTTGCATCTGAAATGATCACATAGGCGTGATATCGTGGTTTAAGAAACCATCGATGATTGGAAAATCCGTTATATCATTAATATACCTATTTTTAATATTTAAACGACCTTTCCAGATGGTTTAATTAATACGCGATCGTATCATTTTTTTTCACAAAGCTATTTCGTCGTCGCTGACCTCACGATATCACGAATCAGATGAAATATTCTCTTCATCTCGGACGTTCGCGTCGTGAATTACAATGTATGGCTGATATTTCGAAATTCAATAACTTATTTTGATATTAATTAGAAGTGGAGCACAAAATGGCTATTTGGCGGGCCCTACGGTTTTCGCAATTTGATGTATTAGATACCTATGAAATAAAGGAGTGAGATGATAACACGTATCGGTTCTTCGAATACCTTCACCTACATTACTTTTTCATTATAGATCTATTTCCTATACCGGATTCAGATACCGATGGTAAAAGGCTCACGCTATTAATCTATCGGCGCGTTAAAAATTGCATAGTGTTGGAAATTACTATATAATCTCATGAAGAATAGAGGCACCTAGATCTTCACATGATCTAGAGCGCTCATATAGTATTAAAAACATCGTAAGCTGTTATATCGCATTACTGGAACTGAGTTTTTAATATGAGAATGCTCAGACTTGAGTAGATAATGCTAATAATCACGTTACATCCAGATCCAGTAAACAGACTGAAAACATCAACTTAATCTCTTCGAAATTATAATTATTTTTATCTTGTTGTTCCTTAGTAAGATCTACTTCCACCCCAGAAAATTCAGGTAGTGCGTTCCACTTGATGCTTTCTTTTGGGGCTTCAAATTTTCAGCGAAAGGTCTTTTAGTACTTTATCCAGGAAAAAAAATTGGTTAAGATCTTGTTCAGAACGGACTCGCATTACAAACTTGGCGATTTTATCTATACTGTGCGACCAAATAATCTTTGGAGCTTTCAGCAAGGAATTCCTTACTTCTAAATGGAATGTAAATTTTTCATTCTTTTTTGCCAAGGACCCGGAGTCAGGAGTCAGGTATTTAGGTTGACTCCAGAATTAAAGGTTGGAATCAGAGTCAAGTATCTAGACTGACTCTGGAGTCGAAGTGGAGTCAGATTCAAATTTTGAAATTGACTCCGAAGTCAGAGTTAGGAGTCAGGTATTCAATTTGACTCTGGAGTCAAGGCTCGGAGTCGGAGTTGAGTTTTAAATATGACTCTGGAGTCGGGTTGGAGTTGGAGTCAAAATGTTGGGTGACTCCGGGTCCTTGTTTCTAATATTCTACTTCTTTAAAAAAAAAAAATTTAAAGCAATTTTATCAAGAACAGTATTTATGAATTGTGACCGCAAGGACCCAGAGTCAGAGTTAAACTGACTCCAAAGTGACTCCGAATCCAGCTTGACTCCGGAGTCAAGCTGGAGTCAGGAGTTAGGTATTCAGGTTGACTCCAGAGTCAAAGGTTGGAGTTGGAGTCAAGTATCTAGACTGACTCTGGAGTCAAAGTGGAGTCAGATTCAAGTTTTGAAATTGACTCCAGAGTCAGTTGGAGTCAAGAGTCAAATATTCACTTTGACTCCTGAGCTCTCAGATGTTAAAGATTTTTTAGTTTTTTGCTAATGTTTTATGAATGGAGCATTGTTAAAGTGATAATGAACAATGAATACTCGTACATTTTCCATAAAAACTCATAGAAAAGGGAGCATCCAATATTAAACTTCTTAAATTTATCAAGGTTGGCAAGTTTAGGTTTACCTTTTATTTCTTACTTTTTAAACAAATTTTTACATTAAATTGAAAATTACTATTTTTTGGTTTTTTTTTTTTTTATTTGTCATTTTTTTTTTTCATTTTTTAATTACTTTAAAAGCAGAAAAAAACTTCTCTCAGCCTATTGTTCAACATCCCTATTCCATTTCCCAATTCTAGCGTTCCAGTTCACCCGACAATGGCGCAAAATGAAACTGATGATAAAACGATTTTGTGCCTACGTCATAACATTGATATGAAAATGCCTCAACTTTCAATGCCTTTTTTATGCAGTCCAATTTTTAAATTTGAAAGTTTTTTTTTAAAAAAGCTCGCATGTTTTCAAACTTTTTAATAACAACGGCACCCTCTAGAAGCCATAAGCTTTCTATATTGATATCATTCAATGCGATACGTCTCTTCTGTCAAATGCTAGAGGGAGACATACGTTCTATTAGTATAGAGATATTTTCATTCTTTGACATCATTCCCAATTTCCTGTCGTTTGTTACCAGATAAATTCGTCCACTCCTCTTGCCACTGCTTCCATATTTTATTTTTTTTATGTATAATGATAAGTCTCCTGGAGGGATGGAGTGTGAGTCTAGATTGCATCTATTTGTAACTTCTGTAGTGCTTCACGTAGCTACTCGTAGATAAAGTGTTGCGCGGAATACTACATAAGGTCGAATCTGTTTCGTAGCAATCAACATTTCGAATGCATTAGTAATATCAATATCTAATAACATTAATGGTGATCAAAACCGTGGATGCCCGCTGGACACTGACACTATGTTTTGTTCTAACTACCAATAAATTGTTTTGAAAATTGAATCGATGCTCTGAACTTACGCCATTATATGGCGTAATGAGAAAAATCTTGAAGTAATGGTGGTTCTTCCGACCTACCTTTAAATTTAAATGAACCACCATTACTGTTGCATAATTACATTAACAAAATTTGACCAAATCCCTTCACCTTATTATGAACCTAGGAGAAAATAAATACAAGCAGAGCGTTCTTTCATCAACTGCAAATTGTTTGAAACTCAATGATATAATGACCCCTCTCTGACCGTCTATAATAACCATCGTTGTTATTAAAAACTAGGCCTAATTAAAACCATAAATCTGCTACATTTTTTCCTCGATCTCTGCTCCGAATTATCGAGAAAAACCGAACGACAAATGCAACGTAATGGCGAAACGAGGAGTGAAGAGTAAAATAAAACGAAGAAAAAGAGGAAAAAAGATCAACCGTAGCAATGTTGTAGCATATGTAAGAAACGAAGAATAAAGAGTAGACTTATAGGCTATACGAGCCGGTAAAAAAGAGAAGGAATTCGTTAATTTACGAGCGAAGTAATTCGATTTGAAATGTATCTGTGGAAACGTTCTTCTATTTTTCGAACCCAATTAAGAAATAGTGTGCGTTCCGATTCGATTATACCCTGCCGTCGCTGCTGCGGTAGGTGTCCAAGCTGAGACACGATAATAACCCCTCTCATTCTTGTCTACGTTTTCACCGTAAAAAAAAGTTACCGTCTCTACAAATGAAATGGTACGAGCAGCCGCGACGACTAAAGAGTTAGATTTTTTATACAATCGTAGAAGGGTTCGAGAGTAAAATTAAGTCGCGCTTACCGTCCAGCTAAATTTGAAACGTATCACCAATTTTCCATTCGCTCGATCCGGATCTGCTAAAGTGAAGGAGTTGCCTCCTAACACGGGACTAGAAGTGTTACCGTAGGAACAGGAGCCGGACACGACGGACATATTGTTTTGGTATTCTTTCAGGCAAACGTTGAAAAACGTTCGACACGGGATAACGCAAGGTGATGGATCTTCTTTTTCTCCTCGTGAAATACGCATCCGCGACGCTCCTCCGCAACATTCGCCTCCGGACACTTCGCCGCGTAGATTTTCTATTTCCAATATTTGCAGCTCAAATGTACCCGAACATCTGCCTCCCTGTAACATCGATACGATTATTTACTTTACTACGAATTCTCATTCATCAGCCGAAGAAACTAAAGAAAAGGCTGGAAGATTTCACATCGCATAAACGACTCCGAAGTAGATAACTAAATTAAAAGACGACAGTAGCCACATCGTTACGCTAATGGCGTACAAATGGCGAAGCGAGCGAAATTATTGATATACCATTGGCAGCAAAATTGACATCAATATTGATTACCATCGAAGCGTTCACGATGTAGCAACCATCGAAGATTCGTTTATTAAATCGAGCCCGCTTAACCGTGGGCGATTGCTTGAATATTTTGTACTGTTTACATACATTATGAGCTGAGCTTATCGGAAAGCGGATAAACAAAACCGAATACAAGCCAAGCGGCGTCTTTTAATCTGTTACCCATTCGTTGCCTCGCTTATCACCCTTATACACGTACAAATTGACATATAGCAGTGTAAAGCCGTTGAAAATCGTGTCACCACAATGATTGACAACTAAAAAGGACGCGATATGGTGAAAATATCTGCATATACGACGCTTCTCGGTACCTCGCGGTGGTAACTTTTTACTCTTTTTTTTTCGTATTCCCAAGCTCGCGATGATCAACTTACGTAAGTGAAGGTATGTCGTTTGTGTCGCGTATCTCCGGCTTCATCTAAGGCGGAAAAATTTAAAAGAAGTCGTGTAACAACAAATTAGTCTGAGTGATTTGCAAAAAAGCCCTTCAGCTATGTGGAATTAGTTGCCCGTTTGCTTATAATTTTTCGTTCGATTTACCTATTCGAGCATGCAGCAGAAAACAGTACACACGGTGGCTGCGAAGTATTCTCTCAGGGTTCATCAACTGCCAGTCTAACTGGCGTATCAGTTCTTCAGGAGTTACCAATCGAATCTTCGTAATTAGGATTGCATTGATAGTGCAGACTAACTGCCAGCAAGAAGGGACGAACTTTGACGTAATCTCCATCGTGGAAGATGGTGGAGTTGTCCCCTCATAGAACATACTAGAACTCCTTTGCAACTCTCTTGTGATAACCCATGGAAATCGGAGGTTATGGTTGATAAATTCGATAAATGGGTAAATTATCCATACCGTCGTTCTAACTAATTAAATTTTTTTGAAAAGTTTTAAATTTGAACGAATCGAAGAAACGACTAATTAAAGTAATTAGGATCATATGCAATAGGTAATTATTAAATTTCAACTTGAATTTGTGGGATTGCAATCTGAACAACGAATCTGGAGTGTACTACACCCGGCCTGAGGGCAGAAAAGGGGTTTTCCCCCGGGCTCAAATTTTTATCAGGGCCTACTGAGAGCTCGCGACTTGACGCAGCGGTGCTAAAAATCTGTCTTTACCTCCACGACCTTTTTTTTTTCTGTTCTTACGACTGGCCCCGATTTTCTGTGCACCGCTCTGCACTTGAGAAGGTACATTGCATTAATCATTTTAACACATATTTTTCAAATTATAGTCAATTGAGACTCTTCAAATTATCCTAAAATTTGTATGATCCCCCATTTGAAAAAAAGAATGGTTTTTTCGCTATATCTCTTTAGGATTTGATGGTAGAGCAAAAATATTTCAGTGTAGTTTTGTTCCATACCCTGAATTTTCTAAAATCTTCATACACAAATTTTTCCTCTAAAGTGGGAAGTTAGATGACTCTATAGAGGTCTCAGTCCCCTCCGCTCATGTTTAAGTGGACGATTTGGTGAGGAAATATGGAAGATTCGAGAAATTTCTTGACTTAAAACTTCCTCAAAAAGTCGTTTTTTGCTTTAACTCCCCACCAAATTCACACAGGAGGGTGAAATTGGGATATGTTGGTGTCCTTGTCTCAATCTTCCTTGTAAGGTAAAAAACTATAAATTTTGAGCTATTTGCTTCCTCTCTAGCCCCCCTCAAAATTTGAGTGATCCACCATTTTACTAAAAAATTACCATTTTCGTATGATAAAGATGAGTCTCTTACCAAATTTTAGACGATTTTCATCTATACCCACCTGCATACCCTCGCAGAAAAATACTATTGGTTTTTGGAAAAATTAATAGTTTTACTATTCGTATTACTGCTGAACTAATAGTACAATTCATGAATGAATAGTGTGACTAGAAGTGATGATGAAACTTTATAAATAGCGCTGTAGTAGTAACAATGAAACACTACCAGTATCACTAATAGTAGTACTAAAAGTATTGAAAGTAGTAGTGGCACTATTAGTAGTTATCATAAAACACCACTAATATCCCTAATAGTATCACTAAAAGTGTTGATAGTAGTAGTGGCACTATTAGTAGTGGTCATAAAACACTACTAATATCCCTATCTAGTCGATTTTCAAACTATGTCGAATAGTTTCGGCATTTTAAAAGAAATTAATGTAATATAGTTTTATTTTTGGGGCACGGAATTATACAAAATTTGTAGCTGAAGTTTCCATGCACATTTTAAGCCCTTTACTACTTTGTTTAACCCTATTTTTAATTAATTTTTACTTGGATTAAGTTTTCCAACGCTTCTCGCTGATAAAGTGACGCGCTATATAATATATAAGGAAGTCCATAACAACTCTATAATATATGAAAATAACACTCTCGTACAAAAGCACTACTGGTAAGTATAAGTGAAATTTTACTAACAGTTTTTTGGTCCAATAGTTTACTTTTAGTTTTGTGGTTGTTCATTATTAGAGTACTTCGAGTGATATTTATACGTGTAATACTACTAATACATTATCAGTATCACTTGTAGTACACAGAACTAAAAGTAAACTATTGGACGAAAAAACTATTAGTGAAGTTTCACTAATAGTTACCAAGTAGTGTTTTTCTGCGAGGGCAATTTATACAATGATAACAAAAAGTTGGACATCAGCCAAATGATGATCTAAAACGCAAAGATTTGAAGACCCTACCCTCCCTCAACTCCCCTTCGCATATCAGGTAGTCTCTAATAGTTATTGGTTTTTTAAAAACTCAATTAAACATATACCTATTAAGTAAATTTTCATGTTTTATTTCAGATCGTTTGCGTGAATCCACATCACCTGCATCAGAACATATTTAGCCAAATCATCGCTCATGTTTCTAAAAGCCTGATTCAACATCTAGGTAATATCGTTTACTTTCCAGATGAAAGACGAAGTTTGCGAGCAAATAGTGATTGCAAGGTTTTCCTTCATTAGTGGATGCATCATTCGCATTTATTTTTACATCAAGTGCACTAATTCAACGCGAGGAAGTATTTTGAAATCGGAAAGGGCGATATTGTTTGAATATACAAATTATTTGCAGCTCTGATTTGCAATCTTTCAACATTTTAGCAATTCATCTTGCATTCACCCATGATAGCAGAAGTTTCAACGGCTCCTCAGTGAACCTTCAATATGAGAGGAGAAATACCTGGTAATTGTTATATACAATTTTTTACATATATTTTTATTTCAAATAATATTCAAAGCGGTACTTCAAGTGTTTGACAATAACAATGAAGATGGGTACAGGTCCGTGGCCCAGAGTTTATAGAAGTTGAACTACTCTAAGAAAATTTGAATCCCAACTCCCCCTCCCTCCCTTCTTAGTAAATTATATATTCAATACAAAAATACCAGCCATTAAAAAAAAGTCTACGCCCCCTGTAGAATTTGGTCTACCCCTCATGAGATCAGAGCTGGCTAAGAGTGTGAAATGAGAACTTCAAATGCACATTACGCCATGGTTCACTCGCAAACTATCTGTACTAAAATGCCCCTCCTCAAACGTGTCAATACAGTCCCTGCATATAAAGTATAGCGATTTCGAAATCCTATCGAAGCTCAATTCGCGAATACCCACAGGCAAACGCGTTTCAATAAAGCACGCATTAACGACAAACCAAACGTATATATTACGAAACGCTCGTATTACCTGTATAAAAAATTGCCTTATTTAAAAAATTTCTCTTAACAGCGCCATAAAATGCGCTGTAAACGTCGTAAACACGAAATCGTGAACAATTCATCTTAACCAGACGACCATCCATTTCAATTGCGTGAAAAGTTGAGAAAAATCGCGAGTCGCGAGTCGCTAATTATGTATGACTGCGAGCGAGGAAAAAACAAGAGGGAAGGGTATCGAAGATCGCCGAAAGTCATCGACGGTGGTGGTGGAGACGACGCGATCATCTGGCCTCCGCTGCTAGGTGAGAATGCGACGCAGCGTTTTCATTGGCGTAAAATAATTCGTTTTCGTGGTAAAACCGACGATACGTGGTACAGCTTTACTCATTGGACGCGATAATTAACGTATGTAACGCCACTCTCCCGCTTTATCGTGAACCGGTGAGCTGATTGTAACGTATGCGGTGATAGATCAGCGTAGGTTAAGCGTGATTTTGGAGATTTTATACGCGTTGTTGTTTCTGTTTTTTTTTTTTTTTTTTTTTTTTCATAACTATGTAGAATAAGAAACGTTTATAGTGCCCAGTATTTTTTTATTTTTTTGTTGAGAATTTAAAGAGAACGAATTGTTTTAATTGACAACTTATTTTAAAACTGATACGAATATGGATCATTTCATCACAATTAATATTTTAATAAAAATAAGTTATTAAAAATTGTTTTCAAGGATCCCCAGTTGACTTTGGATTTGAAATAAATTATTCCATATCAGCTTCGAGTCTGCAATTGACGTGGTGCCATCAAATCGAGTCTATAATGAATTGTTTCAAGATGATTCCAAATTTTAGTAAATTTAGAAAAATTATTTTGGAGTCAGTGATCAAAGTCAGAGTTAAGCTCAGAGATTCGTAATCCAGAATTTCAGTTAATTACTGAGTCTAAATCTCAGTGTGAAAAAACTTTATTCAACAAACACGTTTATTCGAGTGGAAAATTCTAAGAACATTTGAAAAATCGAGAAATTAAAAACTGCCAAATCTTGAAATTTTGAAATCCGATTTTTGAGATTTTTACCCTTGAAAAATGTCACAATTCTTTTTTTACCGTGATATAATGGCTTCAAAGTTTTAATAATGAATTACCATCAAGTGAACGCAAAATTCTTTAAATTTTAAAATTACACATGAAGTACTTAGAAATAAGTACATGAAAATTGACTTTAATAATCAAAGACCAATTCGTCAAAACTTTCAAACGAAGTATACGTGACTCGAAAGAGTTAAAACTGATTTTCAATCTCTAGATTACTTCACTCAGGAACCGTCAAAACCTATGATTGGTTCCTAGACAGAAGTGATATCTTTGGATCATTAATGCAATTATTTTATCTTTTTATTGGGCATTTTTTTCATTTATTTCATCCTTATATATTTTCTGATTATAGAATATTTTATTCTTGCAACCCTATGTGCACATTTCTGTGGAAAATAGATATACAAAAAACACCGTTTTGGGCTTATACATGTCATATAAATATCTTATCGACATATTTTCGAGTTGAGCTTCGATTAATGTCCAATAGATATCAAAATTTTTCATTAATTAGAAAAAGATATTGATGTCTATTGACATCCATTCGACATTAATTCAAGCTCAGCTTGAAAGTATATCTATAAGATGTTCATAAGACATGTATCAGCATAAAATGGTGTTTTTCATCTACTTATTTGCTTTGTAAAAACAGAAACAGGATATCTATCAGCCAAAGTGTGCACATAGGGAAGTTTCTTAACTAAGTTTTCAATAAAAACGATATAGCTACTATAGCCTACCTGATTTGAAAGGGGGAGTGGAGGGAAGGGTGGGTCTTACCTGTCCATTTCTGTGATTATTTTTAATATTTTTTTTACAATTTTTACTTTTTTTTTTTTATTTATGACTTATTTCATTTATTCTTTATTTTTGTTCTAAGAAAAATTGTCTATAATTATATTTCTTCGTTGATTTTTACCAAATATCTTTTCGTTCAGCTATTATTACCTGTCATTTCTGTAATTATTTTTAATAATTTTTTTGCAATTTTTAATGTGTTTTTTTATTTTTGTTTTTTTTTTTTTTAGACACTGGGTATTTTCAAAATTACTATTCTTTTTGAATTTTAAATCGATAAAAGAAATTTTGGAATAATTTTTTAATGTAAAAATTATTTAAAAAATTGAATTTGGGCAAAACAGAAAAGACATCAAATCTGTAAATCCAAAAGCTTTTTTTTTTTTTTTTTTTTACGTGCCATGTACAGCAACAATTTCTTATTCAGTAAAATATTTTCTGCGAATCAACTAAATCTCGAAATGCAGGCAATTTTATAATATATGAAATCTTCAATATTTGAACCTAAATTACCGAAAAAATTTCACATAAATTAACATATCGTCAAAATCAAATGCAACTGCGAGAACCATCTAATACACATCATTCAACCAAAAAAAAAAAAAAAAGTATAGATATGTTGAAGAAACGAAATTAAAAACCGCTCAATTTCAACATTCCACTTTGAAATTTCAATTATAAGGAATTGTATACAAATGTCAATTTAAAACTAACTGTCAAACGAATTCCACCTTTTACGTGTTTTAATTTTTTCAACATTTGAGAAAATATTGTAACAGGTTTCGTGGTCATCGAAGCATTCTCGGTTCGCCAAAACATGATTTACACCATCTAAATTTACATATTTTAACTACTTAGCGGGTTTAAATAAATGAAGATTGTATTCTTTTTTCACACATGCGATTAACCGAAAATACCAACGGCAGGAGCAGTTAACGAAATAATAAATCCGGCACGTCAACTAGCCTGGTAATACTATAGATGGAAAATACGGTACTATTTTCTACGAATTTACGTAACATAAGAAAAAGTTCTTTTTTTACGAAGTGTGGAAAATTTAGTCACATATTATTCGAGTATATGTACACGAGGAAGCGTTTACTCGCGGAAGCAATGCGTAAAAACTATATCAGCAGGAAATAATAAATTAAAAATGATATGATCGGGTCAAGACACGCATCGGAAAGAAATTCGAGACGAAGCTTCGCTCACATGAATCGGAATTAGGATAGCCATAGCTGACTCACCACGCAAGCCAGCCAAGTTTTTAAAGGAGCACCAGTGACCAGTTCACCTGTATCATTAAAAAAATACACGTCAGATGCCTTCAACGTGTATGCATAATTCACCCCGCTCGTTCGCGCAGTCGTCGCAAGGCAGCGATAAGAGTAGACGAGACCGAAAATCTAATTCATTCGGAATATTAATTTTACACGTCCCAACGTTCCATCGAATCACCGAATGCCACAGGTACCGAGGCGAATTTTTTACCTGGCATCGATATGTATTTCGCGAGCGCCGCGTAGAGAAAAAAATTATTTCGTTTAGATTAAATACCGTTTAAGGCAGTTCCTTTTACGGAATGTTTTAGATTGTTGTTGAGAAATTAAAGATAAAAATCTGATACTCGGGTAAATTGAGATCCACGTACGCGTAATGCCATAAAATTGTACCGGAGTACTCTATTACAGCGTACTGCAGTTGAATTTAGATCGTACTTTTTACCGCATATATGCGTAGGCTGTAACCACAGAGAACAGGGTGCTCTTTAGAGTTCCGCAATCGCGTGTAAAAAGTCAACAAACTCGATAACACACGAAATGTTATATTTTTTCCCGAATAACAATGGGTACCAAAAGAAATGTTACATTTGAAATTTTTTACGTCGACGAATTAAATTAAAAACGGATGCGGAATTTGTAACCAGCTCATGTAGGTAGGTGCATGGTATATATTGTACCGCGTAAGCCTCGTTATCGTCCGTATCCACGTAGCGTGATTTTAATAGATCTAAGTTGGTACGTTTCTTTTCGAATAAATGGCCTCATTACCACAGCAAAAATGTCGTAAAAATTCAACTTCGTGTAATGGACGGATTTTTGTTGATTCTGGGAAGAAATACAGGTATTTCTTAATTTTTTTATTTATAGAAAAAACAATTTTCAGAGGGTGTAATTTTACTATCAAGAAATTTCATTTCTTCATCTCACATTATTAACAATCTCATTATTCAGGTCCTTTTCTTGTTTAAAATTTATAAATTACAGTAAAATCTTGATTATTTCCCACCTTCATTATTTGACAGCCAAATTTTTCCTCTTATTATTTGAAAAATTTCGCATTATTTCACGCATGATGTTACGCATGCGTTGAAATGAATCATCAAATTTACCCCTCGAAAAGAAACTTTCTTCTACCAATTAAGTCAAATTACAAACTTTAAAAAAGGAATAGCGTTTCACCATATACAGTATACACGTGTTTTTAGCTGAGTTTTTAACTAAAAAACGACAGCTATCACAGCCTACCTGTTTTGGGAAGGGAAGGTCGGGGGAGGGTGGGGTCTTCAAATCTTTGCGTTTCAGACCATTTGTAATCATTTGGCAAATGTTCAACTTTTTCGTATATATATGTATATTATTCGCTCAAAATTTGGTGAGGAATTCTTCTTGAAAATACGTAGAAGTGCTTTTTTTGTTTTTTCGATAAATTTCAAAATGGCGGATCACTCAAATTTTGAGGGAAGCTGGAGAAAGGGCAAATAGCTCAAATTTTTTGTTTTTGATCTCATATGAAAGAGTGAGTCACGGATACTAACATATCCAAATTTCAGCTTCCTAAGTGCATATTGAGAGGAGTTAGATCAAAAAACGGCTTTTTGAGGAAGTTTTGAGTCATGAAATTTCTTGAATCTTCCATATCTCCCCACCAAATCAAGTTAAAGAGGTCAAATTTTGTGTGTGAGGTTAGTTGGTGACCAGAATATGACCTCTTGAATTTGGATCAAAATGGATCAAAATGGCGGATTATCAAAATTTTGAGTAGAGCTTGAGGAGCCTCAAGTTGGTAAAAATGTAATTAATATGAATTCATATGGTTATTGGGATAAGTTGTATACTATATCCCGAATTCACTTCCATACATGATGTTGGAGGGGGGAAGGCGGGGTTATCAACCTAAAATAGTGGTGGGGGTACAGGAGGGGTCGAAAATTTTTTATTGCTGTGTCATATGATAAAATGAGCCCAAGTGACAAACGTATTTTGATTTTAGCTTCCTCAGTGATTTTGGAGGGGAGTTAGAGCAAAAAACGGCTTTTGGAGGGGAAATTGCTGCAGGAAATTTCATGAATCTTCCATATCTCATCACCAAATCGGCCTAGAATGGTCAAACTTTGTGTGTAGGATTAGTTTGTGACCAGAATATAACCTCTTAAATTTGAGTCAAAATGGATCCAAAATGGCGGATTATCAAGATTTGAAGATAATTTGAGGACCCTCAAATAGTTATAATTTGAGAAATATGTGTTCACATGATTATTTCATGGCAAGAAATACTACATTTGTGCCAAATTCAACTTCTTAAGTGTTTTTGGAAAGGATAGGGTAGGGGTTTTCAGACTTGGTATTGGGTGTGGCCTGTAGTCATGAACGGTTAAGCAAGGTTATTCGTAAATCAAAACAAGCTCCAGTTAAAAACTCAGCTCCAGTAATGCGGCATGGCTGCTTACCTTTTTTTTTTTTTTTTTTTTTTTTTGAAAATAAATTATAAGTATTAGCCGTTTTTATTATCAAGTGTATTTTTCATTTTTTTATTTTATTATTTTACTCACATATTAATATTCAACTATTCTAAGCCAAAAATTTTTAACACTTGAAAAAATGGGTAATAGGTTATTTTTAAAAAAAGAATTGAACCGTAAACATTTGAATTCCGCCTCCCTCGATCCCTTGTACACGAATCAGATGGACTCTAATAGCATAGTTTTTCAGTAAAAACTCAACTAAAAAAAATGATTGCATATATCATATCAAAAATTTGGACGTTGCCAGATACGATTACAAACGGGTTGAAACGTAAAAATTTGAATACCGCACCTTCTTTAATTTTTGGGAAACCGAGTATATAAAAAAAAAATATTCAAATTTTCCAAAAAAACAATTTTTATTTATCATCAATTTTTTAAAACTTAGTTCGTTTTTCTTCTCTAAATTTCAAATTTGAATTATGAGACTTAAATTTTCATCACGCTTTTTCGAGGTTAAATTATAATCATTGGACAGCCCCTTTCACTTTTCTAAAAAAAGCTTAAATACGGATCAGCGTATTGCGGATGAGAGGTCGGGTTAGGGGGAGATCAGAAGTGAAGAATGAGGCAACTTTCAACAGTATATTTTCGATCAGCCAAAGATACATCAGACCAACACTGGATGAGATAATTTTTTTCTTTTTTTTTTTTCATTGTGAAGACAATTATTGTAAAATATTTCAAAAAATATTTCGGAAAAAAAGAAACGTTTGTTTTTCAAGGGTTTTCAGTTTAATGTGAATTAGCGAAGTTATAAGCTCATCACTCCGAACCTATGATTCATATGAAAAGTTTGTCTATACCAAATTGATTGGAAATTAAAAATATTGTTGTTGTTGTTTAAGCCTTTATTGCTTGTACTGCAAAAAACATTCAATGCATAGGATTAGCATATGGGTATTTTAAACTAATTCAAAGAATTTTTTCTTTTTTAAACGTCTCGTGGTATCAGTTGCACGGAGAGGTTCAATTTCACTGTTTGTGTGAGTTTCGAGATGGCTGCAAATCGTTGTATTTCTTCTCCAACAGTTCGCATTTTTAGGTCCCGATGGAGGTCTTTATTCCTTATGTACCAGGGTCCATTTGCGACTCGACGAAGGTATTTATTTCGCTTGTGCTGGATAATTTCTATGTTCGAAGGTTTGAATAGAATTTTACTGAAGCAACTTTGTCATAGAGTCAATGCCACACGTTTTCTAATGTGGTTCGAATCTCTCTGTGGGATAGGGGCTTCAAATGTGTTGCGTGTGAGACAGTTGTTTATACATTTATGAAAGAAATTGTTGTCTCGAAATAATTCGCGAAAAAGTTCAGATTTCCGGGATTAGGTATTGATTAACATTTTTTTAGTTCTAATTTTTTTTTTGAATTTTTTGAGTCATGTTTTTAAAGAATAATTATACAAATTTTTTTTAATGTATACATACTCTTTTAATATTAATTTTTTTCGTTTCATTTATTTTATTTTTTTGCCTACTTTATTCCAATTTTTATTTGATGCACATCACAATGGTACGTATACGTAACACAACAACAATATAATTTCGCTCGATCGACCAAACGAATAAAATAATAAATGAAAGAATTTTATTGCCCGTTTGGCGGAATGTATATTAGGTACATCTAGAGATATACGTACGTTATGAAAAAAAAAAAATACAAACATGAAATGAAACGAAAGACAGAGAAGAAAAAAATAGTAATTAAAGCGAAAACAGGTTGCTGGTTCGTTATCGGTTTAAGAAATATAACGAGCTGGAAAAAAGGAATATTAGTTGCGACTTATTACTAAGAAGCGCGCATCAGGATGAGAAAATAAGCAGCTGCGCAGGAATAATCACTCTACTCTTTGAAAATCGTTTTAATTACCAAGCGACGGTTTAGAGAAAGAAAGAAAAAAACCATTCAGGTATACACGGAATAGAGTACCGAGTCGAGGCGGCGATACGACCACGCGGTGGTGGATTAGCAGAAGAGTTCGAAAAAGGCGTGATGGCATGCCGCGATGTTTGGTTGTTATCGTAGAACCGTGAGATGGTTTTTAGCATTCGAAGGCGAATATTTCAACGTGTCGCGCAGATTTGGAAATTAAGTAAAGGTTTTCCGGTAATTAGGAATTTACATATTCTCGGACGCCGGAGCTGGAGGTTTTTGCGCCGCGTCATGTTGTTCTTATCGGTACCAAGTGATTCATTGCTTGTAAGCTTAATTACGGTATGATGTTTCTGTAAGGACGACCAATAGTCAGCTTCTTCTTGTTAAGTCTTCTATAACGGGGTGTCTGGGGTATGCAAACGATCGAGTTGATCATCGGTATTTTTATACGCGAAGACGCGGGCGATAGTATAGCGAGAGCGTTTTTTTTTTACCCTAGGGAGTAGGTATAAATAACGAGTTACTCGGTTATTCATAATCACAGGTGATATCCGAATATTTGCCTTTGCCCTTTAATGCCTTAATTATGATGCTTCTCGCGCCATTTAACCTATAGCTGCGAGGGTGTTTTTATTCTCTATGCATACCCGATTGACTATGTTAAGTGGTCGGTAGCTTGAATGGGTTATTTTTTAACGCTTCATTTTCACGCCTCACAAATCAATTTGTAACGAATTCCAACTGGTGGTGTTAATTGCTTCATTATGAAATCGCCAGCGGTAATAGTCTGATGAGGTGGAAATTCACGGTGTTCTGAATGTCATTGGACATTTATACCCCCCTCCCTTTCCATTTACGCCCTCTGAGAATTCTAAAAGAAGAGAAAGAGAAGTGAAATTGTCACAAACTTGGACATTCTCAAGTGGTTTGACGAACTCAAAATTTTAACATGAAAACAAAATTGGCAAAATGTCTGAAAATAAGAAAATGCCCATTAAAATCGCTAAGAAAAGTGTAAAATAGAAAAAATAAATGAATAAGAATTTTTTCAAAAATTAAAAAAAAAATTAAATATTTTTTTATAACTCACAAGATGATGTATTTACGCGAACACGCCGAGTTCGAGCTTTTATGTTCATTCGATGAAGAGATATGAACGATTCAAGATGTTTCATGACTCAATAGTTCTTCAAAGAGCAAATTTTTGACTCAATAAAAGCTGAACTTAATAGCTTATTCTGTCGTGAGAAATCACAATAAAAAATTTTCCACTCTTCATTCATTTCTGTCACATTTCGAGAATGATGACTCTTTCTTATACTTTCTAAAACTTCGTTTGAGATTGGAATGTTGTAATATTTTTGGCCACAGCTATTATGTAATTTATGTATCAAATCTAAGTTATTTAAGGTTTCTCAAGCTTTCCTAATGTTACGAAGCAAGGTCATATTGTGTTCCTTACTAATTCTATATACATGGTTGAATCAATACCAGTGAGGTTAGGTATAAGGAGCAAACTGCCTCTGAATCCTGGGTTACTGAGGAGTTAAGGAGATTAAAATTTTAGGTTTTTCAATTTTTTAAAATTCTAATTGGGTATTTTGAACATTTTCTTAACATTTTTTCATTATATTATTATTTTATTTTTGATTTTCCTTTACTTTTTTATTCTTATTCAGTTAAATATAATTTGAATGTCTCTCTTTTCTCATTGTTTGTACTATAGTTTATATTATATTTTATGTCTTGGGCTATTATATTTATCATTTTTTTTTTTTTTTTGATTCTGTTCATTTTTCATTTTCTGTTTATTTATTTTCTGCATTTCGCTGTCAGTGTTTCCAACTCAGGTATTTTTTTGCATTTCTATACATTTTAGATTCTTGTTACGGAGAAATTTTGAGAATGCTGGTTTTTTTGAAAAACCATCGTTTCTAGCTATTTTATATTTTCAAGAGTTGTTTTTTTTTATTGAGGAACTATTTTTTAGCTGAGTTTGTAACTCATAAAGGACAATCATTACAAGGTACCTGATTTGAGAAAAGGGGGTTTGTAGTCATCTTACAAGTTTCCAACTATTTGGTATATATGTGTACATTTTTTTTAACTATGCCTGGAAATTCCTCTCTATACATGATGCTGGAGGGGAGAAAGAGGGGTTATCGACCTCTAAATGTGGTGGGGATACACGAGAGATGGAACATTTTATATTGTGACGTCATATGATAAAATGAGCCTAGTGACTAGCCTATTCTGATTTCAGCTTTCTAAGTGATTTTGTGGGGAAGTTGGAGCAAAACCAGCTTTTTGAGGAAATTTCAAGTCACGTAATTTTTCCCACGCATAGTGCTGGCGTGTTTTCATAATTTTCATTCAAAACTTAATAACAGACTTTTCTTAAAATTGTGAAGAATTTTTTTTTTTGTTTTTTCGATACACTTCAAAATGGCGGATGACATAAATTTTGAGGGGTGCTGTAGAAAGGGTAAGTAGCTCAAATTTTTCATTTTTGATTTCATATGAAAGAGAGGTCCATTTCGCTGCCCCCCCATTTCACGCACACCAACATATTGAAATTTCAGCTTCCTAAGTGCGAAGTTGAATTAAAAAGCACTTCTTTGAGAAAGTTTTGAGTGATGAAATTACTTGAATTTTTCATATCTCTTCGCCAAATCAATCTACAAAAGTCAAATTTCATGTGAGGGGTTACTTGGAGACCAGAATATGACCTCTTGAATTTGGATCAAAATGGATCCAAAATGGCGGATTATCAAAATTTTGAGTAGAGCTTGAGGAGCCTCAAGTTGGTAAAAATGTAATTAATATGAATTCATATGGTTATTGGGAATAAGAAGTATATTATTATATCATAAATTCACCTTCACAGATTATATTGAGAGAATAAGGAGGGCTTATCGACCTTAAAATATGGTGGGGATGTATAAAAAGTCGAAAATTTTTTATTGTGGTGTCATATGATATAATGAGGCCAAGGAACTAACTTATTCTAATTTTAGCTTCCCAAGTGAATTTAGAGAGGAATTAAAGGAAGAAATGTTTTGAGAGGGAAATTGATAGTCACAGTAAATTTCATGAATCTTCCTTATCTCTTCACCAAATCAACCTAGAAACGTCAAACTTTGTATGTAGGGTTGGTTGATTACCAGAATATGACCTCTTGGATTTGGATCAAAAATAATGAAAAATTAAAAAATAAAATAAATAAATAAAATTAAAAAATTAAAAATACACTTGATAATAAAAATGACCTATATAATTTATTTACAAAAATGAAAATAAAAATAAAAAATAGAAACATAAAAATTTGAATTTTCCCTCCCTTGACCCGTCCTTCATGTGATGCGGAATTCAAATGTTTAACTTTCAATTTTTTTTTTGTTTCGAAAATAAATTATATTACCCATTTTTATTAAGTATTAAAAATTTTTGGCTGACAATAGTTGAAGACTAATATTTAGGTAAAATTAAATAAATGAATACATTAAAAAATGAAAAATAAACTTAATAATTAAAATGTGTAATATAGGTAATTTATTTTCAAAAAAAAAAAAAAATGTAAACATTTGAATTTCCCCTCCCTCGATCCTTCTTTCAAAGGAGGGGAATTCAAAAAATATTTGCTTTCAATTTGTTGTTGTTGTTTTTTTTTTTTTTTTTTTTTTGAACATAATTATTACTCCTTTTTATTATTAAGTGTATTTTTCAATACTTGTTCAAATTATTTTTGCATGAAAAGAAATGCAATATTTGTTCTAAATTCAACTTCTAATTTGAATATATTGGTCTTTAAGATACATATGAATGATGTAGGATGATGATGGAAAATGTTGAAGGTATTGTGGCTTCTTAGTCTAAGAGGGAACTGTCATTTCTAGTGTAATAAAAAAGTATGAAAAAGTAGTGTTTAGATTTTCACATGAAACCCCTTTTGTTTGAGTTTTGGGCAATTTTTATGCCTATCCTTTTGCGCAGTGAGTTCCTGAACATAATGAAGAAAAAAATTCAAACAATGAGCAATCATGAGCCAACTACTAATGACATACAAATCCTATGGCATCTTCTTTCCTTCTAAATTTTGGTAGAATGCAATAGGCTTGCCTTTTTTTTTTTTTTTTTTTTTTATTGAAAACGTCAGTATTAATAAATAAAGATAGGTAATCGATACTTATATAGCCAGATAGGATGAAATACCGAAAAATTCCAACATACTATTTCTCACACGTGGTTCCAACTGCTAGTTTATTATAACAGCAAATCCATCGAATAAGTCGGGTAAAGAAAGACAAAAATAACACGTTTCGAAAGTAAAAGAGAGACGATAGAACACCCTTTTTTACTCACCCAATTCACGTTGGTAAACAATCGACGACATCTCGTAAAGATATCATCGGAATTAAACCGACCAACACGAGGTTCCCATACCACAAAACGCGTTCGGTGTTCACATAAAGACAAATGAAGCGAGAAAAATTAAAACGATTCGCTTTTAAATATGTTTACACTGAAGACGCAGATTTTAGTGAAAGAAACACATTAAGGAGCATATGAAAGATGGTTCGTTTAACCTATGTTAATGGCGTTGCCCAAGCGCCGGCGTCAACAGGTGCGCGAATTCACTGGGTAGACGAGACGATGGCCGCAGGAAACAAATTGTTGAACAATTCTGACATTCTCGAGTTAATTATTCAATTATTTTATCGCTAGGATCCGCGAGTATACTTTATAATACAAATGGTTGGAAATTCGCGCGATGTGTTTTTACGATGTATTATTCGTTTATCGAAGTAGATTATCGCCGCGTCAAGAATGTATTCGTTATACGTGGAGATTACGCGATCGCAAGTCGAAGGCGAGATTTCACGACCTCGGTTTGTTCACTCGTACGAGAGTTTATAACGTCGAAACTTTTACTCGAATTCGTAAAAGGAACCACCTTTATGACTATTCGAATGTCAACTTTAGATCGATCGTTGCACCGGTCCTAATAACGTCGGTTAATAAAAATCTTTTTACGCTATGAAACCGGAATGCCTTAACGTTCTGCTCGTTTTGGGTCGCGTCACGGTAACCGGTTGATTGCTCCGCTTCGTTCTCGGTAATTTTATTTGTTGTTGATAATTTTATTTGAGAACGGTTAACTAAGATCGATAATCGAGATGAAATTACACACGCGAAAATCGCCTTCTTCGAGAGTGCCCGTTGGAATGTTACATCGGAGGTACAGCTCACGCTAGTACCGCGTTGATGTTCGAATAATGTCAAATTTTTATTACAGTCTCATCCATCGAGATCTTTTTGAATTTTTCGCCTGCTTATGGCGTACTGTATTGTGTATCGTGTGTTTACCCTACATAGTAATCAATTTTATCGCTTTGACAGTTTTTTGATGAAATCGCCCGAGCCGAGAACAAATACCGAAACCGGTTGAACACGTTGATATCTTCTCAGTTCTAATGCGTTCCCTTTTAATTATACTATTGGTTTGGAATTCCCCGACGATGCCGCCTCCAAGTTATTACATAGATATCCGATGTTTGTCACATGAATAAATTGGATGATTTAACGAAACGACTTCAGTGGTTGGCGAAGTTCGCGAGGAATGGATATTAAGGCATGAGAAATAGGAAATGAAACTTTTCTGGTTAAACTAATTTCAATAACTTCGTTACCAATGTAGTCAGAATAAAATTTTAACGGAGAAATTTACACAGGAATAAATTTTTGGCTGAGGATAGTTGAAGATTAATATGTAGGTAAAATAATAAAAAATTAAATAATTTAAATTTAACTCATTTTCCGTCCCTCTGACCTTTATAGCAGTGCATGACACATAAATGAAGAAAATAATAAAAAAATAATAAAAACTAAAAAAATTAAAAACGCACTTAATAATAAAAGTGGGTAGTATTTTATTAAAAAAACAAAAACAAAAAAAAAAACAAAACAAAACTGAAAATGTAAACATTTGAATACCGCCTCACTTGAAAAATTCAATTTTTTTGATTCATTTTTTTTAGCTGAGTTTTTAACTAAAAAACGACAGCTATTACAGCCTACCTGATTTGGGAAGGGAAGGTCGGGGGAGGGTGGGGTCTTCAAATCTTTGCGTTTCAGACCATTTGTAATCATCTGGCAAATGTCCAACTTTTTGGTATATATATATATTTTTTTCCCACGCGTAGCGCCGGCGAGTATTCATAAAATTCGCTCAAAATTTGGTGAGGGACTCTTCTTGAAAATGTGCAGAAGTACTTTTTTTGTTTTTTAGAAAAATTTCAAAATGGCGGATCACTCAAATTTTGAGGGGGCTGGAGAAGGGCAAATAGCTCAAATTTTTCGTTTTTGATCATATGAAAGAGTGAGTCACGGATACTAACATATCCAAATTTCAGCTTCTAAGTGCATATTGAGAGGAGTTAGATCAAAAAACGGCTTTTTGAGGAAGTTTTGAGTCATGAAATTTCTTGAATCTTCCATATCTCCCCACCAAATCAAGTTAAAGAGGTCAAATTTTGTGTGTGAGGTTAGTTGGTGACCAGAATATGACCTCTTGAATTTGGATCAAAATGGATCAAAATGGCGGATTATCAAAATTTTGAGTAGAGCTTGAGGAGCCTCAAGTTGGTAAAAATGTAATTAATATGAATTCATATGGTTATTGGGATAAGTTGTATACTATATCCCGAATTCACTTCCATACATGATGTTGGAGGGGGAAGGCGGGGTTATCAACCTAAAATAGTGGTGGGGGTACAGGAGGGGTCGAAAATTTTTTATTGCTGTGTCATATGATAAAATGAGCCCAAGTGACAAACGTATTTTGATTTTAGCTTCCTCAGTGATTTTGGAGGGGAGTTAGAGCAAAAAACGGCTTTTGGAGGGAAATTGCTGCAGGAAATTTCATGAATCTTCCATATCTCATCACCAAATCGGCCTAGAATGGTCAAACTTTGTGTGTAGGATTAGTTTGTGACCAGAATATAACCTCTTAAATTTGAGTCAAAATGGATCCAAAATGGCGGATTATCAAGATTTGAAGATAATTTGAGGACCCTCAAATAGTTATAATTTGAGAAATATGTGTTCGCATGATTATTTCATGGCAAGAAATACTACATTTGTGCCAAATTCAACTTCTTAAGTGTTTTTGGAAAGGATAGGGTAGGGGTTTTCAGACTTGGTATTGGGTGTGGCCTGTAGTCATGAACGGTTAAGCAAGGTTATTAGTAAATCAAAACAAGCTCCAGTTAAAAACTCAGCTCCAGTAATGCGGCATGGCTGCTTACTTTTTTTTTTTTTTTTTTTTTTTTGAAAATAAATTATAAGTATTAGCCGTTTTTATTATCAAGTGTATTTTTCATTTTTTTATTTTATTTATTTTATTATTTTACCCACATATTAATATTCAACTATTCTAAGCCAAAAATTTTTAACACTTGAAAAAATGGGTAATATAATTTATTTTTAAAAAAAGAATTGAAACGTAAACATTTGAATTCCGCCTCCCTCGATCCCTTGTTCACGAATCAGATGGACTCTAATACCATAGTTTTTCAGTAAAAACTCAACTAAAAAAATAATTGTTATATGTTTTTATTCATGGCTCATTTTAAGGAAATTTGCCAACTGCACAAAATAGCAAAACCGCACTATAATTTCAGTATAACTGATATAAGAATGGATTCGTGTAACATCTTAAGCTCAGTAATGGTATGAGTCCACATTTACCAAATTTGAACTATTTAATGCCTTTTGAATTGAATATAAATTTTTATTAAATTTAATATACTAAAAAAAAAAATAAAAAATAATGAATGTAAATTAATTCCTCAAAAAATCGCCATTTAGCTCTGTAGATTCTCAGAAATCGCTCATTTTAATCCTTTGGTCGTCAAAAGATCTCCTTTTCGCCTATTTTCTTCACCATAAAGTGCTCGATAAAAGTAGAGATCAAAATAAGGAGGGCATGGTAGGCTAGAACTTCCCCAACATTTTTTCATGTTTATGTATTACAATGTATGTCCTTAGCTGTTTCTTATTCCTATTTCTAATGTCCTTAGAAAAATTATTTTACACTCAATAGTTTATTCGATTCAAATACTGGCGAATTTTACGTAGGTACAGGTAGCTAGGTACGCGAAAAAAAAGAATTGGCACGGATAAAAATTTTCAACGTGGAATTTTTTTATAACAATACTTCAACCCCCTCCCCTCATCAAGTCTGTCTTTAGTCGAAAAAAATTCAATAGCTTGTTGAATCTATATCACGTTTTTTATAGGTAATTTTTTTAATTCACATGAGATTGAAATTTTAAATTTCAATGAATAAAATTTTAAAATTTTGTTTGAATACAATTTTGAAATTAATTAATTAAATACCTATCTGGAATTTTTTAAATTCATACAATTTTAATGAAGAAAGAAAATCTATCTTTCAAATGATGAATTAATTTAATACCTATTTATTTTTAAATGAAAATTAATTTATCGCACAATTTAATGCCATTTATTTTATATTTCCAATTCTAACTTTTTAAAATGAATCCTCGATTCCTTATTATTAACAAATTTCAATTTTTCGAAAATTAAAATCCTGAATCTGCAACACCAACACCTAGAAGCAAACCCTGCGTTAGTTTCATTGACCCTAATTCCGTCCGACTTATTACAAATTCAAAACAGGGTCGGCTGAAATTAAATTAAAAAATTACATCTCTCCGGCCCTACACGTTATTCGCGTTAATACTTCGGACAGCCGAACGATTATAGGCGAGTAATTTTCATATAAATAAAAATTAAAACGCGCCTTTACATCGGTCAATAAGAAAGAACGGATAAACGCGAACCCTATTTTGATAAAAGAGAGGCGCAGCTATTAAAATTAAAATAATGATATAGCCAGCGTAAAAGCAACGTTTTACTACCTATATATTAAAAAAATAAAATGAATGAAAAAAGCTAAAACAGGTTGCTACTTTTAAGGTTGAATTTCCGTGCTAAACGATTGTTATAAGTAGGAGAAAAATAATAAGTAGACGGTTATAGTCATTTTAGACTCGTCCTTTTCGGCGAACCGTGTAAACTCCTGTTTTCTTAATCGAACGGCCATATTGCTTTTTTTATCGTTACAAAAATTCAACCCTCTTAAAACTTATATTATACTTGGGACTACAAAAAGCGAAATTTCTAATCAATTTATAAACATGGTACGACCTCGTCGAGAACTATTCGTTGTATTCGATAATCGAGAATTGATTAATAACCAATTCGGAAGTCGGCGGAATCTTTAATCTGAGATAATTTCTTATTTCTTCGAATTCAGATAGCAATATGGTTACGTTTAACTGCCGAAATATGGACTGGAATTAGATAAGGAATGCTTTACCGAAGTTCTAATTAATTAAAATACGTTTTAGGGATTCGAAGCTATGATATTTTTAGAATATGGATGAGTCTAAGTTAGTGGACGTGTGCACAACGCCATTGCTTCGTTGTATGGCATCATCTTTTTTTTATATCTTATTTCAGATAAAAGTAACGATAAATGATAAGACTATTACATAGTTTTTTTTTTTTGAAATTGGAATCCTTTGTTTTATTCAAATAAGCTGGATACGGCCTAATATTAATTTCGTTCATAGAGTCAACTCCAGATAATATAATGGTTTTTTAATATCAAAAAAAAAAAAAAAAAAAAAAAAACGTTAAAAAGTTTCTGTCAAATAATGTATAAAAATTAGCTACGAGCTGTCACAAAAATGCAGGTAGCCTATAAAATCCCCTGCACTCACGTAGCAAAACACATAGTTGATGTGATTTACAAAATATAATGAAGGTGGTGGTTCATCGCGTCAATCATTTTTATTTAAAATGCTAGAAAAACAGAATACTCGTACCTAATATTATCCTTTTTCGTTTCACTTTTTATTTATTTATTCATTTTCGTTTTGTGAAGTTCATACTATAATTATTAATATATTCTTTTTTGCTAAAGACAATGGTAATAGAAGGTGGCGTCGAATGGGTAATTTCCTTTTCCTCCAAATAAAATTGGAATTAACAAAATTGTGGCGGAGTTTATCGAAAAAAATAAATATAGGTTTGGAATCTTCGGAAAATATTAAAATGAGTTGGAATATAAGTTTTTCGAGAAGTAGAAGTAGGCAGTGGTATAGTGAAGATTTGAATATTCTTCTAAATTATTATTTTGCTTCAAGAACTAGAAACAGTAATATTCGCGCCTAGTTAGAATCAAAAACCGTAGTAGTTGTAGACGCCACTATCACAAATTATTAAAAAAAAAAAAAAAAAAAAAAATATTATACAATCACGTTGACTTTTGATTCAAAATAAAAAATAAAAAAATGGAAAAACCTAAAGAAATTGTTAAATATTCGTTTGTCATTCTGTTTTGGCCTCTTTGAGCTTAGCTACGCTACGTCGTTATTGAAAGGAGATACCTATTACCTGGTTCGCTACTATTTTAAAATTTTTCTCAAAAAAAAAAAATCACGTTGTCTTTATATAAGTAGGTATGCACTATACACATTATTAGTTTCTCATTTCTAACCTCCACTCGTTCTCCCACCTCCACCCCCTAAAAACCTAAGGATATCTTATAATTATTATTTTTATTGCCCCATAATTTATTATTAATTTTTCAACTTTTTTTTTTCACGATGGATTAATTTGTGAAAAATTCTTCAATGTACGTACTTTTATATGAAGGTTCCAATATCCACACGAGTACTAAAGAAAATTGATCCATTTTCATTTTTTTATTTTCTTTCTTATGCCATTTATATCTAGGTATATAATCTATGGTGGGAAATATTGATATAGTTAATCACTTAAGTGTTGTATATGAAGATGGTTTAAAAAAGAACAAGAAAAAAGATGAAAACAAAGGAAAATGAGATCCATAAATTTTAGAAAAAAATCTGTTATTTAGAGTCATTTCAAAACTCAAACCTACCACATATGTAGTTTGATGCATCTTTGACCAAAAATAAAAAATAAATAAATAAATAAATAAATAATGATATTAATTTTTTTATATGCATAAAAACAAGTACACAACCAACACATTTATTATATAAAATTCCAAAAATTCACGAAAATAAAAAATAATAAAAATTATAATAATAATTTTACGACGTTTCGCCTGCCCGTTCGACATCATCATCAGGTGACGTAAATAATGATCAATTAATAAATAAAAAAGAAATAAAACAACAGCTTTGGATGATGGATTATATTACCTCAAATAAAGCCAGAATAATTTTCTTGAATTCTTCAAAAAATGTTTGAGACTGCAATCACACATCTACATTTGTTTTAACAAGCCTAATTTATCATTGAAAATTTTTACATAATTTGTTCAAAATTAAGATCTAGGCTGCAGCTTGGAATTATTATAGATTCCATAGTTATTGCATCATTACGTGGAGATGTGGAGATCTCAAAATTTGAAATCTTTCTAACACAGAAAAAAGAAAAATCTAATTATTTTTAATTTACCTAATATGTTTAATATATTTCTTCTCTTTTTTCACACATTGATTTTCAAAGGAGATCAATAAAATTGGTAATCAAGTGTGATGGAATCATTGATAGAAGTACTAATTTACTTTTTTCACTTAAGCGCTGTATTGTAATTTGTAACCTTGGTTGAAGAAAAACTTAAGGTTCAAATTAGGCCTGAACTATACTTACTCATAAATTTATTTAAAAAAAAAATATTATTTACCCAAAAAAAAGTAATTAAAAAACTTTAGGTTGAGTATTATATCGCTTCTAATGACCCCAAAATCATACTCGTAAATTCTTCCAAAATATAAGCCCAAGTGTTCATTGAAAATTTTTTTTCATTTCTAAAATTAAATATAAATAAAAAAAATTTAATTAAATAAACTAATCTAAAAAAAAAAAAATTATTCATTAAATTCATAATAATTATTTCTAATATTAAATCTTTTAAATAAAAAAATCTTATAAGAAATATTCCACAAGCCAAAAAATTCAATATTAAATGAATAAATTTTCTTTACTAAAAAATTATTATAAATAATATTTTTATACATTTCATGTGATCAATGAACTCCATGTTGGCAAAGTGCCAAATTTTCTTTTACGACACGAATTTTTTGATAAAATGTAGAAACAGGACTACTTCTTTTTTTATATTAATATTATTCAATCACCTTCATTCATAATTGGTTATGTGGCGAAAAATTATTTCTTTTGAAGTTCATGCCATTGCCTCACTATTTTTTTTCCTTCTCTGAATTGATTTGGTGTATGAAATTCAGCGTTCTAGTGTAGGCACGGGGTTCAATTCGTCGCACTGTATTTCGTAATTTTTGTATCATCATTTCGAGATCTAAAAATTTGATATTTCTATATGACAGAGACAGAGAGCATTTTCATATTTTTTAATAAATTAATTTTTTCTTCAAACATTTTATTTTCAGTGAAGGTTAATAGAATTGCCAGTTGTAGGTACTAGAATTATGAATTAATAAATAGATTTTTATTTTATTTTGCTCTTATACTTCATTTTGGTGTCTCATAAATTATAGGTCTAGTCAGTTCAAGTTCTTCTCGCATACGTTATCGCGAAAAACGAAATTCTACGTTAGTGCATACCAGCGTTGAAGTCCTTACGGATTAAATTCAACGAATGTTTGAACGATGTACCACCATGTGCGTAATTAGTCACATACAAATCAACTAGATAACATATTGAGGTGTTTTACAGTAACAGCAGCTTTATGTTTTCTTTTTCTAATTATGAGAACACACAAAACTCAGAAAAATATTCAACTTATAATTTCACAAACATAATGGAAAAAAAAAACTGGAAAGTTGGAAATCACATTTTTTAACTTAAATTCGACTGATAATTTTTGAGTTACCCATTAAATATGTTGGTGAATTATGTGCCTTTTGTGATTTAAAAAGGGGGAAAAAATCATCATAAACTGCATAATAATATTTTTAATATTCAGTATCACTGGGAACTGGAATGAGAAATATATTTTCAATTTTTCTATTCATAGAGATGAGGTAATTTTTTTCGGCTCCTTAAACGGGTTCAGAAACGAGGTGTAATAAGTGGAAAAAATTAATCGAGATATTTATACGCATGCAACCGTGTAGGTATTAAATACACCGTACAACCATTAATCATATGTAAATCAACCGCATCATTGAGTATACCACAAAACTTGTGATCTTAGCGGTAACCGCATCCGAAAGGTTTGAAACGTGTTTTACCATGCATCTAAAATACTAAAGTATGATTGGATGAAATTAATTTATTATCGAAAGAAAATTAAACTCACCGGTATGGATTGAAGTAATCCGATGATAAATAAAAAACAAATTAGGAAATTGGAGAGCAGAATTGAGTAACACCGCATACTGATAAAAGCCGGAGGTATGAGCGGAAAATTTAACCGGGCTTGTCCATATTTCCACCTTCTCGGACGAATTCCGAAATTTTCACCTAAACGCGCCGGTATCACTGTAAAATTCGAACTTTTTAGTCACCGAAAAAACCGAAATTATATCAAACTCGCGATAAATAGAAATAGTAAATTCGCGAAAATATTTTCCTCCATAAACGGCCAGGAAAGCAAAAAAAAATCGAATAAAAAATAAAAAACAAAATAATATCAGGAAAGAAACGCACGCGCAATATCACATAGATAACGATACGCCAAAAAAAACCAACTGCTTGAAGCTGACTGCGATTAGGCATGATCGTGGCCGCGCAAGGCATCGCCGACGGCTCATTTCTCCGGTTACCGCTCTTCCTTTCGGCGGCGATGGTAGCGCATGCGCTTCGTTCGTTTGGTAAATAAACACATGCCCTGGGAGTACGCGGTTAAACGCGAATTAAACGATCGCTGTAAATAATAGTTATTAATTTGAGGGCGAAAATTATACCGTTTTGGGTTGGGGGTGTATGGTAAATAAATTGGTCACCTGCGGTGTCTTTTTTCCTATTGTAAGGACAGGGTAGGGTGACGAGATATTAACTGGAGTGATAGGTGATCGCTTGTGTTATTGATAACGAATTGTGACTGGAATTAGAGTGCATTATTAATTTGTGTTTGTTTATTAAATGAGTTTTTAATTAAAAATGAAACATATTACAGCCTGAGGAAGGAGAAGTAGTGGAGGGAGAATTTCATATTATTGCGTTTCAGGCCATTTGTAATCATATGACAAATGTCCAACTTTTTGATATGATATATTTTTTCCCACCAGTGGTCTGGAGGGTATGGATGAAAATTTATGAAAATTAAGAGAGGGACTTTTTATTGAATTTCACAAAACTTTATTCAAATCTTTTTTTTTATTCGTATCAAAATGGCTGTTCACTCAGATTTTAAGAGGGGTAGAAGGGAGGTAAATAGCTCAAAATTTTTGTTTTTAGTTTCATATGAAAGAGTGAATCGCAGACATCAACATATCCAAAGGGCCTCCCTCCTTAAGTATGTGAAATCGACCATTAATGCAAATTTGGTCAAAAGTAGTTCCAAATGTTACTTGGGACCTAAAAACATTCCAACTAAATTTTGACCCCCTACCCCACCTCCCTTCCAGAATTATCGCACTTTATATGCTGAAAATTCAACTAAATTTTTGACCCCCCTACCCCACCCTTCCCCAGAATTATCACACTTTATATGCTGCAAATTCAATTGGCGATATTTTCAGAAGGAACAAAGGGAACTTTTTTAATTTTTCACAGATTATACCTAGTACGTGGTGCGTACGATAATTTTTTTTTTTCATTTTTTCCCCACAACATTTAATCGATTTTCGCGAGAAAAAAAATTTGTTCCACCCTAGTAATCATTCGCTAGATGGGAACATAAAACATTTACGTAATGCGATGAGGCATATCAAACGTCGTGCTATGGCCCTTTGTGCAATGAAAATAGTGGATTTCAAGGGTGTTTTCTCGCGATTCTATCAACTTGGGCCAAAAATTTGTAATAATATTTTTTATTGGAAATCTGATCAGCTTCATTTTTCAACTTGACTTTTTTTCTGTATCTAAATTATAACGCGTGTTATTGGCAAAAACTGGTTTTGCGGGCACAAATGTGGATTTTGGAAGAGAAGCCAAGGTACGATTTTTAGCGAAAAGTTAGGAGTTGTTAAGGACACTGTTGGTTACAACTTTCCGCAGAAAAATTTTGACCCCCCCCCCCCTAGAATTAGTACCGGTACATACAACGCATTGCGCCGGCAGGTATTCATGGAATTCGCTCAAAATTTGATAAAAAACTTTTCTTGAAAATGGCAACTCAAATTTTGAGAGGGGTAAGGAAAGAGGCTAATGACTCGAATTTTTCCTTTTTTCATCTAATGTAAAAGAGTGAGTCACGGACACCGACATCTTCAAATTTCAGCTTACTAAATGCGTTTGAAGGGAAGTTAAAGGGAAAAATAGCCTTTTGAGGAAGTTTCAAGTCATGAATTTTTTTTAAATCTTTCATATATCCTCAACAAATCAATTTAAAAAGGTTAAACTTCGTGTGTGCGGTAAGTTTATGACCAGAATATGACTTCTTGAATTTGGATTAAAATTGATCCAAAATGGCAGATTATTAAAATTTGAGGAGAGCTTCAGGAACCTCAAATTGGTAAAAATACAACTAATATGAACTCACGAGATTATTGGAGATGAGAAGTATACTATATCCCCAATTCACCTCTATACATGATGTTGGAGGAGAGAAGGAGGGGCTATTCTCCTCAAAATGTGGTGGAGACTGGGGGTACATGAAAGGTACAACATTTTTTATCGTAGTGTCATATCACGAAATAAGCCCGTGACTAACTAACTCTGAGATTTTAGCTTCTCAAGTGAATTTGGAGGGGAGTTGAAGCCATAAACTTTTTTTGGAGGGGAAATGGTTACTAATAATTTCATAATTCTTCCATATCTCTTTACCAAATCGACTTAGAAAGGTGAAATTTTGTACGTAAACTTCCTTGAAGACCAGAGTATGGCCTCTTGAATTTGGATCAACGTGGATCCAAACTGACGGATTGTAAATATTTGAAGATAATTTGAGGAGCCTCAAGTAGCTATAATTTAAAAAATGAGTGTTCATATGACTATTGCATGGTAAGAAATACTATATTTATTCAACATTTTTAAGTGGTTCAGGAAAGGATAGGGTAGGGGTTTTCAGACTTGGAATTGGATATGGTCTAGCCTGTAGACATGAAGGGATTAGCAACGCTATTTTAAAACCTGAACTACTCCTAATTAGAAACTCAGCTCCAGTGATGCAGCATGGCTCCTTACATTTTTTTATTTAATTGTTGTCCTCATTATCGAGACAGAAGAGGTAGGTTATCAGTTCTAATTGCATGTATATAGAAATTTCATAATTTATTATGTATTAAGTACTCGCTATCATCTTTGGCCTACTATGAAAATAATGTTTTTGATATATAAATTTTTAGTCACGTGTAAATGCTGTAAAGAATGAGTAAAATTCTATTTATCTTTTTAAGATTAGTAACAAGCTGCAAAAAATCATAATGAAGGAACTTACGTAAAATCGTGAGTAGAGTATTTTGGTACTGAACTCATTTAGAAGGTCTCATCGTGAAGTAGTGGTGAAAAAGCAATTTCGTTGATTCCCCTTTCTCCACCAATTCTAAAAAAATAACAGAGGGTTTATTTTATTGAATTCATTCTTGACAATTTAACACCATTTCCACTTGTTCGACAATTTTTATATTTAATTTTCAAGAGACCTACGAGTATTAAGATGCTTGTACTCTTGAGGTAATGAAGTTTTTTTTTTTTCATCATTCATCTTCGAAATATAAGACAACCAGGCTAAGGCATCTATGATTTAGTGGAGTAGTTGATAAAAGAATTAGCTACCTGCAATCGACAACTTCCCCTTTTGCGATTAACTTGAACAAAATTTTTCTCGAAATCGTTGGTAAAATCGATAGACGAAAGAAAATACGAGAAAATTAATATGTCACATCGACACCTAGCTGTGTTGCATTTATTAGCTTAAACTAGGTACATCGGACTGATTAACTGTATACGGTTGTAGGTAATAAAATTAATATGTTTAAAAAACTGCACAAATTTTCCACGAGTATGCGTTGAACTGGTCGCAACCAATCGTGAAAAACGATAAAATTCACGAGATATTAGAAGATAAGAAAACGATATAGGAGGACAAGAGTAACACATTTAATATGTAGGTACGTGGTTACCATATACTCGTAGGTACATGTGTGCACTATGTACGGTTCTAAAACCTCTATGAGTCCAATATAATAAAGCATCGACCAATTAAGTAAATTATAGAAACCCGTAAGAGCGGACTGGGCAGTTGTATACCTTACCTAGATATTTATTAGAGGCGAAAATTCGCTTTTTACATTAAAATAGCGTCGTTACGAAGAAACCTCCCATTTCGTACGATTAACGGAATTTTTTTATAAATAATTAAAGCGAGGAATTTGACTTGGCACGCGAAAGTAAGAATTTTTTTTCGAGGAAAGGCCTCATTGGCACACCTCGTTTGCGCGTATAATACCCATGGCGATGGCGTTCGCCTCGAAAACGATCATGTAATACGAACCCAACAAAAAGTATTAATTAATCGGTAATACAATTTATACTATACTTGTACAGGCAGGTCATACGAATTGATGTTGCTGGTTGAATAGACCAATAGACGTGTTGATAGGACACGCGGTCGCTATACGTTCAACTCATCAAAGCGTGATTCGTGTTAGATTTTTATATTTCATTTGGTCGTCGGTTTAATTTGCTGCGTACAAAACACTTGTGAAATATAAAAAGAGAAGAAAAAAGGTTATATTTTCGTCTCTTTTTGAAATACGCGGCGTATAGGAGAGTACGCGTACAAAGGACGCGGGAAAAACCGTGTCCAATGGGCAGACAATGGGTCACGTAGCGACGAAACATTCGTAATCGTATTCGAATTTTTTCTTATTCCGACGAATTTGAATTACGACCCTATTATATCGTATAAAAATATTTCCACTTGGTGAGCGTACGCGATGGCCGCGTCCATCGTTCATTTCGTTTGCTTCTCTTTTTCTACCGCTGTATGTGGGTATTCATTTGGGTAACCGAATTTAATAACTCGGGGTGATGGTCGTGCCACCGTCATCGAGGTTGAGCAATTATTCTTACACGATTTGTTTTTAATCGCTTCGTGTGTGTATTGATCTTCGTCTGTGAGATGGAGGGATTTTAAAAAAATCAAATGGAGTCGAATAGATAGTCTAAGTTTTTATTCATTTTAAACATAACTATGCATAAAATTAATTAAATTATTCGGATTAAGAATTTTAAATATCATATTAAATTAATTTCATTAGCTGAGTCTTTACTCGATGGAAAACAAAGTTATTACAGTCTACTTGATTTTGGAAGTATGGTTTGTGGAGCACTACTTATAAATGTTGTCGATCTACTAGTTCTCGATATGTATATCATAAATATGAAGCTGCCAGTGGCGTATTTAACAGTCGGCAAATGAGCAACTGCCGACTGGGCCCTAACCGAGGTGGCAGACCGTAGGCTGGACAGGAGCGTAACTAAGTCATTTTTCAGGGGGGGGCGGATATTTTGAAAAAATCCCAACTTTTTGTAATGAAATTTTTTTTTTTAATAATGCTTCGATATTTCTGAAAAAAAGAAACTTTTTATTAAAAAATAATCATTTTGTGAAGACATTTCTATAATACGATGAAATCGTCTCTCATCACATACCTTAAATATGCTTGTTTTTTAAATAAAGATTGCGACTAGGTATAAATACTGTCATTTTGGAATAAATGATTTTGTTTTTGTAATTTATTTGAATAAATTATTTTATTTTTGTAATTAATTCAAATAAATGTTTTTTGTTATTATTATTATTATTATTATTATTATTATAGTCACTGTTGGGAGGAGTTCGTGTCTTTTTTTTTTTTTTTTTTTCAAAAAATATACCTATTCTGTTTTGTGTTTTTTTTTCTTTTATTTTGTTTGTTTATTTTATATATACATATTTTTTGTTTTTTGTTTTTTTTTGTTTTTTTGTTTTGTAATAGATGATAATAATAGTAATCCGGCTTCCACTCGCCCCCTATGTGGGGCATAGGACTGCCGTTATTGATAATACATTTCGTCTAAAATTATTGTTATTAATAAATACTAGTGCCTCCTCGCCCCTTCGGGGCTCGCAATAAAAATTAAATGAAGAAATAAGTTATTTTATCAGACAAGTACTGCTACATTCCAAACTGCACAACCCAATTTATTTTTATTTGTTACCCCCACCAACCCCTTTATACCTTATACCTGCCATTTTAAACAATTTTACAACTTTACCCTTACTCTTACCTATGTACGAAGCATTTATTGAAATTTATCACCTTTTCTTCCTTTTGTATACCTGCTACTCATAACAATTTTATGACTCACCCTTGTGCACGTACCAGGCTTTTATTAAAATTTACAACCTTTTTTTCCTTTATATTTATGTGCTATTCTTTATATACCTTTTATACCTGCTATTCAAAACCAGGATGCGCGCGCATCTCAAAACCGATTCCATTTTGATTTTAATATATAGAGAGATTTGATTTAAATATTTGATTGATTGATTGATTATTATTATTATTATAATCGAACACAGCATAAAAAAATGAAATTTGAGATTTTTCAAATTCTGAATATTTTTTCCAGCTCCAAATTTTCTCCAAATTTTTTTAAATCTCCAAGATTTTTTTCAACTCAAATTTTTTTTCTGATTTTCTCAATTTTTTTTTATTTCATTTTTTCTCAAAATTCATTTCGAGCCAAAAATTTTTCTCAATATTTTTTCAACCAAAAATGTTTACAGTTTTATTTTAAATTTGAATGCTTTTTTCAAAATTATTTTCAATTATATTTATCTTTTATATCAAAAAATCAATATTCATTTGAACTTTGGAAACATTTTTCAACGGCACAATTTTATTGAAAAAGTTTTAAAGTTGGTAAAAAATTGAAGAAAAAATTTCTAGGTTAAAAAAAATCTAGATTAAGTGTAAAATTGAAAAAGCATCTGAAGAAATTTTGGGTGCAAAAATTCCTAATGCTGATAAATGGATAAAAAAATTCAAAATAGATATAAAAATGTTATAAAACATTTTTGGATTGCCAGAAATTTTCTAGGAAAAATTTCAAGAAATTGAAAAAATCGATAGAAAAAATTTGAATTTGTGTAAATTTTTGTTTTTTCCTTTATTCACTCGTGTTCCTTAAACGTTGTAACTACGGAGTATAGATAATATAAAAAAATCGATTATTTCAATAATCTATATCCGATTAATCGAATATTAGAATAATCGAAATTCGATTAATCGATTAATCCAATTATCGATTATTCCCAATGCTATTAATTCATATGTTGTAATTTGTCAGTCTGTCTGTCTATGTGTCTGTCTATCCATGCACCTGGAGAATGGAACGTATTAAGCATGATTTAATACATACAACTGCACTGCAACCGTTCGTGGTGATTCGCGAAGTTGGAAATTTTTCGGTTATCACGAATAGTCTGTTGTGCGCTATACATGATATAAGTTGGTATCAATTCGAATTTATTCGAGTTCTTATTTTCCCAAAAGATATTCAAGTTCCCAATTTTAGCGTTCAACAATTATACACCTGGGGGGAAGCTCCCCCATTCCCCTTAGTTACGCCCCTGAGGCTGGAAGGATTTTTTTCGTTGTACTGATGTATGGTGTGAATTACCTATTTGATGTTTTGATACAGTTACTTCTTTTTTTGTTATTTCAATGCATATTTTTTATTGCGATAAGCAAGAAAAAAAAAGGAAGCTACCATGCCACATTAACGGAGCTGAGATTTTAACTGAGGCTTGTTCAGGTTTACTTATGATGTTCTTAACCCCTTCACGTCTACAGGCCACACCCAATACAAGGTTTGAAAATCCCTACCCTATACCTTCCAAAACCACTTGAGAAGTTGAATTTAGAACAAATGTGGTATTTCTTGCCATACAATAATCATATGAACACATATTTCTCAAATTATGACTACTTGAGGGTACACAAATTACCTTCAAATTTTGATAATCCGCCATTTTGGATCCATTTTGACACAAATTTAAAAGATGATATTCTGGTCATGAACTAATCCTACATACGAAATTTGACCTTTGCAGGTCGATTTGATGAAGAGATATGGAAGATTTATGAAATTTCCTACAGTTCCCATACAAAAGTCTTTATTTGTTCTAACTCCCCTCAAGATTCATTTCGGAATCTAAAATTAGAATAAGTTGGTCACATGAGCTTATTTTACCATATGACACAGCAATAAAAAATTTCCACCTCTCATGTCCCCTCTCCCGACATTTTGAGGTCTCTCCAATATTATGTGTGATGGTAAATTTGAGATATAGTGTACTTTTTATTCCCAATAATCGTATGAGTTCATATTAATTACATTTTCACTAATTCGAGGCTCCTCAAGCTCTACTCAAATATTGATAATCCGCCATTTTGGATCCATTTTGACCCAAATTCAAGAGGTCATAATTTGGTCATCAACTAGCCCAACACACAAAGTTTGACTTTTCTATGTCGATTTGGTGAGAAGATATAGAAGATTCAAGAAATTTCATGACTCAAAACTTTCTCAAAAAGTCGTTTTTGGCTCCAACTCCTCTCAAAATGCTCCTAAGATACTGAAATTTAGGTATGTTAGTGTCCGTGACTCACTCTTTTATATGAAATTAAGAACAAAAAATTTAAGCTATTTGCTTTCTCCAGCCACCCTCAAATTTGAGTGATCTGCCATTTTGAAATTTATGGAAAAAACAAAAAAGTACCTCTGCGCCCTCACCAAATTTTGAGCAAATTTCATGGATACCCATCGGTACTACGCGTGTAAAAAAAATATATGTACCAAAAAATTGGACATTTTCCAGATGATTACAAATGGTCTGAAACGCAAAGATTTGAAGACCCCACCCTCCCCCGACCTTCCCTTTACAAATCAGGCAGGCTGTAATAGCTGTTGATTTTCAATTTATTTTTAAAATAGGTGTTGACTAATGTCTTTGGTTTTTTTACATGTTTCAGAAGATGCCAAGAAAAAATTTGAAAAAAATGGCGGATTTAGAAGCTTTATATCGAAAATATAACGTGGAAATATTCGATGGGAAACTACCTATTTTCACTGTTCGTTGGGCAAATCGGATGACTCGAACTTCATGGTTCACAAATTTTGATACTAGAATTATATCATTGAGTACACCCATATTGAATAAGCTGCCATTCATGGAGACCATAGAAACATTGATAAATGAAATGATTCATGTATATGTTTGTTTAAATGATATCGAAGACAGCATGCACCACGGGCCACTATTCAAGAAAGCCATGAGAAAAATACATAAACAGACAAAATTGAATATTACCGTTGATCACCTTTCAGTTGATAAAGTCATACCACAATATAGGTAGTTATGCCTCTCTTGCGAAAGGCAGCAATTTTATTCAAAATTTAAGGATCCATCCGCTCACGACCTCCACGAAAAGGATTGTGGAACTCCACAGTGGGTTCAGCTACTTTCTACAATTTAATGTAGGTACAATTGTAAGGTTTATTTTTTTTTCATTAATTTTTTTTTTTCAATAAATTTTTTATTTATTTTTTATCAACTGTTTGACAATTACTTAGAACGACGTTCGAGTTGAGCTTCAATTAATATCAAATAGATATCAAAGTTTCATTTGCCAGATGATTGCAAATGATCTGAAATGCAAAGATTTGAAGGCTTCATCCTCCTCCGACCTTCCCCTCCCTTCCCAAATCAGGTAGGCTGTAATACCTATCGTTTTTAAGTTGAAAACTCAGTTAAAAAAAGAACAACAAATGTCATTTATTTGTTGGGGCCCTTTGCAGCCCACAGAGATGGCGAGAGGGGTGTGCAAAGAGTGCATTTGCACCAAGCCTGGATATTTTTGAAGGGCCTGTAAGATTTGGCCGCGGCCAAATTTTTTATAGGATCATATTGAAGAACGTGTGAGAACAAGAAAAAAAATAATAGCAGTTGAAAAGTTTGAAAAAGGTGCATAATATAGTTGGCGAACATTGATTTGATGGTTTGAGACAGGAATGCGTTGTTTATTATCATTATTAGGTATTTTCTGAAGTGATAAAAATAAATTATAAAATATGGGTACAATTTTGTAATTTTTGTAACATGAAGCAAGATGTAAAAAATGTTGGGGGAGAGGTTTAAAAATGCGCCGGAAAAAAAAGGCGTGAGAAATTTTTGTACTACGGTCCGAAGTGGCTCTCGCCATTTCTGGCAGCCCATTTTCCGACTGTGGCTTTTCCCTTAAATCCACCCGTGTACTGTATTAAACGCAGTTCCAATGTTGTGTATGGTGGTATGAATAAAAGACTTTTTTTGACAGCAAAATTATACAATAAACCAACTGTAAAAAATATTATTAATGAATTCAATCTATGAAAAATAATTAAGTAAGTCAAAATATTTAAATTTATTTTATAATTTCAAATTAAAGTTGAATTAATTATATTCATACGAATAATAGATGAATAAGCAATATGAAAATTTAAAAATTTAATAATTTAAAAATTATTATTCCAAAAAATATAACTCATTTCTTTGCAAGTTGAATACCCAAAAATTGTTCGGCAAATTTTTTCGTGGGTCTCGGATTGTTAGTAGCATATCTATATATATACATATTGATGGCATTACCAATCCAAGGCCCACTCCTATTTAAAAAGCTAGAGATATATGTAGAAGTTGGCATTTTAGAAATCACTAAAATATAATTCTATTGGGAACCTTGGAGGGGTAAGGGAAACCTTAAGATGAGTTATATAAAAGATATAGAGCAGTAATTTGACACCCCCTTCAGATTTCCAACAATCCATTTGAGAACAGAACTGGGTCTCAGTAAGATAGCACAATATACCAGGTCTCAGATTGCTAAAATTTGTGTATAAACATAATATATATATTTTCCCCCACGCATAGCGCCAACGGGTATTCATGGAATTCCTTCAAAACTTGGTGAGAGACTCTTCTTAAAAATACAAAAAACCACTTCCTCGTTTTTTCGATACGCTTTAAAATGGCGGATCACTCAAATTTTAAGGGGGGCTGGAGAAGAGGCAAATAGCTCAAATTTTTTGTTTTTGATCTCATATGAAAGAGTGAGTCACGGAAACTAACATATCCAAATTTCAGCTTTTTAAGTACATTTTGAGGAGAGTTAGAGCAAAACCTGTTTTTGAGGAATTTTTTTTATCCCACGTGCAGCACCGGCGAGTGTTGATAAAATTCGTCCAAAATTTCGTGAAGGGCTCTTCTTAAAAATATGCAAAAGCATTTTTTTTGTTTTTTTGATAAATTTAAAAATGGCGTATCAATTAAATTTTGAGGGGAGCCGGAGAAGGGGTAAATAGCTCAAATTTTTTAGTCACGGACACCAACATATCTAAATTTCAGCTTCCTAAGTGCATTTTGAGGAGAGTTAGAGCAAAAAACTGCTTTTTGAGGATGTTTTGAGCGATGAAATTTCTTAAATCTTCTATATCTTCTCACCAAATCAATATAGAAACGTCAAACTTTGTATATAGAATTGGTTAGTGACCAGAATATGACCTTTTGAATTTGGGTAAAAATGAATCCAAAATGGCGGATCGTAAAAATTCGATGATAATTTGAGAAGCCTCAAGTACGTAGTTGTAATTTTAAAATATGTGTTCGTATGATTATTGCATGACAAAAAATACTACATTTTTTCTAAAATGAATAATTCATGTATTTCTATTATAAATTGAATTGAAATAAACTTATTAAAATAATTACAATAAAATTAATTTATATATTAAATAGGGTTGGCGTTTTTACACTCGGTCTTGGATGTGGTCTGTAGAAATAACAAGCTATAATTAAAACTCAGCTCCAGTAATGCGGCATGCCTGCTTACGTTTTTTTAATTTAATGCCATGTTCTAATTTTTTTGGGGCAAAATTAATCTTATTATTTCACCGTAGTATTATGATCGATTTATTTATTTCCATCTATTGTGATAATTTTTTTTGATTGGTTATCATTTGATTTCATTATTCGCAATAAAAGTAAATTATTCAAAAAAAAACATAATTTACAAATTTAGCTATGAAAATGCACTGCTCAACGTTTACAGGGCAATTTGTTATCGCGCCAAACGCGAGACCAGTAATGACGAAATACTACTAAATAAAAATAACGAAGAAACCGATCGCGTGTTGGGAAAGATTATGCATAAATGTTTTATGGGAGTATAAGATCGGTACACCGTATAGGTACAAGTAATATACGAAAGAGAAAAAAAAACTATTAATAATCACAAATAATAATAAGGTTTAAAAAGGAAAAGATTGATTGGAAAGATACTGGAGAAGAAGAAGAGGAAAAAAAGAAGCACCGAAACACCGAACGTTAACCGCGAAGGGGTGCATAAGGAGCAGGTAGCTGGTAGAGGTGCGCTGTTACATTGCCCTCGGCAGCCCTTAAATGCAGCCGGAAGCTGGTTTGCCTTGGCTCGACCTCAGGCTTCTTTACAATTCCCAGACTATTATGATCGTACTGTTGTTAATTATTTTTATTTCACGAAATCGACAATTTAACAACGGTTTCAGTCGGAGGTTTTTCTTCGCTTTTTAACGTAAGGTCAACGTAACTTGTAGTCACGTATGAAGATCCATTTTATTGATGGGAATGGTGATCGGAATATGTTTCGAATTTTCTGCTCTCCCTTACGATGCTCGTTATCGATAAATATTGAAGTCACATTTTTTCTAATTTATAAGACGGTGAGGTGAACAAGAATTTTTCGTACGTTTTTATACGTAATCGTGGTCATCGTGAATATGCTGGTTCTAAAACATACTTGGTAACGATTTTTTCGTGATTTTTTTCCGAAAACATTGTCCAAGGGGTTTACCCGATCCCGAGCATTACAATTACAAAAGAAACGATACAATATTTCGGAATTTCTTCGTGTCTTTTTCGGTTCATTATTGGCAGTGATTCAGTAATTTTAAGAACATAAGAAACCAGTTCACTTCTAAAAACTTCACAAAATCCGAACCCGCCGACCGGAGTTGGTGCCGCTTTTGACGAAGTAAACGATTCTTAATTGGTGACCAACTAGCCCTAATATAGACGGTACCTTCAACGACGTTTTTTTTTTCTTTTTCATCCCGACCATTCTTTTGTACGCTTGTGCCATCACACTGTAATAAAAATACGATTTAACGCAGTCGATAACTAGTAGTTAGGGTTCGTGTATTTCTTTTCTGTAATACAAGAATAATTAGACTTACATGAAGATCATTAGTTGGTTCCACAAAATCAAGCGGACAATGCGTATTGTTCGTTTGAAAGCGCGGCCAGGTATTAAAAAATTTTCGAGTCGTGTGAGTAATTCATCAAAATCGTCCGAGAGCGCTACAGCGAAAAGGTTCATTTAGGATAGGAAGAACTGCGAGAATGGGTTGGCGAATATTTTCGTTGTTGAAGTTTCAGCTATGGGTCGAACCCGATGTATAGATTTATGCGTTATTCGGTCGCCGCCGTTTGCAAGCTACTATGTAGGCGTATACGGTATATTATGGATGTAGTGATTGGAAAAATCCCACTACGCGCCTCTTCAATAATTTTTTTTAATTAGATACCCATGTACTTGAGGTTTCTTCTCAGTTCTCATTGATATGTTTATGACTTTACAGAAGGAAACACGGTGTGATCGTTTAGAAAAGAATTAACCATTGGATGGTTGGAAATGTCGATGCGAATTCAGGCATGCGGATGCGAATATTTTTAAATTATATTCAGGTGACGGCTCTTGATTCATCTTCATTGAGTTCTATAAACTAAATTATTTCCCGAGCTCGATTACAATATTGTTGCGTAATTTATCTGTTATCTGAGTTTTTGATGGCAAACTAAGCAATTATAGTTTACTCAATTTGGACACGAGGGGTAGGGGATCTCTAGACTATTTTCTAAAACATTATAGGTTTAGTCTAGGCAATATAGGAGGAAATTGAAATGGAAATGATAATATAAGCAGAAACTATGTATAAAACATCTCAACCACATTTTTATCATATCCAAAATTCCTGCTGTGCTATGTCGGTTTTTCATCTATTACTACATAATGGAGCGCTTGAACGTGACAAAAGTGCTTACAAAAAAAAATCTCATGAAATTTCCGATAAGAAACATTTTATTCATTTTTTTTTTTTTTCAAAGAGTATCCCAAACGTTGCAAATGGAAGTGGTAAATCTCCTTTTTTAGAATATTCAATTTTATGTTAATCATTCGTGTTGTACCTTCTAAATTGGAAATTTCATCGTGTATGTTGAATAAGCAGACAATCATATTCAAATTTTGTCACACATTACGTATATGTAATGCAACAAATACGTGGGAGAGAAGGGAGGAGGAGATAATATGAAAGTTATAATTTCAAGTAAATTACTACAATTACTAATGAATAATACTCTTGTATATTTATTTGTAAATGGACGCGAAATTTCTTCCCCACCGCCTCCTACAGTTCATCATCTCCCAAAAAAGCGATAATTATTAAATATAATAATTAGTCTTTTTGATGAAATATGACGTCAGAAATTTTAGAGACTTTTTTCTCGCTGAGTTTTTAACTAGAAAAAAAACAATCCTACTCTGGATCTAATCATGACTTTGGTAACCCTCAAATACGAATGTACGTTTCAAAAATCTGCATGGAAATGAATTGCAGCGTTTTTATCATCTAAAGGCTAATGGCGAGGAAACAGAGAATTACACAAAGCTCAGCGTCATGCAGAGAAAATCTCGGCCCAGGAGGAAAAGTCATAAGAGCAAAAAAAAAGGTTGTGAAAATAAATACAGATTTCTAGCGCCGATGCGTCAAGTGCGGACTAGGGTGGGTCGATTTTCACTTCTTTTGGAAAATTGAGTATGCACCTAGTTCAGTAGTTGCAAAATGATCCCAAAAGAATTTGAAAAAAATTTCAGCCCTCTAGGTTAATATTTACCCCTCCCATAATTGAGTCAAAGTTTGCAAATAAGCAAAATTTTTTCAAAAAATTTGAAAAAATTATGTTGGACGTATTTAAATTTTTTGGGGGCTTAAGCATCATGTTTTGCCTTTCCAGCTTCGAAAAATGAATAAAATGCCAATTTTTCCTCTATCCAGGGGTTCCAAAAATACCTATGCTATGTGCTAAAATACCTTATTTTACCTGTTTTTCCATTTTATTTAGTATCATTTATTTGCTAATAATTAATTAAATATTGTGTAAGAGGTGAATAGCTGAGTACAATCATAAGGTATTCTTTAGTCTTTATGCTCAAACAATATAAATGTAGTGGTGCATTTTCATTATTAGGGGGTCCCAAAAATAGTCATTATATGAGTATAATTACAATTTACTATTTCAAGCTACCTAAGAATTATTCATACTTACAATATGCAATGATTCAATTTTTAAATAATTCCACAACTCTTTGCTTTATACCAGAATTCACCAAGCGTAGGTGGCTGTGCATCGAGGGCCTCCGGCCAGTCGGGTAGTAGGCAAGAATTTGTTGAATAATTCAAATTTTAAAATTGTTTTAAATGCGACATATGGCATCGCGTAGCGAAACACTTTTCTTGCGGAATGAGTATTAAATCGGAAAATGCTTTCGGACACTCCATTTATTGGTTCATTTATTCACTCACCTAAATCAACTGCTCCCAAGACATCTCGTTGTAGATTTAGACTGTAAAACGATTGGGAAGCTCCTTTCCATATGCCAAAATTGGCATTTTATTTATTTTTCGAAGTTGGGAAGGCAAAACATGATGCTTAAACCCCCAAAAAATTTAAATACGTCCAACATAATTTTTTCAAATTTTTTGAAAAAATTTTGCTTATTTGCAAACTTTGACTCAATTATGGGAGGGGTAAATATTAACCTAGAGGGCTGAAAATTTTTTCACCTCCTTTTGGGATCATTTTGCAACTACTGAATTAGGTGCATACTCAATTTTCCAAAAAAAGTGAAAATCGGCCCAACCTAGTGCGGACCTTAAAAAAAAACTCGGTCTCGGGGAGGAAACACAGCCTTTCCCCTCCCCCCTCTGCTCTGGCCTGACAAAGCTATACGTAGTGTCCCAGTGTTAGTTACAACAAATAGGCAATAAAGGCGGAAATTTGGATGGAAATGGGAACAATATCTGCCAAGCTGAAACTGGGGATATTGCATCTAGAGACCATATTTATCATGTACTAAAATCTCCTCCAAAATCTGCTGTTCGTTTTCTCAAATTGTTAATTAAAAGGTAAAAAATTTCAGTTTTTCGTCCATAACTCGTTAATGGAGCGCCTAAGCTTGACAAAAGCCGTTACCAGAAAAAAATCATGAAATTTCCTATAAAAAACATTTCATTCATTTTTTTCTTAGAGCCTCTCCATACCCTGGAAATGTAAGGGGAATTTTTTAGGATATCCAGTTTTACATAAAAAATGTTTATTGTGCCTTGAAAATTATTGGTTTCATCGCGCATGATGAATAAGCAGGATACTATATTCAGTTTTATCACACACCAAAGACATATATCGCAAAGAAGTGGAAGGAGAGTTGAATAAAATTATAACTTTGAGAAACTGTTTCATAGCTTCAAAAATTTTTCTTATACCTAGTTCAAATACATAACTAACGCTAATAAAGCTTGTTATGTATGCTAAGTTGCTGAAGGTAAGAGATGACTCTGCAAATTTGTGCCTGAGAATAGAGGTCAAATTGTAGGATTAAATTCAAAATGAAAACCTTGCTATTGCCACTTTTCCTTATAGGCTTGTAAGCTCCAATTCATGAGGTACCATTTGCCGAAATATTTAGAAATGAATGTATATAGCTTTATAGCTATAATTTTAATATTCAGCTCTAATAAAGCAGTTTTTTTGCTTACAGTTTTTCCCTGATTATTAACGAATATTAAAAATGCATCAATAACATATGGTAGCATAACGAGTAATCGTAATGATTAAATAGAAATATATCGTCTATTTGAATAGTACCTGCATAGGCATACGTATTCAGTAAGTCACGTAAAAATTACATCCGTTTGTCACACATTACACTAGTAACAGTGTCCGAGCGGTCATCATCTTTTTGAATGAGCCGTGAAGACTGAAGGTTCATGTATAGATTTATAAAGACATTTATGTTGCGTCAGGGAGTCGGAAACCACAATGTGTTTAGTAAATTCGACACTTCGTGATTTAAAAGCTAGTCGTTAACGAAAACTATAATGTCTTTCTTGTAACGAATATTTTTACTCTATCTGAAGGTAGATTCTAGTACCTCGTATTAATCAAGGAGAAAAGAAAGCAACGGCAATAGTATTTCCACCTTATTATCGATTAAGTTTTTAAAGAGTTGTTAATTTTCACAATTACATTATTACGATAATAGTTTCGTGACCGGTAAACGAACTGTAATTGTATAAGTTGCAAAAATCGCTAAACTAAATCGAACAGAAATTTTAATTTTATTGCCGCTCATAAAGTTTCGATATAAATTAGAAATGAAAGGCAACGCTATATTGGCATCGATGATTTATTTATCTGGTTTTTATGTAAGGCTTATAAGTACGAGTATTATTGCTAAATTCATTTCACCGCGTCAAAACATCGAAACAATCTGAACTGGATTCTCGATTACGACCAAATTACTAGAGAACGAAACTCAATTGGATGTAGCGATTCATAATGCGTGATAAATATCTAATCGATTTTGAATACCTACTTCATTTTTAATTACCGTTTATAATCTGATAAACCTTACGAGAGTACGAATATTATAATTATACGTATTGGGATTAATTTCTTTGAAAAAGAGATAACAAGTAGTGCAACTTGACTGGTAGCAATAGGAGAGGATATCTTAAACATTACCTCGGGCTAATATTTCTCATTTTCTCGCCTAAATGCTTCGGTGATTTTAATTTTAACGCCTACATCAACTGTTTTATTACCTATATTTTTTGTTTAGTTTTTTTAGGAGAAAAAAAATTCAAATCTTCGAATTTATGTTAAATTTTACGAAATTTATATCATGTAATTTGAAATAGTACGAGAACAAGTGAAGTAGCTGAGTGGTAAACAACTAACGAGGAACTGGTCAGATATGTAAATCGCCGATCTGCTTGAATAGTTGCCTATATTGAAGTACCTCAGGCCTCTACCGACGCGCAGTATAAATAATAAATAACACGGGAAACGAGCCTAGATTTTTTGTAGCAGTGTTGCCCAGTAAAAAAATTAATAATCATGAAAAAACAATAAGTTTAAGATTTTGAAAAAAATAAGGTGGGCACTGGATAGAGGTTGATTAAATAAGTAAAAACCGTTATATGCACAAATTGCCCAACTTGAGATTTGAAGGGACAGTTATCCAAAAAATCATCAAAAAAAATTTTATTCAAGAAATCTTATCTAACTCTTCGTAATGAACAAAAATGGTGCTCTGAAAAGATCATGTATCTTGAGAAATGAAGGCGCTGTGCTGTGTGGATTACTACTTTCTTAATTAGGTATCGCAGTACAACATGTGAAAAAAAAAATTGATGAAGTAAATAGCTAAATACTCGCAACATATTTATTCAAAAATTTGTTCTCATATGCCATCATAAATTGATCGAAATTTTGAAAACATATTTTCCATGTCGATCGTCTAGTACTATATCATCATCTGCCGTTAAACCCAATGGATGATAACGAGAAGATTCATGGGAGTCCTTAGCCTTACCTATTTTTACATTTTAAAAGAATATAAAGTGTGGAGGTAAATAATTTTGATGAATAGGTAGGTACCCTGAAGCAGGTGTTACCGATTAAAAATGCTAGAAAATTTATTCATTGTCTCCAATACCTGAGTTAATTTTATAAATGAAGTCACTTTTTCACGATGGATCCTCTTCGAATTGTTGAGTAATTAAAAGATGACATTGAAAAAACAAACTAAAGAAGTACCTAATATCACTCGTAAAGGAGAAGTAACTAGCATCTCAACTGTACGAAATTATAAATAACACCATAGCAGTGTTGAATTATAATAAAGAGGACACGTTGGACTGAAAACAAAGATGAATTTTCAAATCAACATCACCCTGAAAGTTTAAGAAAAATAATGAATTTTGTTTTTGCGAAAATGGTGTTTTTTTAAAACAACGCCTCATTTATTTCATTTTTTTTTTTTTGTATGTTGTTCGTAAATATCGATGAAGTGTATAGCACATAGATTTTGGTTTCATATTAAATATAAAAATTTTCCACCTAGACCATTTAGAGTACCAGTTGTGGGATATTTATGCTCGATCATCAACAAGAACGGGCTTTATAAATATCTTGAACTTTCGAAAAAACACGGAAAAATATTTTCGGTCAAATTGGGTCAGAAGAATGTATAGTTATTATTTCCAATCCCAAAGTGATTAAGGAAGCTTTCAATAAGCAGGAATTCGGCGGAAAGCATGATGGGAAATTTGTATTTTGAAAGAAATATTTCAATTATATTTATTTCTCAGAATTGCATGAAATTGTTAAACAAGTTCTGATTGTACACCTCAGAGTTCCATGATTTGCAAATATCCGTTGAATATTCCCTTGCATCTAATTTGGAGAAAAATATGTTGTAATATAAAATTCGCAACCCTGATTATCATTGTTTCAAGGTTTATTCACTAGTTCAGTTTTAAATCTTACTTTTATGCTTTCTTCGTCATTTTAAAAATTGATAATTATTTCTCTCTATCACTATACATTATTATATAGTCATAAATGGACTGCGTTATGCAACAATAGGCAGAAAGGAAAGAAGGCCCCATAGACTTCAACTCCACCAAGTTCCTAATGTAATTCAAGTTCAAAAAACCAGTACCGATCTAAGTGAACTAATTTCCCTGGCTTGTCTTTGAAATTATTGAAATAACATGAATGATTTCATTTATTATCGGTTTTACTCTTTGAAAACGAAAATACGAACGCTTAACATATTTATGGAGCCTCATTTCGTTTCTGCCTATTGTTGCATAATGCAGTCTAAATTATGAGATGGAGTCTTCTGACTTTTATTCGAAATTTACTTTCTCAGTTTATGAAGATCATTAAATTAATCTAGATAGATGACAATCTAACAAATTACATATTCTCAATGTTTCGATGATCCATTTACCTACATTATTATACTTTCGTGTTATCAGAGTGCATTTATTTTCTGGTAATTTTTTCACTTCGATTACTTCACAAATGTAAGTGAATAAATTTTCTGTAATAAAGTTCATGACAAATATAACTGGAGTTCGAAACATTATATTTTATGAGGTTGGCGATTACAACAGAATATGCAACTAAGTAAACAGCGCATAAAAAAGGCTAAAAATAACATCGCCTTTCATCTAACATCGGTGTAACATCTGAAAAATGATGATAACATTTCAAAACTAATGCATAGGGAAATTATACAACAAAATATTTTTAATATTTACGTTTCTCTGCATTTTAAAACACGACGTTATTTACACTACAATTAAATTATTCGTCGTTTTCGAATTCAGCAGCAACTTTTCTATGCGATTTCCAATTTTCTTTGTCCATCCAGTCGAGAAGTAAATAACCAGTTACAAAATCTGTAACATGAAGAGAGGAGGTATTATTCACTATCAGTATAAAATGAAGCTTTGCACGCTGTTTTGAATTTTTACTGACATGGAGTGTACCATGAGATGGCCCATCTTGCTCTTCTTGGCATTGAACTTAAGGATTGCTTTATACCCTGCCATATATTCATCTCAAAAGAAGATAGTCTCTGGTAGACTATATGTCTGAGGTAGTAATCACGTCCCTTAACGCCATGACCCATGTTGCTATTGAATGCCAAACAAATTTAATATAATATTAATAACATCAGTACGAGATCATTGCTGTGTAAGGTATTCTAACTAGTAGGTTCCAATTAATCGGCAAATTTCGAGTGAACTTTTCACTGCAGTTATTAAGTCTTAACTGTTCACCCATATGACCTCAAAGTCATTATTGGATAATCAATAAAACAATTTTTTTACTTACGCGAATTAAGTTGTAGTTAGTGTATCTAAGGACTATTAAGTTATATTTTAATGTATTAAACTTCTTCCTAAGGGAAATTACTGAATTTCCCTAATTGCAATTATTCGAAAAGAAAAAATATCGAGTTGAGTGATTACTGATTATCACAGTTTTTCTATTATTATCTTTCTATTCAAGAAAAAATACATGATAGTATGCCATAAGGTATCTACCCGTCACGCTCATCGACCTTCATCTAGAAAATAATGAATTTCCACCAGAAAACTAGAAGATTTTTAGCATGAAGAAAAAAAATCGACAATTTTCATCATTTTTTCTTTTCATTTTTTGCACTCCTAAAAAACTTTTACATTATAATACAATATTACATTAAAATGTACGGTCCTGATAGTGAAAAACGCTTGAAAACGGTAATTTTTGAAACTTGATACGGTAATTGGCTTATCAAAAGCTGGCAACACTGCAAGGAGTATAACCAACACCTCCTATAATAAAAGGCCTGGGCGCAGAGTTATGACGTCATCACTAGGAGGCTGAAGTTGCGCGTTTTACATTGTTTCTTATGTAACTTTGCGAATTTTTTACGGCGTTCCGGGTGGCTCTAGCGCTTCGGAAAAAATTTTACCTCATAGAGGACGTTATGGAGAGTATATAAAAAAAAAATCAGGCTTCTACCTATCAAAATAGCGATTTTGTTATTTTTTTCAAAAATCTGTATTTATGCATTTATAAGTCTGAATTTTTTTTCACATACTCCCCATCATCTCCTTTTTACGGTAAAATTTTTTCCAAATCCCTAGCGTCGCCTGGAGCGCCGTAAAAAATTCGCAAAGTTACATAAGAAACAATGTAAAACGCGCAACTTCAGCCTCCTAAGCGTGACGTCACAACACCTGCGCCTTGTCTGCGCCCAGGCCTTTTATTATAGGAGGTGTTGGTATAACTCATCCGTCACACCACCAGCCATTTTTTTCATGTTTCTACCAGTCTACCTTGTACATTACTACCCTGACCTCACATTCGTTTCTTATTTCCCGCTCTTTTTAGATTTTTGCATATTATACATTGATAACATCCGTAAGTAATTTGCTACATAATTTCTTTAATTTTCTACTCCCCTTATGTCATGATTTTTCGTGAACGTTATGAATAAGTATGTAGATTTTTGAAAGTATAAACTTACTTTTCTTATAGTTCACTCATTTCACATAAACATGGACGAAGTTCGACTGTTACGAAAATCCATTATAACATCGTTCAAATTGAATGGTTTATACATCAAAGGGTATGATATTGAGAAATATTTCATTTTGTATGAAAATTTCATGTTTTGATTTCAAAATAACATTTCAGAGATGCGTGCGATTACTTGGTAACGCAATTACAACCAGTAAGCGAAGAAGAGAGAAATCTCTGGATTACCAAAGTTACAGAGTTCTTACAAAAGAAAAAATCCTTATCTGACCCAGTCGTTGAGAAGAGCCATGTTGTGTCGGCAGTCGATGTAAGTACCATGGAATTTAACGATATGTGAAGTGTTTGTCATTGTTACTGTATAGTTTTCGTGTTCCTGCCTTAGGAATGTTGTAAATCTGAAATCGACACAGCTGATGATGTATTTTTTGTAATCGGAGCTTTCGATGTGCCGAAATTCTACTATAATCAAGACTCTAAAAAATTCATTCGACATAATGAAAGCAATCGTAATTTATTCGCTAGTGCTGATCACAGGATAAGTCATTTCTACGACAGGTGCGTAATGTTTTGAAAACAATGCCATAAATTAAATACTTTTCAACATTATTATTATGTTACTAGATATACAATGATCAAACAAAGAATCGATCGACATGAGTTACTTAGTTCTTCGAAGAATAAAGGTTCAGATCAATTTAGACTACGTGCTATCGATTATTTATTAAGTAGAGCTGGTCAACACGTAAAAGTTGTTGTATTCGGAATTCTTGCTCAGTTACAAGAAGGCAAATATTTCTTACAAGATCCTACCGGCATATTACCGCTCAATTTATCTCAAGCAGTATCCTTTTTTTGTTCATAATTATATTATAATTTTTTTTTATTACTGAGTTGCTTCTACTACCTTTTCCTCAACTCCATCTATATGTTTACCATGGTGGTTTATTCGCTGAAAACTGTTTGATACTGGCGGAAGGAGAATTCATTGAGAACACTCTTCACGTTCAAGGGCTGGCTATGCCTCCACCAGAAACTTCGAAAGTTAGCAGGTACCTGAGCTTTATAGTTGAATGGTGAATAAATTGCGTTATTTTTTTACTCACCGTTTTTTCTCATCTAGATCATATTTCGGTAACGCTAACACATTCGGTGGACCTTCCGAGGTGTCCTTGAAAACTTCGACTAGAATGATGAAGATCGAAGAATCTAACGAAGAAGCCATGATTGTTTTTGTTGCCGATGTTTGGCTAGATAATACTAAAGTGAGTGTATGATTTATCAGAGTGATTCGTATCGATTTTTGTATTTCATTTTCATTCCTTTTTAGGTGCTAGAAAAAATGAAACTCTTATTATCCGGTTACGACGAGTATTCCCCTTCGGCCATTGTTCTAATGGGTAATTTTTTATCAAAACCTTACGGAAATCAGCATTCGCATATTTTGCGTGACAAATTCAAAGAATTAGCCTTAATTATTAGTCATTATACTAACCTCGTTCGTGAAACTATGTTCATTATTGTACCTGGACCTACAGATTCTCCCTTTGCAAATATATTACCGAGGTACCACGAAGCACTTCTGAATTTGTTTTACTTTTTCAATTTTATTGCTATAATTTAAATCTATTGCAATATTTTCAGGCCACCATTTCCTTCCTTTATTGTCGAAGAGTTTTCAAAACTCGTCCCCAAAACGATATTCACCACAGATCCGTGCCGGATACAGTATTGCACGCAAGAAATAGTTGTATTTCGTGAAGACATCTTGACGAAAATGTGTAGAAATTGCGTTCATTTTCCTGAATCTGGAGATGTCGCTTTACACGTAGGCTTATCTATTGTTATAACTTTGTATATTTTCTCAAGTAATATTTTTATTATTATTATTATTATTTTTTGTAATTGGCAGTTTGTGAAGACTATTTTATCTCAGGGTTATTTGGTACCTGTTCCTCTGTCTGTTTGCCCAGTTTATTGGAGCGAAGGTGCTGCTTTGACTGTTTATCCGTTGCCGGATGTGTTGGTCATTGCGGACCAACGGAGTCCTTTTAATATCACTCATAAAGAATGCGTTGTTTTTAATCCAGTAAGTTGAGTATTTTTAAACGAGTAATAGTCTGGAAGAAAACATTATTGTATTCTCTAATTGATATTTATGTAGTATAAATTTATTGAAATTTTTATAGTATAATTTAGACTGAATATTACATTTTATAAAAAATGGCGACTGTACCTCTTTTTTATAAAATGGCTCAAACATTGCAAACGCCATAACTCGTTGAAAAATGGCTCAAAAATTTTGAAAAAATTTTTTCAAAGTTCCCATTACTCTCTAGAATTGATCTAAAAAAACGCGAAATTTTTATTAACAATTGGCGAAAAACTAGAAAATAAACTTTGAAAAACACATTTTGGCCCCTCCCCCACCCCCAAATAACTGCGCCAGGGATCCAAAATTTTTGTCAGAGTATTTTCTCATAATGGGTGATCTTTTTTCAGTTGGTTTGTTGCATGCATTAAATAAATTATTATGAGACAGAGGTAATAGTTTTTTGTTCTATATCACCTTGCCGGTGATTTCAAATTTTGGATTTTTTTTCGTCGAAAATATGAAAAAATAAAATTATATCAAGTATTTGAAATTTTTTGGGGCTTTTAGGGGTGATATTCATTAGCTGAGTTTGAGTATATTATAGAGAATTAATTGACTAGTTCTTCAGTGAAAGGAAATATAATAATTTTTATCTTTTTTTTTTTTGATCACGTTTTTAACTGCTTTGGTTATCTTTTTCATTATGATTACATTTACTTCATTGCATCTGTGTTCTAGAGTTCCTTTTCTTTACGTCAGTTCTGCTTCAGCGTATACATTCCATCTACGAAACAAGTCGAAGACAGTCAAATCTCTAGTGAATGAAGTACCATGGGTGAGTTCTATTAACAACTTACGGATAATATTGGAAAATAGAGATTTCGCAAGTCAAGTTTTTTGGTTCAGAGAAATTTGTCTTGTTGTTCCGAAACATTTAAAAAATGGATTCGAATGTAGAACTATATGTTGAAGTAGAAGCTAAATTCATCATCACTATTTATGGGGTAGGTTGATGAAAAATAATAATTTTAGCGCTATAGTACGATTTTCGAGTTGGTATCGTTATTAATACTCGTTGAAGTGAGATTACTTTAGATATTTCAACAATTAATGAAAATAATTTTTATCAATTGATGCAAGACTCGTGCTTACAATAATTGATTACTATTTACATTCGATTTACATGAATCGGTTGATTCCGTTTTGAAATAATTCGTGACATTATTATGAGAAGAATTATAATTGAATTTTCCCGGATGCACTTCATCTCCTTAGTTGATGAATTAATTGTTGAACCAGTTCCACTTATATTATGGTATGTTGATTTCAAAAAACGAAAGATCACCTTGTATTATTTATTGAAGAATCAAACGGATTTGCTTTTCAAAGACAATCATTTGGTGCTTTCGAAAATTGTGGATAGAACCAGAAGCAGCATAGCAGTTGAGCTGTCTCCTTGATTTTTCAATTTCCCTATGATAAGAATAAATAATATTGAAAAATTATGATCGTGTTAATATTTTTGTCGCTTACATTTTTGAAAAATAAATAGAATTGATGAACTTGTGTGCAGTGATTTTGTATTTATTTGTTGTTGAAAATAATGTGATTTTTTATAACACTAAAAATTGTATTTTCCTTGTTTTATTTATTTATTTATTTTTTATATTTACGTCCTGTGTATTATCACTTGAGCCAGAGTCACGGGAAGGGAGGGAAATTAAATTTTAGGGAATAGGTTGGTTGCCGTAAGGAAGAACAGGAGGTTTTGAAAGTCAGAAGAAAGAATTTCTGGCTTACCATAATTTTTTTTAGCTTGAGTTTTTCATTGAAAAGATAACTAGTATAGCATAAATGATATGGGAAGAAGTTGGGGAAAAGGTTTTCAAGTTCTACGGTTCAGACTATTTGTAATCATCTGTCAAAAATATCCAGTCTTTTGATATGAACATTGTTTTGGGGTATCGGTGTTATTCGCTCAAAATTTGGTGAGGGACTCTTCTTGAAAATGCAAAAAAAAAGCTTTTCTGTTTTTTCAACACACGTCATAATGGCGGATTACTCAAATTTTGAGAGGTTCTGGAGATGGACAAAGAGCTCAAATTTTTTGTTTCTGTTATCATATGAAAGAGTGAGCCACGAACACAAAACTATCCAAATTTCAGCTTCCCATATGCATTTGGAGTTTGAGTTGAAAACGAAAAACGATTTTTTGTGGAAGTTTTACGTTATGAAATTCTTAAATCGGATTATCAAAATTGAAGTGAAGCTTGAGGAGCCTTAAATTGATAAAAATAGAATTAATATGAACTGGTTTCATTATTGGAAATAAGAAGTGTACTATATTCTTAACTCACCTCCATGCATGTTATTGGAGGGGAGAAGGCGGTTATCGATCTCAAAATGGGAGGTGTATGAAAGACCGAAATTTTTTTATTGTAGTGTTATATTAGGATTTTCAAGATAATCAGAGCATTGATATTTGTAGTGATCAAGGGACAAAGTCACATAAGCCTATATACAAATAGAAATCGAGTTTATAAGCGTAGTTTTCAACATAGATTTTTTTTTGAAAAACTTATAAAAAAGACTTCGTGCTTAACACAAAACACAAATAACTTATCTTATGTCTCTCTTAAAATTCGATGTTTCATAATTTTTCGAAAATCAAAATTGAAGTTGTTATCAAGATTAAAATGTAAGAAAAAAATTTTGTTTTTTGTCCTTTTTATCAATTCATTACATGTATTTTAAAAAACATTAAAACACTGTTTTTATTCATCAATGCTTTTTTCCTCTCAAAAATCCTCATTTTTCTATTCCTTTTAAATGACATGATTTTTATTTTGCCAAAAAAAAATGAATTTTTGGGTAAAATGAAAGGAAAACGCTTAATTTCTTCGAAATTTCTCCAAGGTAAATTGGCAATTTTTATCACCTTATGTTTTCATTTTAAATTACAAAATAAGTTTATGAATATTTTAATTTATTTAAATATTTTTCATGAAATTTATTCATTAATAATGTTTTTTGTAATTGGTTTATATTATAATTTTTATAAAAATCGAAATTTTATTTTAATTAAAAGAAATTATTTTATAATTTTTAATTTTTTTTTTTAATTTTTGGAAGGTAGGAAGGAAGGAAAAAGTCTAACCTTTCGCAATTATTCTTGAGCGAATATATCTACATTTATGTATAATCAGTTGCCTACTTCTTAAAGGAAAGGTAGTAGAATAAATTTTTTTTGGTCATCAAATAAATATTTTGAAGTTTGTTTTTTTCTACAAAATTGTTTAATTAGAAAACTATGATTTTTGCATTCCAGTGTTTCAATGTTGACGACAGGGACGTACTGAAAGGGTGGAGGGGGGGAGCTTCCCCCTTGGCTTTTGGAAAGTTGGTAAATTTGGAGTTTTAGCGTAAAGTTGGTAAATTTGACCACTTGCGCAGTATTATTACAGCTATTTTTACATTTTTTGAAGACTAACAAGAAGACTGTGACATCTTATTTAACATCTTATTTTCGCGGAGCAAAAAAAAAAAAAAGGTCAACAGTTGGTAAAATTTTATGGTATAAGTTGGCAATTTGGTTTTCTCCCCCCCCCCCCCCGAAGAATGTCCTCGGTACGCCTCTGGTTGACGAGTCGAAAACAGCACCTAACAAAACAGTGAAGTCTTTGAGGTAAGTGCGCCGAAGTATCCTATTAGGTAAATTGAGATTGCTTGAAAAAGAGCTATTCCAAATATCGTAGGTATAAAGGCGAAAGACAGCGTATGTTTTGGTTTTAAAATTTATGCTCAAAACTTTGAATTTAAATTTACACCTACATTGTTATTTGTTATCTACACAAGAACGAAGATAAATTCATATAGCACTATACGCGAAGGCAGGGGTTATGGAGTGGTGTCTGTTAAGTCGTTGTTCTTAATTGGAATAAATATCACTCTTGCATTCAATCGGCTTATTCAAGTACTAAGTTATATAATGCCTTTCTTCGCCCTATTTCGAGGCTGTTACCCTTGTTAGCTTTCGTAGGACCCTAAAAAACACATATGTGACGAGTAGGGTATCTGTACATGTATAATATATTTTATTATTTTATTTAGGTATATTTTTATCATCTTCCGCCATTATATCATTTTATTATTTCATTTTTTATGTTGTATATTTAGCATTTTATTTTGGTTTTATCATTTATAGCTCGCTGAATCAATAAAGATGTAAAACATGAATTCCTATTCTTCTGTGTTTTTCAAAACAAGGCTTCTGATTGGTTGATGAGAAATAAGTCATTGTTGCGAAATGGGAAACTGTTGTTATGGAATTAGAATGTTAAAAATGTTCATTTTTCTTGATAAATAAATAGGTAACAAAATGCAAATCTTATCATTTGTAAAGATTCTTTATAAATACCAGGCGAAAGAATCTCATTTATAAACCAAAATGATAGATAAGTATTAAATTAGCCAAACCCAATTCATTCATTTCATTTATTCCATTTATTTTCAAATAATTTAAACATTTCACTGTGTGAGTCCACAATTGGCGGCAAAAATTCCCCGTTTTCAGAACTGATAATACCATTTACATGTAAACACGACACTAGTGCGCCACTGCTCTGAAGGGTCCCAATTGCCTTAAAAAATTCGGAATTTGAGAATTTTCGAGCCTATTTATCATGTTAAATTCGCAATCGCCTCATTGATAAATTGATAGTGGTTTTAATTATCGTAACGTTTTCATCGAAGAGCTCAAGGAGTATTTCAATTTTCAACGAGTGTCGTGCACTTACGAAGCAACGCTACGAAAGAGAATTCTTTGTTTGATGTTCTAATTTTACAAAAAGTGAGCATTGTTTTTCGTTATTATACTCGTAAGTAATGCATCAATACTGATGTAAAAAGTTGAACTTTTAACTCTCATCTTCACCAATGAAATGCTCGTTATATTCAACACTTTTCCTCTACTCACTTAACCTTGCTTCTGTTTTAACATTTCGTTCGATAAAATCTTTAAAATTATTCATTTATGTTTCAGTCAATCGTCTAATCATTTAAGACAAGATTCTACCTAAATCTATATCCGTTGAAAAATTGCTATTGTTATAATGCTTGATTTAGCAGTTCTAATGAGTATATGTGTAGCTAAAGTACATAAGTACTATGTTATCGTTTTGTCGTTTTTGTACAATTATTACCATTATATTTAATTATTGGTTCGAAGAATAGATACAGGTTGTCTATGTGTTAACATTGCCTTGATTCAAATGGCTTCTATTATTTTTCATCGCTTCCATTGTCTTCGTTTTCTTGTTTACTTTACGAATGATCACATTTGTTTATAGATTCAACTTGTGTAGGATTTTATGTTTGAATTGTGATGTAACAATCTAATGAGTTATTCGCTTGCTTAGTAGGGAGAAAGATTCGATAATATTTTACTAGGATTTCGGATAATACAGTTGTCCGAATATTACGTATTTACGGTTTCAAAATGAAAACAAAAGATAAAAAAAAATCCTGTATTGAAAAAGGTTGCATAATAAATACGCCGATATACGCATTTTATATTATTGATTTTATCTCATTAGGCATGAAACGAATCTCATTATTTAAAATGTGCTTGTAATTGTAGATAAATGCGTGCACTTTGAAATGTAGAAACAGTGCAATCCTGTAAATAAATGAAAAAAATCCGGAATGGATCTTCACTGAGTACACCGAAAACTGATAAACACCACGAACACGGATGCGGCAACGGTTTAAAATATGGCGTTGCCAATATGCAGGGGTGGCGCGTCGAAATGGAGGATGCACATTGCGCCATAACCGGTCTCAGTGAAGAATTGAAAGATTGGTCGTTTTTCGCAGTTTTCGATGGCCACGCTGGCGATAAAATTTCCGCACATTGTAGCGAGCATTTGATGGAATGTATCGTGAATTCGGAAGAATTTAGACGATCAGATTTCACGAAAAGGATTAGGTAATGAATGTTACACTTAGGTGGGTTTTTATTTTCGTCAGTTGGATGAAACTTCGATTTACTTTTTTAGATCGGAATTCCTTCATTTAGACGACAGTATGCGTACATTACCGGAATTAGCTAGTGGAGATGAATCCGGATCTACGGCGGTGTGTACGTTTGTATCTCCGCAGCAGATTTTCGTCGCTAATTGCGGAAATTCTAGAGCCGTATTGTGTAATTCTGGGGTACCGGCGTTCAGGACATGATATCATTGTCCATTCTTAACTGCCGAAAAAGAACGTGTTCAGCGTGCTGGAGGTAAACTTGATAGAGAATGTTGGATAATGAATTGTAAAAATTGTAAATTTATTTAAAAAAATAATTATCTCGTGTATTAATATTTGCTCAATTGAATCTTAGCACTTATTATTTTTATGCAGAAAAATTGAGCACATAGAATCATCCTTAGAAGTAGGAAAAAAAAATCGACAATGGTTGAACAATTGAACCAAGTTATTAATTAACTAAAAGTTGAAATTATTTACTAGCATAAATAGCCTGGGAAATTGAAAACACCTATTTTAATTGAAAAATGATGATGATGAAATTATCATTTTTCTTATTCACAAGTATTACGTATTAAAGGATGAAAATTATAATTTTTTATTTTTTAAAATTTTTTTGTCGTATAAATTATTAATTTGAATAAAAAAAATTCATTTCGAAATTACCTACTTACTTTACTTTACTTTAATATTTATTCTTCGTTAAAATTTATCTGGGTATCATTGAATTGAAGATTTGTTTTTTCTAAAAAAAAAAAAAAATAATAATAATAATAGTTTAAAAAACATATTTATACTTATTTATCTTTTTTTTTTTTTTTAATAAAATTTTATCCTATGGATCAAGCGATTAAGAATAATCAAAGATTTCCTAAAAGAAAAAAAAGTAATGAATTAAATTTAAAGTAAACAATAGCATAATAGTCTCTGCAATTAAGGATTCCAATATTAATATAAAAAAAAAATAAATATCCATCCTGACCGTCCGAAGTCCAATTTTTCAAAATTTGTGCTTTTGGGGAGTTTCTTGAGGAGCTCAATTTGAAAATTGATTTCAAATTCAGTGATTTTAAAAATACATAATTCGATAAAAGTAACCAACTTGGCAGTACGAAGCCCAGTTCTCCAGCACTCTAAGAGCTTGAATTTCAAAATTGATTTCAAATTTAAATTCAGTGACTTTGAAAAAAATTTTTTATTTTGATATTAATGATCAATTTAGCTGCACGAAGCCCGATTTTTCAAAATTTTGGGTTTTTGGGCTTTTCGAAGAGGCGAATTTAAATTCAAATTCAGCGCTTTCGAAAACATATAGATTGATATTAATGACCAACTTGGCTGTACGAATCTCATTTTTCCAAAATTTGGGATTTGGGGCTTTTAGAGGAGCTAAATTTATAAACTGATTTCAAATTCGAATTCAGCAACCTCAAAAATATATACTTCGATATAAATGGTCAACTGGACGATGTGAAGCCCAATTTTCTAAAATATTGATTTTTAGAGTTTTCCTTGGACGAGCTGAATGCAATAATTGATTTCAAAGTCGGTGACCCAAAAAACATTACGTACCCTTATTTAGAGATGAAAAAGTTTCATTATTATAAACTTTCGAAAAAATTCTAGAAATTGCTACCTCCCCTCCCTCCCCCTCAACTACAGAAATTTGTAGTCGAGGAGTTATGTATGTTCTAGAGCAGTTGAAGATTTCTCAATTTTTTCCTCATATTTCATTACTTTTGTAAATCCTGAAAATCCCCTAAATTTCCATTGTGAGAATTTATCTGCTTTCAAAGTAAAAATGGAACTTTTCTCACAATTTCTTGTCAAGTCAGATTCTAAAACTTTCCGTTTTTTGTGTCAATTCTGTATCAAATTATTATAAATTTTCAATATTTTCTCCATTTTTCTACCTCGGGTAATATATACGTATTCCAGGACGGTTGCGGATTTCTGAACTTTTCATCGAATTTCCTTAACTTTTAAAAATCTCAAAAATTCCCACTTCAAGTTTCCCCATTTTCAGAAGGGAAATAGGTCATTTTCTCCTAATTTTCTGCCAAGTCAGATTACGAAATTTTCAATTATTTTTATGAAATTGTAAATTTTCTACATTTTTTATATTTTTCTACCTCCTATATAGATGATGATTTCCGTTCTAGCGCAATGAAAGATATCTCAATTTTTCATAATCCAAAAATGTCTCCGAAGTAAATATTTATGAGGAAAAATACACAATTTTGGTGAATAATTCTTATTTTTGTCAATTCATCACCTAGTTTCAACTCCTCTTTTTCTTTAATTCATCTTCGTTTATCTATAAAATTTCATCTAAAAATGACTAAAATCTTTTCTTTACTTGAACTTGACCTTCTACCTAGCTGGGATGAAGTGCTAACCACACACTAGGCTGGCCTTGATTAACCCCAGTGGGAAGTTCTTATTGCATGTTCTATGTGTAGTTATTAGAGATGTACTGTTGCGAATAATAAGTGTGCAAGATTAGGCGTTAGCCAGTAGGAGCCTCACTAATGCAACAGAACTCTTTATTTTTCAGTACTAGTTGTCTGTTTTACATCAGTTAGAGGATTCATCCCTGAAAATATCTTGTAAACAAATATGCTAAGATCAATTGGCCTTATTGCATGTCACCCTCCCGCCCCCTCTTCCCTCACTATAACCCTTCTATGTTTTGCAATGGATGTAGTATCTCTTCTTGGATGTGAATCTGATAACTCATTTCCAATCCTCAATAGATTTTTCTAGTTCAACGACTAGTTGAATGGTGAAGGTCATCTCATACAAATGCTCTCGTTCAGTTAGTCGTTGAATAGCCATGGTCATCAGTGTTGTACTCCTTTCATCAAATTAAGCTTATTTACTTCATTTAAAAATTTATCGTTATTTTCTTGTCAATACGTGCTAGGGAACTCCGCCATCTGGCCGCTTCGCGGCCCAACCCCCGAGGCATTCTCGTCTCCCCTTCGGGGCTCGCAATTCTTGCCCATGTATGAACCTTTAATTAAAATTTATCACCCTTTTTTTTACTTTTGTATACCTGCTATTTAAAACAACTTTATGACTTTACCCTTGCGCATATGCAAGGCTTTCATTAAAATTTACAACCTTTTTTTTCCCTTGTGCGCCTACTATCCTATATACGTATACCTATTATGCCTGCTATTCAAAACAAGGATGCGCGCGCATTTCAAAACCGATTTCATTTTGATTTTGATATACATAGAGAGAGAGATATAGTCAACAACATATACTCGCAGTCAACTTATTCTCAAATAATTTTATGTACAAGTTATTAAATTGACTGATTGTTTCTTGAGATTTCTATCACTGGGTTACAGACTCAAAAACGAAGTAATCTTTATTTTTCTCAAGATAGGGTTGATCCTTCAAGCGTTCCCTCAAAGTCGATAGTATTGTTGGTTGAAAGCTTGTAGTTCGTTTACCTTGATTTTTTTATGTATGGTGCTATATGGAACCATAATCCAGTCGCCTATTGTTCTCTGACGATCTCTATGCTCTTTAATATTTAACCCAATTAAATTAATCATGTCAGTATTGGGTTGATCTTCAAAAACTCTTTCAAATTCTATATTGCTCTTCACCACATAACCAAAGAGTTGAAAAATATTTTCGTGAGGGTGTGTTTCAAACTTATTTTCTATTACATAATGTGGCATGTTCTCTTTAAATGAAAAAAATATCAAATCTAAATCGCCCCAAGTGTTGCCATTTTTCATATTATATACAAAATGCGGCCTTCCTCGTAATCCAATTCCACTACCTTAAGTGTGTTAAACATTGCGTTAGTTGCAAAAAACTCTTCTTTATCCCTCGGCACGGTGTACTTTAGTGATGGACTAGCTTTTGGGAAAGCTCCTTCGATTATCAACTACATAAAGAATTCTATATCATAATTATTCACTGCTTCTAGCATTAATTCTGTAAAATGTAGACCATACGATGTGTTTTCTCTATTGCTTCTTAAGTGTAGAGGAAAATCACTCTCTATAAGGTTTTGAATACCCTCATTAGGGTAAATAAGACATACATTCTGATTTTTTAAACTATATAACTTGATAGTTGAGTAATTATTATAACCATTTGTTTTGAGTGGTTTGCAATGGTTACTCAGCTATCAAGATACCGTTTAAAAAATCAAAAGGTGCGTCTTGGTTACCCAAATGAGGGTATTCGCAACTTTATAGAGAGCGATTCTCCTCTACACTTAAGAAGCAATAGAGAAAACACATCGTATGGTCTGCATTTTACAGAATTAATACTAGAAACACTGAATGAGTGTGATATAGAATCTTTTATAGAATTGATAATCGAAGAAGCTTTCCCATAAGTTACTCCATCACTGAAGTACATCGTGGCGAAGGATGAAGAAGAGTTTGTTGCTACTCAGGCAATATTTAATGCACTTCAGATATTGAATATCGATTGTAAGGAAGGCCGCACATTGTATAAAATCAAAACATGGCGACGATTATGGCGCTTTAAATTTAATAATTTTTTCATCTAAAAAGGATATGCCCCATTATGTAAGAAAATAAGTTTGAAGCACACTCTCGAACAGCTGTTTTTCAACTTTTCGGCTGTGTGGTAAATGCAAACATGAATTTGAGAGAGTCTTTGATGATCAATCCAAAACTGATGTTATCAATTTACTCAGGTTGAATATTAAGAAGCATAGAGATCGTCAGAGAACAATAATAGGGACTGGATTCTGGTATTATATAGTACCAAAGATAAGAATAACAAGGTAAATGAGACTAAAGCCTTTCAATCCAGAATACTATCAACTTAAGGGAGGGAGTACTTGAAGGATCAACGCGTAAGTCTGTAAATCAGCTCGCCGTGCTAGAACTATCCTAAGTTCAAAGTGAATTTTTTCGAGTTACCAACCTTTATGATGGTATTGAGCGCTCTCTATGGGTTGATGTACTTATCTAAACTCCTAAAACAAGATGTTTATGACTTTAGATGCCATTGCGTTAGGTTAAGCTGCAATGTTCAGTATCTATACTATATTCATACAGTCCACTACTCATGTTTTTCGTTTATCGCGTTGCTTTGGATATATTAAAAATGTAAAAATAAAACTATGTAAACCAACGTGTATTCGCGTAATTATTTTCCACTTGTTTGTTCACCTCTTAACAACATCTTAGCATATTTATTTATAACGTATTTTCAGGAATAAATTCTCTAATTGATGTATTTTGATGAAATATGAGATCAAAAGCAAAAAATTTGAGTGATCCGCCATTTTGAATTTTTTCGTAAAATGAAGATGTCGGCTCTACGCGTGGGAGAAAAATATATATATACTGGGCGTTCCGAAAGTGGACAGTCAAACTTTACCATTACGTAGTATGCCATGTAGCGAGTAAAAAATGTTATGTATATGTATAGCCTATCGTGAAAATTGCAGGCGCTGGTGCCAGATGAAGTTGATGAAATAAAATTATGTTCCTTAGATTGTAGGTTAGGCAAATAATATTGCAAATAGTTCATGAAATAAATAAATGTTGTGCCCAAAGATGGTCATTATGAATGTTATTTGCCTAGCCTAAATTCGAAGGAACATAATTTTATTTGATCAACTTCATCTTTTTCCAGCGCCTGCAATTTTCACAATAGGCTATATGTGTACATAACATTTCTTACTCGCCTCATCGCATGCTACCTAAGGGAAAAGTTTGACTGGCCACTCCCAGAACACACCCTATGTACTGGATGATTACTTGATTCGAGCACCCCAAGCGCAAAAATCTTTTCTTCGTAAAAATAATAATATTATATATTTCAATGATATTAGCAAGAATAAATGACATAAATAAAATTTATTTAATGCTTAAAAGCGTCTATCAGTGAAATGCAAAATTTTAATTTATACTTTCGTTGTCAAAAATACACAAGTGTATTTAATTTATTCACCTTTTAGCTAAGTTTTTCGCTTGAGTGCTCGAATCAAATAGTCACCCTGTATATACCAAAAAGTTGGACATATGCCAAATGATTATAAATGCTCTGAAACGCAAAGATTTGAAGACCACACCCTCCCTCGACCCTCCCTTCCTAAATCAAGTAGGCTATAATAGCTATCGTTATTATGTTAAAAACTCAGTTGGAAATAGACGAATACATGGTAATGAAAAATGAGAGTTTTGTTGCGTTAGTGCTGCTCTTACAGGCCAACGCCTAACCTTGAACATTTACTATTCTAAACAGTACCTCTCTAAGAACTACACATAGAACATACAATAAGAACTTCCCACTGGGGTTGATCAAGACCAGCCTAGTGTGTGGTAAACACTTCATCTCTCGCTAGGTAGAAGGTCAAGTTCAATTAAGAAAATGATTTTAGTGATTTCTATGCGAAATTTTATAGATAGATGAATATGTATTGAAGAAAAAGATTAATTGAAACTATATGATGAGTTGAGAAAAATAGAATTATTCACCAAAATCGTGTATTTTTCTTCATAAATATTTACTTTGGGGGACATTTTTGGATTATGAAAAATTGAGACATCTTTCATTGCCCTACAACGGAAATCATCATCTATATAGGAGGTCGAAAAATAAAGAAAATGTAGAAGATTTATGATAATTTGATACAAAATTGACAAAAAAAATTGAAAGTTTTAGAACCTGACTTGACAAGAAATGAAGTTCCATTTTTACTTTGAGAACAGATAAATTTTCACAATGAAAATTTAAGGGATTTTCAGAATTTTTATAAGAATAATGAAATATGAGAAAAAAATTGAGAAATCTTCAATTGTCCTTGAACATGCATAACTCCTCTACTATTTGTTAAAAATGTTTAAAAAAAAATTTCAAGCGAAAAATGCATATAAAATACATTATCCTTCTTTTTTTGAAAACGTTACCATAAATACACCCGTGTAGTACCCTTCAACATTTTTGGTGCATTTTGAGAGATATCACTAATCAATTTTACCATATAAACCGCAATATATTGAGAATAAGGGGATGTACGGTCTCATATATTTTGATAAAATGTTTTCAGATCTGTGGTAACTTTTCAGGCTCCCTGATTTCACTATGTAACAAGAAAAGACATAAGTGGAAAACTTTCAATTTCTAGTGTGCTGTTGGAACTATTTTGGCTCTCACTGACCGCGTTCAGAATGACCCTACCCTCTCCCTGCTTTTTATGTATATCTTTCTCGTTGAAAAAAGGGAAAAAATTAATAATACCATATTACTGCGTGAAATAATTTTAAAATATTTTTTAATTATAAGTTCATTTGAAAAGTAATTTTTATTCGATATGAATGTTTAAGGAACAGACAAAAATTAATTTTAAAAAAATTTTATCGTATCAATATTTAGGTAGCGTTATGATCGAACGAGTAAACGGATCGTTGGCTGTTTCACGAGCTTTAGGTGATTACGAGTTTAAAAACGTGGAAGGACGAGGCCAATGTGAACAGTTGGTATCACCCGAACCCGAAATATTCGTCAGAGATAGAGACGAGAGAGATGAATTTTTAGTACTAGCTTGCGATGGCGTATGGGATGTTATGTCTAACGAAAATATATGAAATTTCATCCGATCTCGTCTTCTCATAACAGATGATCTCGAAGCCATTACCAATCAAGTTCTTGATTCTTGTTTTTATAAGGTGGGAAATTTTTATATCTTTGAATATACCTGTACTCGTTATCTTGGTGGACTGAACTTAAATTTTACAATTATAGTATAGTCGTGATAATATGACTATTGTACTAGTCACTTTTCCCGGAGCACCTACTCCATCTCCAAAAGCTATTCAGAAAGAGAAAAATCTAGAAGAATACATTAAAAGACGAATCAAGAGTACGTTTAGTTTGATTAGTGGTTATAAAAGTTTACCGAATTGAATTCCGATTGGGAAAACTTGTACAACTTGCGTGATTTCAGATATTGTAAGCGAAAACGATCCTATCAGTTTTGGAAGAGTTACAAATGTTGGAAAGGGAAGAATTGGCTGATTTACCGCCTGGCGGTGGTAGTGACGCGAAGTAAAATATTTTATTATTTGGTTTTCTTCATTCATGTTATTGAATTCGCTTCGTAATTTTTTTTTTTAATTTTTTCCTTGCAGACGAAGTTTAATCGAGAGCACATTCGTGAAGTTATGTCCAAATAAAGCAGACAATCTAAGTGTAAGTATTTCTTATATTGTTTTCTGTGTATCTGAAACGAAGTAGTATTTAAAAAAAAAATGTAATTTATGCGTCGTGAATTTTAATGTAGAATTTAAAACTTGAATTCATAATCCTCGTAGTACAAGCTAGCTAAGAATTTCTATGTCTACGTATTGCCATGGAAGGTATTTTTGACTTCGGCAAAAGCGTTTTGGGATTTTTTTAGGGATTTATCATTTTTTCCAATTTTTCAGGGATTTGTCCCTAGATTCAATTTTTTTCATTTTGTACTTTGTAAATTGAAATAAAGCCAATTTACATCATTTTAAATAATTTGAAAACAATACAAAAATTAGTACCGGTGTAAATTCAATCAGAATCAATTTCTAAATCGAACCATTCAAAATATTCAGAATATAAATCTACAATAGAACAATACATTCTCAATTTTTTCCAACAGCTACATTTAGGTATTTATTCTACCTCGCAGCATTTTCAGCTGCATTTTATACTACATAGAAGAATAAAAATAATAACTACAAAAAAAGAGTCTAGCTCATTTTAGCTCCCTCTCATTAATAATTTTACATTTTTAAAAGTTTGGGGATTTTGAGGATTTTTAGTTATTTCCTATGAAATGAAGAAAATAAGCAAAAAAAGGTAATCGTTTTTTTTTGCTGTCTTTGGGATTTTGGGGATTTTTTCAGGTGAAAAAATGGGAAATTTATCAAAAGTAGGGATTTCTTGAAAAATCCGTCTGGTAACATTGTACATTAGTGGAATCAGCGCCATCGCCAGTGTTGCCAACTGTGGATTTATCCCTATATTTAGAGTTTTTTAGGATTTTTTCAACATTTACAGATTTTCTTGTTTTGTTTTTTTTTTTTTTTTTTTTAGGGATATGTGGGTTTTTTTTCTTGATATTTTGGGTAAAACTTCTAAAAATGAGATTAATTTTGTAGATATTTGTGAATTTTTTTCAAAATTTTTGGTTAAATTACAAAAAATGACGAATTAAAGCGATAAAAAAATGAAGTTTGAAAACTTTGCAAAAGTTGAAAGATTATATTGTTTGATATAAAGTTTGATAAGGTTCCACGTATTATAATTTAATTCACAGAGGTAGTGGAAAATAAAGGTTTATTAATCGATCTACACATAAAAATTCTCCGATTACAAAATTATTGCCTTGATCTTAATGTCTAAATATAATAAAGAAAAAACGTCTTATAATTTAATGATTAACAGAAACCACGCGCATGATCACAATGGAAGCATATACTACTATATACAATACAACTTTTTGACTCACTTAGATAAGGTCTCGAAATCGACTTGGGAAGGTGAAATATAAATATGTAAATCATTCGAACTTGGTTATACCAAACATGATAGAAAATTTCAAAGTTTTCGTTTGCTCCTTAGAATATAGTGTATTTTTTGTTCCCAGTTATCATATGAGCCTATATTTATCAGGCTCATAATCAGTTCATGATTTTTGAGGGGGCTAATTAAATCATAAAGGGGTCTTCGACTTTTTCTTTCTGTTGTTGTTACTTTTATGTTCAATTAAAATTTTCCTGAGAGCTCAGATTTTTCTGTAGGGCCTCAGCCAACTCAGCTTTTGCCTGGTTACGAGTCTGTGTATCAAATTTCAGATATCTGAAGCTCCTCTAGTCTTCTTCAAATTTTTGTTCTTTTTTAGGTAAATTTAGGTACAAAATATGAAAAATTAGAGAAATTTTATAACTCAAAACTTCCTCGAAAAGTCTTTTTTTTTAATTACTTTCCAAATTCACTTGAGAAGCTGAACTTTGAATATATTCATGTCCTCATCTCACTCCATCGTATAGCAACGAAATCAAAAATGTTAAGGTTTTGTGAATTCTTCCAGCTCGTCTCGAAATTTAAATAAACTGCAATTTTGAGTCAAGCTACCGCTAGGTATTCCATGATCCACTTTTACTAAATGTAAAACGATTTGTGCACATGTTTTCAGTATGTATGGTACGTACACAACTACACATACAAAGAAGTTACCCATTAGATATGAACTACAACTGGTTCGAAATGCAAGGATTTGGAGACCCTTCCCTCTTCCCTAACTTTCTTTCTATATCTGCTATGCGTATTAATCAGTAACAATTTGGCTCCCCTACCTTTAGGAAAAAATGACTTTCGGACCTCATTTTTTAGTTTATTTAAATTCACTGAAGTTTTGTTAAGAATCTGATTAGAAACGTCAAATTTTGAATTCTGGGCCCTCTTTGAAATCCAGCACCAGAAACGAACCCCTTTTCCCTCTTCCTCCTCATGGCCCTGATAATAACTATAATTTTTTTTAAATCAATATGAAATCAAATTCAGTACATATAAAACTATAAATAATTGAAATATATCTTGGCCAATGCACGTTTCATTACTTACGAAATATCCAACATCCTTTAAGGGTCTATTCTACATACACGATTGCATACTGGTTTGCCTGTCAAATGGCCATTTTCGTACATCTTTGATTCTCATATAATACTTATCTGTTTCGCTTGAAATTTGAAATATACACCTATAATAAGAATTTGAGAAACTTCACTGAAGGTTTTTTTAAGTGATTATTTTTCGAGAAAAACCCTAAAATAAATTGACTTTTGAGGAAGCCATATTTCACAGCTTATAATTTCAAAAGTTTCCATAAGAAAGTCACGAAGAATTTTATTCTTAAAAATTTCTCTTTTTTAGCGTTATCAATTTCGGTTCCCATATAAATAACATATAGTGCCTTCGAAGTTTAGTTATGCTAAAAAAAGAACCGTTTATGTGAAATATACCCTTAAACACCAACAGGGACATTTCAGTGAGCTGTAGGAGAGCTACCTAACCTAATATTCAACCTGTGTTAGGCTACTTACTTTCAAGAACTTCTAAATTGACAATGACGATTTTCGTACATCTTTGATTCTCAAATACTACTGATCTGTTTCAATTGAAATTTGAAATATATACCGGTAATAAGAATTTGAGAAACTTCACAGAAGGTTTTTTTGATTCATTTATTATTTGTCGAGAAAAACGCAAAAATAAATTGGAATTTGATTTTTTCATTCTGAACAAATTAGAGAGAATTGTCTTATCTTCTTTTATTTAAATTTTCAAAGGTTTTCATGAGAAACTCATGAAGAATATTACTCTCAAAAATATCACTTTTTCAGCGTTATCAATGTGCCTGCAAAATTTAGTTATACTAAAAAAAAGAACCGTGTATGTGAAATATATCCTTTAAGGGATGTTGGATACTTCATAAGTAATGAAACGTGCATTGGTAAAGATATATTTCATTCATTTATAATTTTATATGTACTGAATTTGATTTCATATTGATTTAATATTTGAAACATTACATTTTTCATTTTATTTACAAATTAGTCCAAATAATTTTTTTGTAATTATTTTCTTACTTAATTTCAATTTTTTATTTTTTTTTAAGATAATAATTGATGAAAGCCGAAAGCAACAATTATAACGACTACTTTCGGTAGTTCAATGAGCATTTTCGCAAAATGAAAGTACAATCTAGGAATGGATATTACGTAGATATTGTTCGCATTTTTTTCAAAGAAACTAAATTTAAGAGACGTCTTGCTGTTACGAAGAAGGTTGAACATTCTTGACTTGAAATTTCAACTAAATGATATCTACTTTCATAATTTAAAAGACTCTTCATATTCATGTAACTGATGATTTTTTCTAATTAATGAGAGGCATCTAACTCATACTTCATTTCTGCTCATTCAAATACTATTGGAAAAATTATTTTAATAAGAAAGTAAAGTATGTGTCGTAATGGAAGGAATTACCCCTCTTAAGGGTCCATTTGAAGAAAACATCAATGAGCGTACATCGATTAGAATATAGTCTTTATTGATTCGTAGACATCATCAGAATATGGTACGACCACAACTACCACTAATAAAATATTAATCAACCTTCTTCGTAACAGCAAGACGTCTCTTAAATTTAGTTTCTTTAAAAAAAATGCGAACAACATCTACATAATACCAATGCTCTTCAAATATTGCAAATGCATTTGCCACCTCATTCTCATCTTTCCAAATTATTCGCCCTTTAGCAGCACCTAACGGTGAATGTATGTCATTACACACGGTGCACCATATGACTGCTAATGCCTTGGCAATATCTTCATCTGTTAAAGGCCCTTTGTCATGTAGGTGTTCTTTTTTTATAGTTTGAAGGAACAGTTTGATGCGAAAATCTTCGGAATTCTTAATGATGCGGTACCACCTTGAATAAGCATTTTTAAAGTCTGACTCTAGTCTCCCTTGGAATGTATAAGGAATGTCTTCAAGAGGAATGTTATTCTTATTCATGGTTACCAAAGATGTAGTACTAGCAGAAGATTCCTTAATTGTGTAATAGAGTGGATCTGTTTGAAGTGAAAAGCTTTCCATGTGAGTGCGTATAAAATTCAATACATTCAATCCCCGTATCACTATATCTTTGTTCATTAACTCTTCATTTTTATGTTTCTAAAAACAAAACGAATACAAAAGTGTATAACAGTACATACATTTAGTTTCTACTTTTGCATACTCCCAACACCACATTCCAAAAAATTTCCTAAATTCGTACCACTGTCAATTCTCAACACAAATATCATTTGAAAAAATAGTAGGCCTATATCTATCGCTCGAGAAATAACAAATCTAATCTTCCATAGAAATTAATGTTTGTTACGAACTTATCTCTGAACATAACCGAATTCGTTTCATTTTTGCATCATAAATTAAACAAAATTTCTGTTCGAATAAAATATCTCCGCACGATGAGTTACAAGATATCACAAAAGAGTCCTACAATTCCCTGATGAATTAATATTGCCCCTTCTCCAGCCCCCCTCAAAATTTGAGTGATCCGCCATTTTGAAATTTATCGAAGAAACAAAAAAGGTTATTCTTTGCATTTTCAAGAAGAGTCTCTCAACAAATTTTGAGCGAATTTTATGAATACCAGCGGATGCTACGCATGGGGGAAACGTAAAGATTTGAAGATCCCACCTTCCCCCGACGCACAGTGGGGCCGATTGCAAATCTAGGTGGACAAAATTCGAAAATGTAACTTTTTTACTTTTAAATAAACGTACCTTATGTTTTTTGAGTCGCTAAACTCGAATTTGATATTAGTTTTTTCCTTCCGCCCCTCAAAAAGCCCCAAAAGCCCAAATTTTTGGAAAATTGGGCTTCAGGGGAATAAATTATTTATGCATATCGAACTATATGTTTTTGAGGTCTCTGAATTCGAATCTGAAATTCTTTTTGTGATGCAACCCCTTGAAAAGTTCCCAAAAGCCCCAAAAAAGCAAAATTTTTGAAATATTGGGCTTCAAAGAAATAATTTTATTCATTCATGTTGAACTATATGTTTTTGAGGTCGCTGAATTCGAATCTGAAATTTTTTTGTAATATTGTCCCTCAAAAAGCCCCTATAGTCTCGAAAACTCCAATTCTCAAGAAACTGAGCTTCAAAAAAAGCACAATGCATTTGTATTGTGTAACATATTTTTGAGGTTGCTAAATTTGAATTTGAAATTATTTATGGAATTCAACTCCTCAAAAAGCCCCAGAACACCAATTTTTGGAAAATAGAATTTCAAGCGAACAAGTGATTATTGATTTTTCAATCATATGTATTTATGCTAAAATTATATTGGAAATTCAACTGTTCAGAGCACCAAAAGCTCCAGTTTCGAGAAAATTGGTTATTTAGAAAGTAGAAAAATCCAAAGGGGGTTAAAAACCCTTTATTTCAACAAAAAAAAAAAAAAAACAAAAAAAAAAATTAATAAATAATTCAGCAACCTATGCAAAGAATGTAATTAGAAAAAAAAACGGAGATTCTTCATGTAAAAACATTAAATTTTAACATAAAATCCTAAAAAACCTACTTTCGGTGCAAGTTGGCGCTACTGAAATCAAAACAGGCGTGTAAAGGAGCACTTTGTGCACAACACCACGTCGCCACTTTTAGGTCTGAAGAGGTCTGTGGTTTTGTAGGTAACAAAAATTGTAAAAAAACACCAAAAAAATACGAAAATAAAAAAAATTCTCACATAAATATGATGATTTGTAAAAAAAAATTAACACCGCGAAATGATTCATTATTTAACGTATTTTCATGAAAAAATATCATTCCCCCCAAAAGTGAATTTAAAACCACGAAATCATTAGTCATACATCAGCGTTTTCGTATTAGCGGGATATTTTGAGCGAAGAAGTAGGAGGTTGTGTTACTCATCCCCCTCCCATGACCACTACGGTTGAGTTATGGCTCTTGTGGCTTTTGTTTGTTATAGAGGAGGGATGTACACAACTTTTGAGTGCATTTTCAACCAGAAAATCGAATGTCACTTTTTGGACTTTTGTCCATTTAGAATCGCAATCGGCCCCACTGTGCGACATTCTCTTCGCAAATCAGGTAGGCTGCAATAGCTATATTTTTTCTGAAAAAAAAGTTGGCGTAACGCAAATCTGATGGAATAAAAATATTCAGCTACTGGAAGGGGTCAGATAAAACTAACGAGCAACTTCCTTAACCTTTTAGAAAGAGTAGTTGCAAATGTCCTCAAGACGTCGTTGAAATTTTGCATCCCCAAAAAGTGTATTCTGCACACAGGGGTGTGTGAGTGTGCGTCAAAGTTCACATTAATACTAATACCAAATTACTATAGACTTACGACATCTTTGCGTAAATTACTTATTATGGGGACAAGTAGTAACCCTGCTTTTGCGACCCCCAATTGGTACTTTACGTCTGGATCCTCCTTCATCATATTATTCACCAATGCATATATCTAGAAGACAAAAATATTAGATACGCGACACTTTGAAACCTCTCGTGAGATAAATTTATTCTGGACTCTAGAAATATTATACTTACATCAGCAATTGGATCCGGTGTAGTAGTAATCTGAAAAAGAAGTTAAGATAATATACTGATAATAGAAAGTAGAAATATTATACATATATGTACTTACATCAACAGCAGTATCCGGTGTAGTAGTAATCTGAAAAAGAAGTTGAGATAATATATTAAAAATAGAAAGTAAGTATAAAGCCTAGAATGTAATTTCTACGATGTGCTGAGAACCAAAAGAAAAGTATGTTAAGTTTTGTAAAAGAAATTCACCTAACAGGGAAAAAAGTACTGTAGGAAGTTATATATAGATGTACTGTACTTACGTGAATTCGTGATGGAACAACACCACTACTCGTCATAGGAATGAGAAATAAGAGTGGGGCACAATAAGCTATAACAATAGAAGGGATTATCACACTTTTAAAAATATAGCTATAAGTACATTATAATGTAAATTGAGTGAATACTTACTGAAAAAAATAAGGAGTTCTATTTTTATAGATTTATGTATATCCACGCAAAGAGACATTATGCATTAAATGATTTACCTTCCTTGGTTTTCGAGATATTGGCTTCACCTATTTCAAAAATTGATGTTGAAAGAATTTTTAGCACAGTTTCGATAATTAAAAACAAAATAAGAAATAGGCTGATTTGCCACACTGTGGATGCTAGGTATTCTTAAAGTAAGATGCTGGGAATAAAAGAAAAAAATATAACATGCTTCAACATGAAATTTCCAGATTTACTTGTACAAAAAATGAAAACATCTGCCAGATATCATGTGTCCAAGTGAATTGGGTATTTAGCGAAAAAATCTTTTTTGCAGATATTTAAAATTTCTTTTTTCAAATGCAGTGAAATTTTAATGCAATTGAAATAAATTTATCAGCTTTAAAATTTATTAAAGTAATTTTTAAAATAATTTTTGATTTAGAAATTGTAGTTTAACTCTTATTATAATATTATTAATAAACTAAAATTTTATTTCTGATTTCCCAAATCACTTGGACACAATAATAATATGTACGAGTATAATGGTGAGTCGATTCTAGACGATAAAATGGATCTCTATAAAAACTCTATCGATAGTATTTTGAAAATGAAATGGTTTCTGTTTCGTTTAGGTTTCAGGGTTTAAATGTACAAATCGATTCATTTCTAATTTTCTATATTAAATTAACTATAAATCAAAATTCAAAAATTTACCAATTCGTACAGGTCTTGAAATAAGGGTGTAGTTTTGGGCTACCAGTGTGAAAATGTTGCTATTTCATTTTTTATCCCCATTTTGAAGCTCCTTATGCAAATTACTCAAAACGCAAAAATTTGTAATTTTTTAATGCATTTTATGGTGTCATGAAAAATGTGAATTTAAATGAAATTCATATCGTTAGAAATTATCAACTTTCTGCTTTCAGAATCTTAAATCCGATATCAGGCTACCTCATTGAAGCCGATAAAGGCGATAATTATGAAATGCTTGCGTTTGATATTCGGCTAATAGATAAATACATATAGTGAGATCAAGTTTTCAAGGAAGAGTTTTTCGATATTCGTTATCTAATGCGAGATTATTCGTCAGGTCAAAATGATTTATAATTCTAGTTCGATTCTCGGAATGAATTCCACTGGATTCTTGATCAATCCAGTATCCACTTCATCATCAGATACTGAGCAATTAGATAAGTCCTACTTGCCAAAATGGAAAGAATGGAGTCAAGATTTCGGAATTAGAGGTTGGAGTTGGGTTCACATTTTCAACTGACTCCGGAGTCATGTCGGAGTTAGAGTTGAGCTCACAGATTTCCTTTCCAGAGTCAAAGTGGAGTCAGAGTAATGTTTGAAGAAATACTCTGGATTCAGGGATTAGAGTCAGAATCTGAGTCAAAATTTTTAGGTGACTCCTAGTCCTAGTCCATAATAATTGCGGTAATAAACAAAAAATACCGTCATAACAAAGACTCCAACACCGAAGTGACTTTGGAGTCAGGAGTTGGAGTCGGAGTTGAATGTTCAACCTGACGCCAGAGTCAAGTTGGAGTCCGAGTCATGTTTTGAGAAATGCTTCGGAATTAGGGATTAGAGTCAGAATCTGAGTCAAAATTTTTTGGTTACTCTTAGTTCGTAACAATTACGATAATAAACAAAAAATACTGTCATAACCAAGACTCCAAAACCGAAGTGACTCCGGTGTCAGGGGTTAGAGTGGGCGTCAAATTTTCAACCTGACTCCGGAGTCAAAATGACGTCAGAGCCAAATGTTCAACCTGACTCTGGAATCAATGACTAGAGTCGGGGTCAAATTTTAAACCTGACTCCGGAGTCAAGGGTCGAAGTCTGAGTCAAATGTTGCCTCGACTCCGTAATCAGGCTAGAGTCGGATACAAATTTTTGGTTGACTCCTGGTTCTTGATTACTGTCTCCAATGTAAGAACATCAGAACATGACTTATATATTATTGTTATTCATAAATAAAAATGAATAAGTGCTGTTAATAATTTATTTTACTTCAAAAATGATTTTTTTGAATTGAAATTTTTTTTTCGAATGTAAGTGAAAATTTTGCTGCCCCCACAAAACCTGTCGAGGTCTCAACTTCAAAGCTCCTTTACTCCACCTCCAGGTGACTTATCAAGAAAATGAATTCTACTCTGCTACAACCCATCGACGCAAACAATTCGTTTCTCAACTCACGAGTACATTTTTTAGGATCAAAAAAAGTATACTTCAAACAGGTCTCAACTTTTTTTCTCACTATTTTCATCTATTTTTCAATTGTTTATTATCGTACGCATCTCGAAAATTGTTAGGACACTAATAACACAAAAAATGTCATCATTGCCTCGTTCGACCAGTTTTTTAAATATTTTCGTTGTTTACATTCTTAAAATGATTATAGATTTTTCTTGCGCGTTTATAAAAATTAAATTACGCATAAAATCAATTTTTTTTTTCAAAAATCCAGAAAATATTTTTCTACGAGCCCCGAAACAATTAAATTTGCCAGATATATTTTTAAAAAGGAAAGAAAGCGTGATAAAGAATCTTCATTAATATTACTCACATTGAATCCAACAAATGTACTTGAATTTCATTCGAAAATTGAAAAAAAAATTAACTAAGGGTTACTTCAACATTGAATTATTCTAATTTACTTCTCGTACTATAACTAACAGAATGTGATGTTGATATTGAAATGTTAAACGTATAGATACGATTTCAAATTATACAGATGGCGAAAAGTTGCGAAATGAAATCCCTTCCTCGTTTCATCAATATATCGATAGTAACTATCTATATTTAATTCTCGAAAAAAATAATATTTAAATATTCACTTCTGGGAGCGATTAGAACCTTGTTTAATGACTTTAATGTAATTTAAGACATAGTTATTACGGATGATAAAAATGATAAAAATTGTGACCATTTCGCTCGAACTTTCAATTTCTTCCTCAATTACTGAACGTAAAATAGGATAAATACATAGAAATCTTTCTATACGACTAATAATTAATATAACTTTGGGGCAAATCACTGTTCAAGCGTCTAGTTTTGCCATATATTAAATTTCAGCTCGAAAAATTTTCATATATGGCAAAACTAGACGCTTGAACTGTGATTTCTATGTATTTATCCTATTCTACTTTGCGTTCTAACTGTGATTATTAATTAATTAATTAATTAATTACTGAACCTAACTTGGAAAATATCGTATCATTTGAAAAGAAAAATTGAATATTCTCAGAATGTTTTATTAAATAATTTCAAATTAAACAACTTTTCTGCATACCAAGTATCCGATAAACGTAGATAATTCTACTGTTGTAAGAAATCAATTTGTTCGATGAATAAGATTATTAAATTCTTCGTAAATGTCAATATAGATACAAAAAAAAATTGTATTCGAGAAATATGCTTCGTATGAACTCATTCAATCATTCTACGTATGAAATACAAAAAGTAATACTTTCAAACCCTACCAAATGAGCACTTTACATTCGACCTGAACAAAAAATTACTGCGAATGGTTCAATATTATACTGGAGAATTGGAAAATTTATTTCAGTTAATTCCCTTGAAAGATTTTTTTTGGGATTCTTATAATTTTGAGGATCCTCAACAACTGTCGAAAAACGCGAGTTTTTGACCTAATTCTGTGCCCCAAAAAGCCGCCACAATTAGCATGTATTCAAGACCCCTACCTCCCTTTTATCCAATTTGTATTTTCGCGGTTATTCGTGCTTTCCTCGGGCATAGCTGGCCAACTTTAGTAATCATTTTGCCACTTACGATGCCTCAAGGTGCGTTCACTCGAGGATGATTAGCCTTTGATGATTATATGTCGACGTCCATACTTGTTCAGCTTTTTGCGTTCAACAAAAGCAATCAGGAGTTCATAACTAGAGTTGTGATTTATATGATTTATATACAAATATACTTAATCAATAGAAACCAATAATTATAATGACCTATATTTATAAGTAATGTACAATTTTAGCGTCGTAAATGGCAGAGATGCCGAGCGACCAAAAATAAAACGATTTAAAAAAAAAAAAAAAAATTGTGGTACACCTGAATAGGGATATCCAACATATCTTCACGTTTCATCAAATTCCAAGTCGATTGAGCCGCATTTTTTAGGGAATATTTTTGCATATTTTGGGTATAAATGCATATAAATGAATATTTTGCCCTTTTTAAGAGAATATTTTGGTATATTTTAGCTAATTTTCGTAATTTTAACTGTTTTTAGGGAATATTTTTAAGAAAAAAAAAATGGAAAAAATTCAAATTATTGAAAAAAAAACATGCTTGTACATGGAGAAATCAAAAAAAATTTTTTCAAATCGTTCCTTGCATCATCTAGCACACCACTGTGAATTGCACTCCTTGGATGGACTCTGAATAATTTTTATCGTGTCAATTAATGAGAATGACTGAGAATAACTTTGAATATAAATTGTTTTTTTCAGTGTTGTAGGAACGAACATAGGTCCGTTCTTGTTCCTGTTCTCGTTCTTGGAAAGACCCAATCATTTGATCCTGTTCTTGACTCGTTCTTATTCTCAATGTTTCAACTGTTCTCGTTCTGTTCTTCGTTCTTTTGATGCTTTACAATGTTGTTCTCGTTCTGTTCTTTGTTCTTTCAATCCTTTATGGTCTCGTTCTTGTTCGTTCTTCGTTCTGTTCTTATTCTTCAACTTTTTCTTTTGTTCTTTCTTTCTTTCTTTCTTTTTTTTTCTTTATTTCTTTATTTATTTATTTCTTTCTTTCTTTCTTTCTTTCTTTCCTTCTTACTTTCTTTATTTCTTTCTTTCTTTCTATCTTTCTTTCTTTTTTTTGATAACGTGTTTACAGTTAATTGTTGTTGTTGAAATTGAAAATCAATTAATTGAAGCTAATAATTAAAAAAAAAAAAAAATACTTATATGGGTATATGTAGCACTTGCCCGCTTTCAAGTATAAGTTTCTCATTTTCTCTTTCCCCTCGTGATATCTATTAATGTTATAATAAATCATAAACTTTCAAAAGAACGAAGAACAACAAAAAATTACATCGTTCTTGTTTTTGTTTTTGTACCTCAACATTGTTCATTAGTTGGTTCTCGTTTTGTTCTTTGATCTTTCAGTTTGAAAATATTCTGTTCTCGTGCTGTTCTTTGTTCTTCAAATATATCACTTTTATGCTCTCGTTCTTGGTCCTGTTCCTCAGGAACAATAAAAGTTCTCCGTTCTTGTTGTTCTTCATTCTCGTTCTTTGGTTTGTTCGTACAACATTGGTTTTTTTTTTCATTTTATACAAACTCTACTTCATTTAAATACAATAATAACACCAAAACAAAATTGAGAATAAAATTTCCTTTAAAATGATACCCATATTGATAGGGAATATTTTTGAATGATTCATTAAAATAATGAAAAATGAAATAAATTCAAAATTGAAATCAGATAACATCGTTATTGAAAAATAAAATAAAGCAAACTTCAGGGTTCAGGGTAATGTTTTCATTTTTTCATAAAATTTATTATAAATTTTGTAAAAATCAAATAATGACGATAATAAATTGGAATTGAATAATTATACCAGGTGACTACTTGATTTGAGCCCGAGAGAAAGATTTTTGCGCTTGGGGTATTGAGTGAAAGTTTGCAAATAAGCAAAATTTTTTCGAAAAATTTGAAAAAATTATGTTTGACGTATTTAAATTTTTTTGGGGTTTAAGCATCATATTTTGCCTTCCCATCTTCGAAAAATAAATAAAATGCCAATTTTTCCTCTATTCAAGGGTCCAAAAATACCTATGTTATGTGCTAAAAAACCCTATTTTACCTGTTTTTCCATTTTATTTAGTATCATTTATTTGCTAATAATTAATTAAATATTGTGTTGGAGGTAAGTAGCTGAGTACAATCATAAGGTATTCTTTAGTCTTTTTGCTCAAACAATATAAATGTAGTGGTGCATTTTCATTATTAGGGGTCCCAAAAATAGTCATTATATGAGTATAATTACAATTTACTATTTCAAGCTACCTAAGAATTATTCATACTTAGAATATTCAATGATTAAATTATTAAAAAATTCCACAACTCTTTGCTTTATACCAGAATTCACCAAGCGTAGGTGGCTGTGCATCGAGGGCCTCCATCCAGTCGGGTAGTAGGCAAGAATTTGTTGAATAATTCAAATTTTAAAATTATTTTAATTTCGACAGATGGCATCGTGTAGGGAAACACTTTTCTTGCGGAATGAGTATTAAATCGGAAAATGCTTTCGGACAGTCCATTTATTGGTTCATTTATTCACTCACCTAAATCAACTGCTCCCACGACATCTTGTTGTAGATTTAGACTGTAAAACGATTGGAAAGCTCCTTTCCATATACCAAAATTTACCCGTCATTCAATTTGAAACCATTGCAAGTTCGATAGAAATCAAAAATTTCTCTATTTCTGATCTCAGCACGCACCAAAAATATTTATTGGAAATGGCCATTGTCCGCAACATTATGCAGAAAGGAATCCAGCCATAATGTCCAAAGCTCGATAGCTTACCACAGCCAATCGCATATTACGACTTCATCTCTACCGACGACCTAAAGGACGAGCTAAAAGTTTTAACCATCTGTATAATGAGAGTGTACGTGACAATGTGGTAGGCAATTTAAAAAAGTTATAAATAAATATGTGGATGGACTCTATCACTTCTTTGAACTAATAGGTCTAATTCGCGACTTACCAAGCAATGTACAGAAAATTATTCATCCAATTTTACAGAGGAATGGGTACAACTCTCATCCTGATAAGTTACTTATAGCTATGATATGTGATTCAGAAGAGGTAATAAAAAAGTAGACTTAGAAGAAAATTGCAATTGCAGCTCGATCAAATTCAAGGAAACGGAATTTTGTTCTCCCTAAAATTAATTTCAAGGCTGAGAAGTATTTGAAATTAATTAATTGGTCCACGACAGGTTAGATTCTATCACATTTTTAAATCCTTCTTACATCCAATATTCATTCTCCCAGAAAAGTGTTTCGGTTTTTTCATTTCTACGCGATGCCATCTGTCGAAATTAAAACAATTTTAAAATTTGAATTATTCAACAAATTCTTGCCTAGTACCCGACTGGATGGAGGCCCTCGATGCACAGCCAACTACGCTTGGTGAGTTCTGGTATAAAGCAAAGAGTTGTGGAATTTTTTAATAATTGAATCATTGAATATTCTAAGTATGAATAATTCTTAAAGTAGCTTGAAATAGTAAATTGTAATTATACTCATATAATGACTATTTTTGGGACCCCTAATAATGAAAATGCACCACTACATTTATATTGTTTGAGCAAAAAGACTAAAGAATACCTTATGATTGTACTCAGCTACTTACCTCCAACACAATATTTAATTAATTATTAGCAAATAAATGATACTAAATAAAATGGAAAAACAGGTAAAATAGGGTTTTTTAGCACATAACATAGGTATTTTTGGACCCTTGAATAGAGGAAAAATTGGCATTTTATTTATTTTTCGAAGATGGGAAGGCAAAATATGATGCTTAAACCCCAAAAAAATTTAAATACGTCAAACATAATTTTTTCAAATTTTTCGAAAAAATTTTGCTTATTTGCAAACTTTGACTCAATTATGGGAGGCGTAAATATTAACCTAGAGGGCTGAAATTTTTTTCACATTCTTTTGGGATCATTTTGCAACTACTGAACTAGGTGCATACTCAATTTTCCAAAAAAAGTGAAAATCGACCCACCCTAGTGTTCGCCCCTATCCAAGTTACACAGTTCCACTACAGCCTACTTGATTTAAGAAAGAGAGGTCGGCGGAAGGAAATCATCGTATCTTTTTTTCAAGATATTCAAAATTGATTAGTCAGGGTTCATTACGATATAAGTACGAACAAGCACTAATTAAAAATTCAGCTCCAGTGATGTGGCATGGCTGCTTACTTGTTTTTTTGGGGGAAAGTTCGTACAAAAATTCATTTGAATTTCATTCACACACACAAAATGAAATATAATAAATGAAAAAAAAACAAACGAATAATTAGATTCCTAACTCTGGCTTTCATGTTCCACGAAACAATCGTTTTGAATTTTTGTCTCGTTAATGCTCGATAGGTTTTTTCCTTGTTGCGTATACGCACGCAACCAAGATGAGAGGCAGCTGCGCTAACCAACTCGTTGACGCCACTCTGATTGCGTTCATATTATATTTCCAACGTGTAGAAGGTTGTCGTCGATTTTTTTTCCTTGTATTGGTTAGATTCGAGCCAACAATGTGATTAATACCATAATAGAAGAAACCCTTTAAGGGTGATCGATTTACTATGGTAAAAAAGCACGAGGCGACGCCCGCCAAGGTTGAGAACCAATTTACCGTATTTTCAATGGCGTGGTGAATTTTTCGGGGGCCATAAACGTAGGTAAGGAGCTAGAAAGTAGTTCGAGTTGATATACTGATTTGGTTTTTGTGACCTCCCTTAATATATGTACGCTGTGTACGCTGTTCACGTAGAGTATAATTGGAAAATGCATTTGAAATTATTATGAGTCATGTTCCGCTATTAAATCCAAAACGTAGCTGTTATTACTGTTATTACAAAAGGAAAGCGAAGTAAAGCTTTTTTTCTACTTTGTCATGGTTAATTCATGCGATCGTCATAGGGAACAGTGTGGTTGTTATTGTTATGCTGGTATGTTGTGGTTATAGGGTTCACGTGGGTTCCACATATCCGTTTAACGGAAACCTGCGAGTAACTTAATGCGATAACAACCAAGGATACGATTACATCACAAAAAAGAATTATCGGAGCACGTAACGCTCGTATTCGTTCAAGTTGCGTTTGAAAAATAACATTTCGAAAAAATAGGACGGCACGAGTTGGAAGTAATTTTCGATTTTGCCATTCCTCTCGACGTGGTTGGTACGAAAAGCGCTTATTTAAACGGTTATAAAATGGCGGAGTGACACACGCATTTACCTATGTAAATAATTCACGTATCGGAGCTAAACGGAGATTCGAAATACACCAGTTCGCGTATCGATCATCGATGAATATCGCCGTTGTATAATACAACTCGTTGTCGTGGGATTATAATATGACAGCGGCTGGACTATAGAAATATAGAATTATTTTGAACGGTCGGAGTCGGACCCCCATCGCGGTTATCTCGTATTCTAGCCTGAGTTACGCTGTGAGGTTGATTAGCTTAACCTTTCTAGCGTATAAGAAGGGCGAAAGGATGGCAGCAACCTTTGACGGCTTTGGCGAATGTGAAAAATGGCGGTAACTTTTCGTTAGAACGTTTTTGCCTCGAGCCAGCATTTTTTCTCAGCTTCCTTTGTGTCGTACGAAATAAAAAGAATTGGCTACTTTCCATTCGTTTTAAAGCGTAACGAGCGGATTCGTCGGCCAAATTTTACGCCGCGTTGCCGAAATTTAGGTCGAGAACCTCCTAGAGCTGAAGTATCGGTTACTATTCGTGGTATACGATGAGTTTAATGGTACGAGCAATTTAATCTTCGGTGAATAAATGTATGTGAATATAATGTGTATTTTTTATTTAATTATAATTTTTTTTTTTTTAAATATTTCAATGTGTTGTAAATTTATATTAATTACAGAAAAACGAAGTTTATTATTAATTAAAAAACAAACGGTTTACATTTCCGCCATTATTTTCTTATTCAAAGTTTGATGATTTTTTAACCGAATTTTTAATGAAAAACTAAGCTATTACAGTCTATCTGGTTTGAGAAGAATAGGTAGAAGAGAAGGGGGACTTCATATTTTCACGTCTCAGACCATTTGTGTTTGATTAGTCTATTTCCATTGCCATCTAAGCCTGTCAGCATTTGGACTGGCTTGTTTCCTTTTTTCCAAGCCACTAACAGAATTTTCAAATTTTCTGACTTTTTTTATACCTAACAATTATTTTTATTTTTATTTTATTTATTTATTTTTTTTTTTGTTTTAAAAACATCGTTAAAGTTCTTCCGCAGAATTTTAAGAAATCAAGCAAAAAAACGTAAGCAGCTATGCCGCATTACTGGAGCTGAGGTTTTAACCGGGGCTTGTTTTGATTTAGTAATAACCTTGCTTAACCTTTCATGACTACATGTCACACACAATACCAAATCTGAAAACCCCTACCCTATCTTTTACAAAAACACTTAATAAGTTGAATTTAGCACAAACGTAGTATCTCATGCCATGAAATGATCATGTGAACAGATATTTTTCAAATTATAACTATTTGAGAGTCATCAAATTATCTTCAAATGACCTTTCTAGGTGATTTGCTGATGAGATGTGGATGATTCATGAAATTTCCTGCACCATTTTCCCCTCCAAAAGCCGTTTTTTGCTCCAACTCTTCTCAATATGCACTGGGGAAGCTGAAATTTGGATATGTTAGTGTCCGTGACTCATTCTTTCGTATGAGATGAAAAACAAAAAATGTGAGCTCTTTGTCCCTTCTCCGGCTCCCCTCAAAATTTGATTGATACGCCATTTTGAAATTTATCAAAAAAACAAAAAAAAGTGCTTTTGCGCATTTTTAAGAAGAGCCCATCACCAAATTTTGAGCGAATTTTGTCAACACTCGCCGGCGCTGCACGTGGGACAAAAAAAATTTCCTCAAAAACAGGTTTTGCTCCAACTCTCCTTAAAATGTACTTAAAAAGCTGAAATTTGGATATATTAGTGTCCGTGACTTACTCTTTTATGTGAAATCAATAACAAAAAATTTGAACTATTTGCTCTTTCTCCACCCTTCCTCGAAATTTGAGTGATCCGCCATTTTGTAATTTATTGAAAAAACAAAAAAGATTGTTCTGCGTATTTTCAAGAAGTGTCTCTCATTAAATTTTGAGCCTATTTTATGAATACCTGCTCGTGCTATGCGTGGGGAAAAAATATATACCAAAAAGTTGGACTGCAGTGTGACGACAAAATCAAAATAAAAAATTCAAAATTTGTCATCTACTTTCTACGTTCTATTGATGCTGCAGGGATGCCAGATGATTACGAATGGTCTGAAACGCAAAGATTTGAATACCCCACCTTCCTCCGACCTTCCATTTCCAAATTAGGTAGGCTGTAATAGCTGTCGTTTTTTATCAGTTAAAAACTCAGCTAACAATTTATTGAAGCCAAGCGAAATTAAAGCGATATCGCGATATTATCTCAACATAAATACGATTTTAAAGTATATATTGCAATTGCATTTTTTCCTTTGTTATGTTTTTTTTTTTCATGAATAAACGTAAAGTCAGCTTGGGTTCCATTAAATTTTCGAAAGGAGGGGGGCAAAGTTTTTTTTTAGATGTTTTGGAAGACCTTTCCCTGAATATAAAATCCGATCGCCGCCTCTTCTTCTGAGCTTATTTCTTAGGGGGGAGGGAAGGTTGGGGAAGTTGAAAATGTAGGGGTTCCAGAGCTGGAAAATTTTTTATTGCGGTTTCCTATGATGAAATGAGTCCAAGTAGCTAATCTATTCTAATTTTAGCTTTACAAGTGAATTTAGAGGGAAGTTGAAGCAAAATCGTCTATGTTGGGTATGGCCTGTAGACGTGAAGGGATTAAAAATGTTATTTCCAAACCTGAACAAACCTCATTTAAAAACTCAGCTTTACGCGAAATGGTTGCTTACTTTTTTTTATCTACGCACAGTAATGGACGAGATGATTGTAATGAAAAAAGGACCACTCCCCGTTTCCCCCAAAATGAGAATGGGCGAGACCTGAGTTTTTGTATTCATGGAGGGCTCCTCTACAACATCCAAAAATAAAATTTCCTCCCTCTCGAAATTTTAATGTGACCTAAACTGGCTCCTAATCTAAAATTAATGTTGTTTTTACTTTCTTGGGATTTTTTTCCTTTTTTTAATTTTTGCTCCAGTTTTTCATGTGTATGGTAAGTTTTTTACAAGTCACTGTTTCCCATTATAGAAAAAATTAATTTAGCAACCTTCTTTCTTTGAGCTTACTGTATACTAAGGTAGACCGAATTTCGTTTGTTTTTCTTTTTTTTTTTAAGTGGCGTGAGTGGGGACATAATAGTTACTGAATAAACTCAAAATAATATAATGTAGATTAAAATTTTTTTAATTTTTACTTAATTAATTAATTAATTGATGAAATTATTTTTATTTGTTTTCTTTTTTTCTTTATTTATTCTTGTTATTATTTGCTCTACTCACTTTTTATTTGTCACAATACTGTAATACTGCTTCACTTATAATTCACCATGATACTTGTCTGTAGGGTGGAAGATGTCCACTTGCCTTCTGGTAGGCCTCACCACAAAAATTTTATTGTTGTTAACAATATTAACTCATGAAGGTTAAAAAAAAAAGAAAAGAAAAGAAAAAAAAGAACTCTAAATTAATTTTTAGACTCTGCAAAATGAGCTAAAAATTTTCAAAATATTTTGGCTGGCGATTTTTATCAATTTATCATGTTGTACGTTTGTAATAGTTTTTTTTTTTTTTTTTTTTTTTGGAAAGTCAACCATTTTAGCTTGTTTAAAAATAAACGACCTATTTTGGCTTCTTTAAAAGTAAACGACTAATGCATAATTTATCGGTCACGTGCCCAATGCGGGCTTAATTTCAGCTCTTTCTCACTTAAACTTTTAGTACACTGAGATCCCCCATGTTATCTAAATAATGTCATTCTGAAGACAGAATATGATGCACTGGGAAACCATATGTGGTAAAAATTGAACATAGTTCCCCTCAAACTCTTAAATCAATCACCTGATGAACAATAAAAATAAATTAAAAGTATATAAAAAAAAAATTGAATTTTTGCACAAATTATTTTTGTTGAAGTTTTGAAATTTTTGAAAACTTGAAGCTCATTTTGAGTGTCTCAATATTGCGTTGGCGTCTGAAATGACCAAAATATGAGGAAAGTCTAAGAAGCTTCAAATGACTTCAGTTCAATCAATATAGGCTCATATGACTCCTGTGGGCAAGAAGCACTATTCATTGTAACTCAAACTTTTAGGTCCTTTGGATAGTAATATTGTTGGAGTTTCCACCTGCGGTAGTTTGTATGAGTGTAAAGAGGTTAACAACATTACCTACAAGTCAGAACATATTCCTATTAAAAACTCAGCTTCAGTAATGAAGCAGGGCTGCTTACAATTTTTTCCAATTATCCTCCGTGCATGTTCTTTTATAAAGACGATCGTATGTACATTGTACAGCGCGAAAGACGAGCCGTTGACTACGTAATTAATGACATCCAGCCGGAGATGAAACGTGTTCGACGGGGGGTTGGTAATACAATACAATTTGAAATAGCATTCAATTCGTTCCCGAATCCGAACGAATTCACGATATAGCAAACGCATTTACCTCAATGGCTCGATCATTACCAGACCAGACGTTTGGAATTTTCGAGCTGCGTACATGTCATAACGCGTAATTAAAAGATGCCTCTTTCGATTGCAGATTTCGAGTGAGGTTTTCTCTTATTCGCCGTCAAACAAGTGCGATAAAGAATTGAAAAAGAAAGCCCGTCCAACCAAATAATCAATTTTTAATTCCCGGGTTTCCGAAGACGTCTTCTTTATTGTCTTATTCAGACGGAGTTAGAAACGCCCACATTATCTTTCATCAGTGCCGAGGGGTGAAGGTTGTTTTGCTCGATTTTTCAATTCTTGACAGTATAACGCGAGTTGTATGATATGGAGGTTCTAGCGCAGTTAGTTTTCTCAACTTTTTCATTTTTAATCACTTTTTAAATTCGATCAACCGTGGAGCGTTGAGTGAAGATGGCACCAGATAGTAACTGAGCTTCATACTATGTGGAGAAGAAGTTAAGAGTGTATGGAACCTCTGAATACTGGAAAATTTGACATGCAAATTTTTTTTGTGGTGAAAAAAATATGATATTGAATTGTGAAAAATTTTCGAATTGTACATAAATGATTTTTTTCATATTTATTGAAAAATTATAAAATTTTCAAACCTTGACCTTATTACATAGGGTATAAATTTTAACGTAGAGGGCTGAAATGTTTTTATATATTATTGGATGTTGCCCTTAAAAATTATCTATAAATTATCTTATATATTCTTGATTAATTGCTAAAAGTCCCTTGAAATGAGTGTGGAAAAAACCCTCTAAGGCGAAGGTGGAGCCGCCAATCACAGTTCTTTTTCGCATTTATCTCCGTAATTGGGACATATTGTTGAAAAATAGTTTTATAATGAATTACTCGGTATGACATTCTCCACAAAAAAGGTTTCTTTCATTTTTTTTATTGAGGTCAGTGTTTCCTCAAAAATTCAATATAAAATTTTTGAGCAATATTCTTATGCTGAATATCTTTATTAAATTATTAAAAGTCCTTTGACGTGGGTGAGGGGATAATCCTTCAGTAAGTGGTATCCCCTTCCTCACAAGAATTATTTTTCACGTTCATCTCTGTAATTATGACTTATTTGTGAAAAATTTATCTATAATGAATAACTTGTTGTGTGTAGCATTGCAAATAAAGCAATTATAGAGTAATTCAAAAAGGGGCTTGGGAGTTCTTCTGAAGACGTTAGGTTTTTTGTGGAGAATTTTATGCTAAGTGATTCATTATGGAACTATATTTCATTAGTAAGGCCGAGTTAAGGAGATAGATGTGGAAAACAATCGTGATGATAGGTTACACCTCCCCCTTAAGGATTCTGCGCACATATATTTCAGTGAACTTATAGTAATTGATTACGAATATTCAACGCATAAATTCTCCTTGAAAAATTTTATTATCCATGTGATCGCAATTTTCAATTTTACATGAGAAGCTCAATTTTGAATTATTATAATTTTGAGAAAGATTTGTTTTAACATCATTGCTTCCGAAATGGCGCAAAAAGAAAAAAGATTATTTTTGTGTTTTCAAAAAGAATCTCTCACCAAGTTTTGAGCAAATTTCATGACTCTCTAAAAAAGCTATTTTTTGCTGTAACCCCCCCTCCCCTCCCAAAAAAACACTAAGAAAGCTAAAATCAGAATAGGCTAATCACATGGGCTCATTTTATCATATGACGACGCAATAAAAATTTTTCGATCTCTCTTCCATCCCCATTGCATTTTGAGGTCGAAAACCCCTCCTTCCCCGCTTCAATAACATGTGTGGAGGTGAATTGGGGATCCGTAAAAATCATATGAGTTCATATTAATTGCATTTTTTCTAATCTGAGGCTCCTCAAGCTTATCTAAATTTTGATAATCCGCCATTTTGGATCGATTTTTACTTAAATTCAAGAGGTCATATTTTGCCCACCAACTAATCACACACACAAAGTTTGACCTTTCTTGATCGATTTGACGAGGAAATATTGGGGGCCCTATTAAAATTTACTGTAGTAATTGTCCCTCCCCCCTTGAAAGCCGATTTTGCTCCAATTCTCCTCCAAATACACTTGGAAAGACAAAGGCAGAATAGGTTAGTCACTTGTGCTCATTTTATCACGTGACCCCGCAACACAAAATTTTCGACCTCTTTTCCACACCTATCATACTTTGAGGTCGATAACCCCTCCTTCTCCCCTCCAACATCATGTGTGATAGTGAATTTCGGATGTAGTGTACTTCTTATACCTAATAATCATATGAGTTTGTATTAATTACATTTTTACCAATTTCAGGCTCTTCAAGCTCCACTTAAATTTTGATAATCCCCCATTTTGTATCCATTTTGAAGTAAATTCAAGAAGTCATATTCTGGTCACCAACTAACTCAACATGCAAAATTTTACTTTTGTGGAATGATGTGGTGAGATATGGAAGATTCAAGAAATTTCGTGTCTCAAACCTTCCTCAAAAAATTGTTTTTTGCTCCTACTTCCCTCCAAATGCACTTAGGAAGGTAAAATTCGAATATGTTAGTGTCCGTGACTCACTCTTTCATACGAGATTAAAAACAAACATTTTGAGCTATTTGCCCCTTCTCTAGCCCCACTCAAAAGTTAAGTGATCAGCTATTTTGAGTTCTATCCAAAGAACAAAAAAGTCTCGTTTTTAGAAAGTGTCTTTCACCCAGCTTTGAGCGAATTTCATGAATACTCGCAGGCGTTAGACGAAGTGGGGAATATTTATATACCAAAAAGTTGGACATTTCCTAAATCATTACAAATGGTCTGGAACGCGAAGATTTGAAGACTCCTCCCTTCTCCCTCCCAAATCAGATAGGCTGTAATAGCTGTAGTTTTTAAGGTAAAAATTCATTTAAAAAAAAAATCATAACATATAGGCCGAAGTTTTGATACGGAGTATAGGAAAAGCTACGGGATCTTCTATTATTTTCATGGCTAAAATTTGATTACCACTTGGACTCATCGAATCCAAGAATGGTGCACTTGGAATGAGAAAATATTTGTTTGTACAGCCTTTTCAATGGCACAACCGCCAAGTTTATATAATGAGTTGATGAGGAGTTATGGCGAAAGAATCACAATTTTGAGTGCATATTTTTGAGGTTTAAATCAAATTTTCAACAAAACAGTGACCTCTTAGAAAAAAAATATATTGACCTTATTTATAGGAAATTTTATGCAGATTAATTTATCATAGCGCTATTTTCCATGTATAAGCCGTAGTTGCGAAAATAAACACGAAAAACTGTAGATGTGGGCATTCCATTCCCTACCCCGTCACCAGTGAGATACACTGCATTCCGTGTTAGAGATAGTCCGGGCATTTTATGCAAAAGGTGGAAAAAATTTAGATCAGCAGTTTTTTTGCGAGAATGTGTTCAAAAGGGTCCCAGTAGTTACCCTATAAAATCCAAGAGCCCCAAGTAAGGAGGAAAAAAATTTTTTTTTGGGGGTGGGGGGTGAAACACTCGCCCAAAATGAGTTTTTTCGCATTATTTTGAAAAATATAAACTTTGAATAAAAAATAATAACAAATTCGGAATCTACGTCCAATTTCCGATCCGATGATACCCGACACGACCACTTTAAAGTAAAACATAAGCCTTTAAGGGGGGGTTCAAAATTTCGAATTTTCGAAAATCTGAGATGGTTCAGTTTTATGAGTTGAAATTTGTACTCAAATGATTTTTTATCGTACCACAACAATTTTTTATCAGTATGTAAGGGATTGCAAAAGTATTTTTACTCAACGCACCCCTATCCAGGGGATGGGCTATTTTAATATTACCGAAGCGTTCACATCTATATAGTATATACGTGTATTGCATCAAGCGAAAATGTTTATTCATAAATGAGAGATTACTGCAGAAACAAAATATTTTCAGTTGTTTGGACTACCTTCGCGTTACATTTCTCTGTTCAATATTTTTTGTATTTCTTAAGGGCTCGTGTTTTACTTGAAAGGGGTCGTGTTGGGTATCATCGGATCGGAAATTGGACGTAGATTCCGAATTTGTTATTATTTTTTATTCAAAGTTGATATTTTTCAAAATAATGCGAAAAAACTCATTTTGGGGGAGTGTTTCACCCCCCCCCAAAAAAAATTTTTCCTCCTTACTTGGGGCTCTTGGGTTCTATAGGGTAACTACTGGGACCCTTTTGAACACATTCCTGCAAAAAAATTACTGATCTAAATTTTTTCCACCTTTTGCATAAAATGCCCGGACTAAGAACTCAATGTTGGTCAAGGAAAGTAGCAAAGGAACAATTTTCCCAAAATAAATTTTATAGTAATTATTTTTCTACTTCGGTACCGAATGACTGGCTTACACAGTTGTAAAGGATAATTTCTTCTTTCGTCGCACATATACGATAATTATTTGAGATTTTTCCTTTTTTTTTTCCAATATAAAATTTCGATCTTGGTCTGCACCAACGTATCACAATTTGTACCCCGGTCCAAGCACGTATTTTGGAGATAATTTCACGCCATAGATTCGAAGCGTGGTTAATTTTGAAAATATGAATCCAGCCGAGCGTACAATAAAATAGATATGGCGTTCCAACGTCTACGATAACAATTGCGACTACCTTGTCTATGAATAGCGAACGCGTTAAAAATGAATAAAAAAAATTCTAGGCGGGAATTTATAATTAATTTTTCATTGTTTCGGTGAAATTTAAAATAAACGCTCTTCGTCCGATGTCTGTTTATTCGTTAATAACTCATCGGAAATAAGTATCTGCTATCTATGGCGTAATTACATGGGTATGATAATTATAGGCTAGACGGTTCATTTGGAAACCTTTTGTGAAAATCAAAATTTTTCCGAGCGTGTTGAATTATTCATACACGTATAGAGTAACGTATAGAGTTGTTTTTCTTTTAGCGATTATTTTTATCAAATTAAAGGATTCCAATACTATTAGGTTACCGTTATTAGAACGTCTTAAAAGGCGTAATACCTACCTACGTTAAATAGGGGTTTTTTCTCCATAGAATTTATGGCTTCTGAGATTATATTGTGTGCTTGTTTTGTATACAGCGAAGGACTGAAATAGTTCTGTGTGGAGAAAATGGGTAGTTCTCTGGGAGGCAGAATAAACAAGAAATGTATAAATATTCGTCGCGATTGAAGAATGTATAACAACGACGAAAAAACAAGACGTACAAGCGTAAGGTTTGAAGGCGACGATGAAAAATGAAAAGGCGTCGTAAACGTTAAAACGGAATAATTTTTTACTTTCATGCGTCAAACGAACGCGTTTCAACCTTGGAATTTATACGAGGTACGGAAAATTTCGTCGAATCGATCAAATCATAATGTATTTTTCACGACTCTCCGAAGCTACGTTATTCTGACGAAAAAATCCTCCTACGAGAAGCAACTTTCACGCGTTCATTGTACGATGATAATTAATTAAAGCGGAGGCTTTAAAAAAATGAGAAATTTTCCAGCCTATTCACGATGCTTAAGTTGCGAGGATGGAAAAAAGGGCACCTATCTGGGCGATTTTTTCCGCTCATTTACGCCGGTCTGGTCGACTTCTTATCTAACCATCGTTACGTAATTTGCCACAGATGATGGAGCTTTTTGTTTGTACGTATTTTTTTCGTTCGCCGTAATTAACTACGTCGTCGAGAAGGGCACAATGGACGAATGATTTGGCCGAAGGCGTAAGTGCGTTGGTCGGCCGGACCACCCTTCTAAATCATACAGAGGTTTGCTTCGTTACTCACGCGGCGTTCGTTTATAAGATGTAATCGAATTCGTGTTTTTGAATAGCTTTAATAACGTACCCACTCCAAGACTAAGGTAGCGTCTGAAGAGTTTGGAATTGCTATTGAATTGGTTGCATCGAGTCACGCAGGCGCCTGTGTACGGGTTTTTTTCTAACCTCTTTTTATCGTATGAAAGAGTGGGTTTAATGGCTTTTTGTTTATCGAGGATGGCAGGCTGTGAATTTTGACGGTGAAATTGTAACGGGGTGCTGGATAACATTCGGTGTTAGCGGATAACGCTGATGGAAGTTTAAGGAGGTGTGTCTGGGTGCTTGGAAAGTATATTATAGTTAATCAACCCGAAGTATTGGCAACTCGTTCAAGAGCTGTGGGTCCCTTTCGTTGAAAAACATCGTTTTCGAATCGACGTTATGTTGGACGAGGTTTTGTGATATGTGAATAGAGAAGAAAGCTCTACGATTCGTGTGATATTTTAACCAAGCCTGTAATCCTGCGTCGTGCATTTGGATAAAAAATTAACTAAGCGGCAGGACCACATGTATACGATGTAGCTGAAGCAACTAGAATCGCATTAAAAGCATGGTTACCTGAGAAATTATGGTTCAAAATAAACCTTTTATCAGTTGGATTTGGTCAACAGATATATAAACCAGTAGGACCAAAATGTAACGAATATCTCAATTTGAACCTTTGTCCTTCGGCAAATCAAGCCTCTCCGAAAAAAAAGAAGAATTAATTTATATCTCTTACGTTAAAACTTCTTTATATGCTAAATTTGGTATTTTTCATAATAAAAAGAGTTTGATGATGACTTCTCCTCTAGATGTACTTACTCAAGAATTGAATTTACATGTATCAAATCTTCTGGCTCAAAGAATTGTAATTGTACACTTGAATTGTTTCTTATTACTAGGCTTATCTATTTACAACATTACTTTAAAAACTTGGTAATATGAAATAATAGATCTAGTTTTTGTAATTCAGTTATGATGCGAAGCGTAGTGGTTTTAGCATAGTGTTTACTTCGTATAATTTCATTATCACGTGCACCAATGCTTTCTTATCCTCGTCGTTTATCGTTTAGAATAACTGAAAATGAAAAGAAAAATAAATCTTCTTAAAACTGATTTCATTTCAAACACTATACATATTTACATAATCGATGTTTTCACTTACTATTCCCATAGTTTGCCTTCTCCGTTAAAACTCGGATGCTCATAAACATGAAATCTATATCTCCCATATAACTTGCATCCGAGTTGTGGCTACTGCCACTCGTTTCAAATGTTTCTTCAAAACTGTTGCAAATAAAATAAGTTTGAATATAACTAGTGCCTCCTCGCCCCTTCAGGGCTCGCAATAATAATTAAATGAAGAAAAAAATTTTATCAGACAAGTACTGCTACATTCTAAACTGCACAACCCAATTTATTCTTATTTGTTACCACCACCAAGAGTTCATTGTTTCAGGATGGAACGATGGACTTGCCCCTTTATACCTTTGTATATCTGCCATTTTAAACAATTTTACAACTTTACCCTTACTCTTGCCTAATATGTACAAAGCTTTTATTGAAATCTGTCACCTTTTTTTTCTTTTGTATACCTGTTATCCTTTATACTTTTTATACCTGCTACTCAAAACAATTTTATGACTTGCCCTTGTGCATGTACAAGGCTTTTATTAAAATTTTCAATCTTTTTTTCTTTTGTATACGTGCTATCCTTTATATACCTTTTATACCTGCTATTCAAAACAAGGATGCGCGCGCATCTCAAAACCAATTACATTTTGATTTTAATATATAGAGAGATAAATACGAATCGTGAACATTATAATGAAGATACCTAATACTTGCATCGTTTTAGCTTCCGATACGAGATCCTTGATCATGTTCTATGTGTGGTTATTGTTCGTGAAATACACTACTACGGTCTTAGTGTACTCGTCCTCGTCGAAATCGAAAGCCCTTGTCGTGTTGACATTATCTAGTCAAAATATTTCTACATCAATTCACGAAGGAAATATATAACATTGTAAAATACTCAATAGATTTATAAATTACATACTTTCCATTTGTATCCGGCGTAATCGTTTTCTGCGGAAAGGCAATATTCCTCCATACACGATTTTTCGTTTATAAATGCTGGTTGATGATAACATTGTTGAATATATTTTTTCCACATAAATCTGACTAATAATTAAAAACAGTTCCAATTCATTCGTGAACATATACATTTACTTGATTTCATGAATGATTCCCAACCAAAGTAATATAAAAGAACAAGTATAGTCACTCATTAGAAAAATATATAAGAGAAATATGGCCACTGTCGATTAGGAACCAACGCTGCCGCATCGCAGCGCTTCAGGAAATAGTACCTGGGTTTGAGAAAATAATTTGCACGAGTTTATATGGGGAAAACGCAACTTCGCGCAGCTTTTAATAAAATATCTCGAAATTTGTCGCGACACCCTATAGTTCCGAAATTGCTATATTATGTAAAATTTCACGCTCTTTCCAATAGTGAAAAGAAAAACAAAATCCATCCACAACTTTTTGAGATATGACCGATCAAAGTTGAAAAGTCGCGCGTTTTTACAGGTATATAAACCTCGTCCTGTAAAATTTCGATGAAAATATCTCGAAATTTGTCGCGGCACCCTATATTTTTAGAATTGCTGTTTTATGTAAAATTTCTCGCTCTTTCCGATGGTGAAAAGAAAAAAAAATCCATCCACAACTTAGATGGACCGAGTTACGTGTAAGAAAACTGCGGTGAAACATTACATGCATCAGAGTCGGAACACTCGTTGCAACTTTATGTCTTGCGCATGCCTGAAGTCCTTTATCACATTCATGTTATTCTGATTTTAAGTAGTGCTATCGATGTCCTCTTGCCGCCCTATTAGCGCGAAATAAATTTGCGCATGCGCATTTAGAATTTAGTCACGAGTGTTCTGAGAAAATCTGTGTAATATATCACCGTTTTTAGGTTGGCATTTGCTTGTTGCTACTTCGGTCCATCTAGTATATAGTCAAAGTAAACGTTTAATTTTATATGTAAGTTTAGTTGTTGACCAAAATATGACTTCTTGAATTTAGGTCAAAATGTAATCAAAATGGCGGATTATCAAAATTTGAGAAAAACTTGAGGAATCTCAAGTTGCCATAATTTGAAAAATATTAGTTCATATTTTTTTTTAAGTATTTATTTTATAGAACTGCACAATAAAGTGCATTAATCATAATTTAGAAACTTGAGATTAAAACACTCTAAATGTACGAGTGAATGCGAGAGTGGAAAAAATATGTACCACAAGTCCACAACAGACCCGAATGTGTTTCTTCTTCTTCTTCTCTTTTCTTTGAATTATCTATCCGGTATTACATGAACTTTACGACATTATGTATTCGAAGGTGATAACAAGGGAATAGAAAAAAGTAAAAATAATTTTTATACCAATGGATAACTTCAATTAAGCAGAGGTAATGTCCTTTTGCAAAAATTTTCATGAAAAAATTTCAAAACTTCTCCAGAGTTCGTTGCATATTTTAAATAAAGGAAATTTTGAATTTTTTACCATTTAATCAAAGAAACTTTATATAATTCAGCGATGCCACTTCGTAAAATTTTATAAGTCTTTAAGCCTGTGATAGCGACATAGATTAATGAGTTTGAAATGTCCAAACCCTGAAGAAATTTTTAAATGTTTTCATTAACGTTTTTACTCGATATTAAATTAGGAAAAGAAAATAACTTTTATATTCTGCTCCGTAATAGATAACCATTTTTCGCCATTTTCGATTCACTGTACATTCGTATGAAACAAATTCGCTGCGTGGGAGTTTTCCATTTTGAACACTCGTTTGCTGGGCGTCTACAGGCTATGAAGCACTATAATAGATATCGACTGTACTGCACTTTTCGAAGTATTTTTATCATTAGGCGTCATTTTATTACGTACTATCGTCTATAATTTCATTAATGAATGTATTTTATCGAGCTCGTATATTTTACCTTCGAAAGCATTCGACCGTACAGTAGGTACATGGTGGCCGCGACTACATCGTAGGATTTTTGTAAAACCTGTCTACAATGTTAAAACAGATTGAAGAACGAATTAGCTATCGAGCTCGTCGTAATTAATCGATCTCGTCATTCATCGGTTTTTACAAAAGTCGACCAACGTGGTGGTTATTTCAGAACTCAAGTTAGGAAATTGGTGAAAGAAGACGAGCATTGTGGCAATTATCCAGTGCCCTAGGTTGTTCCGTGTGCTCGGGGTTTTCTTATCTGAAACGACGAAAGGATACGAGAAACGGGAGGGACACCGTTTATCTGCGAGTAAACAGATGACTTCCTGTCACACGAGAGTTTTATCTGTTTGCAGTCTGAACGTCGTACTTTATAGCTCGGGCAGCAAGTTTTTCGGATGGGGAGAGTTAATGCATTTTTTATATTAAGAGCATTTAAGGCTTCGCAGGCGGAATACAGCGCTCGTTTTGTGATTTTTTTCACCATTTCGTCACCGAAGATGGCTCAGTCGGTTGATACGAATACGATGTATGGAGAATGTAAAATGAAAACTCGTATGTATGAGAAAAAAATACCAAACGTGAAGTAGCATTTTTACTACACGTTTCGAGTCTCACTCGATACCGATTGTGTTCACGTATGCGTAGCTATTTAGACATTATTTTACGCCTATGATAGTCGACTCTGTGGTATACTTGGCAGCAGTTAGATCGGTTCACGATTCACTTCTGAAACTATCGATCTGATGAGACGAGCTAATGTAACCAGAGAATACCAAATGGTTTGCTTTTTTTACTCTTCGATTACAATAAAAGCAGCCGGGAAATGGAAAATATCGAGAAAATTATTCAACTCGATGCTATGGCTGGTATCGATTACTTTGAAATGTAAATTCTCTGGTCGACGAAGAAATCGTTTTAAATTACGCGCGCGCTAGCTTATCGCCGGTTCATGTGGCATTGTATTCTGTATCAATTTGATCGAGGTAATATTTCAGAGCTGCCTGGCTTTTCTTATTCTTTTTCTACGCCGATGAATGGACGCCATTAGTATTAAATTTGTACGCCAGCGTAAAGGTCGTCCAGCATCGGTATGGCGCCTGCTAAGCTGCCAGCATCTCGTCTAAGGTAAAAATCCATTCGTTACCCGCAGGCTCGTAGTTGAGATGTATCAGTAGGAGGTGTTTTGAAAAATTTTTTTCAGAATATATATTTTGCTGATCTACAGCCAGTGTAATTAGAGCAGGCTAGTAATTATTTTGAATGGAACAATTTCTTAAATACGCAAGAAGGTTATCAATGTGCTTGAGTAAATAATTTGAGAAGGTAAAAATTTTTTGTAATGATTTATCGCAATAAAAGTATTCATAGCAAATTAATTATGAAAAATTCATTTTTTTTTCAATTGAAGAAATCGATTTTAGGATAGTTTTACTAGACAGAGTTGTTCTTGTAGAGCAATTTTATAATTTAACATTTCATTATTTGAGAAACTGACCTCATAGAAGGCGTTCTGACGCTCCAACGCCATGCCCCTTGGCTAAGATTAGACTAGATTTTTAGCTGAGTTTTTAAGAAAAAAATGACAGCTATTACAGCCTACGTGATTTTGGAACGGGGGTCAGGGGAAGGTAAGGTCTTTAAATCTTTGCGTTTCAGACCATTTGTAATCATCTAGTAAATGCCCAATTTTTTGGTATATCTTCTCAAGCCTTCCTCAAAATGTCACAATCCGCCATTTTGGATCGATTTTGAACCGAATTGCAGGAGTGATGCGAAGTTCGGTCTTTTATGGTGAATTTGGTGAAGAGATGTGCGAGATTTAAGTCTATGACCCCGTTCTATCGTGTCCAACTAAAAAAAAAAAATCGAGTATTTTCCTCCTTTTTATAGATCCTCAAGAGCCTCAATTTCAAAATAAGACGAAAAATGACAAAATCGAATGATTACAAGTCTAATAATACTGACTCAAAGAAATTATTCATTATATGTGACGTATTGATTTTTGGCTCCCCCCCCCCCTCCTAGTATGTGTTTACCTTCTATGGATTAGGACTTTTAATATATTATTAAGGGTCTATTCTACATACACGATTGCATACTGGTTTGCCTGCCAAATGGCCATTTTCATACATCTTTGATTCTCATATACTACTTATCTGTTTCACTTGAAAGGGTCTCTCATGATAAGATAATGAAAACGGCCCTTGACCCAAATTCGGTCACAAGTGGTCCTAAATGTTGCCCTCGATGAAAAAACTCCCCAAAAAAATTTTTGACCCCCCCACCCCACCCCTTCCTGAGAAATCGACTCCCATATCTCGAAAATTCAATTTTTTTAACTCCAGATAGGATGGATGAAAAAATTTGAAAATTTCACTATTGATAGGCATTATATAAGTACATGTGTGGAAATTTTTTCAAATTTTTCGATTCATATTTCTTGAATTTTTTAGGCTTTGAAATTTTCAAATAATTGTAAAACTTTTTTTGATGGGGTTACATGGCTGAATTTTTTTCCATAATTAGCTCGTACTCTAAGGTACAACATGATAATATTTTCAATCTCCCGAAGGGGGGTGGAAGTTGGTCAAAAAAAATGAAATGTGTAACAAGAACGTCTCCTAAATTCACTTTTTTGCATTTTTTTTGCGAAAAACGCGTTTTAGAGAAAAAGTAGTGTAGTAATAAAATGTTTCTCATTAAATTCTCTATAAGAAAGGGTCCAATAATTTTTTTCGTATACGCATTAGGGGAGGAGATAGGGGACTACAAAGTTGCTCCTAATACTAATAATTATTATGTATTACACTATCGCAAAATCATTAAGGACTAAACAAGAAAAAAAATGGAAAATGAACATTGGGAATGAAGGCGAGTTACTTTTCGACTGACTATTGTGGTAAACTTCTGAATGAGGATTTCACAATAAGAATAAATAAAATTCGACATAATGATGGTGAAGTTAAAGTAGTACTTATAATAGTGCAGTCATATTACGATTATAATCGAGATTAATTGGGGGCCGAAGTTTTTCTGAGGAAATTTGTAGCCAATAGTGTCCGTAACAACACCTAACTTTCCCCCAAAATTCCCGCCATTGCTTTTCCCCCAAAATCCACATTTGTGCCCCCAAAACTAGTTTTTCGCAAATAACACGCGTTCTAATCTAAATACAGAGAAAAAGTCCAGTTAAGAAATTATGCTCATCAGATTTCCAACAAAAAATATTATTACGTAATTTTAGCCCAAATTGATAGAATCGCGAGAAAAGGCACTTGAAACGCCCCTCTTACACTGCACATAGGCCCATAGCGCGATGTTTGATATAAACCACAGTGTTATGATAATGTTTTATGTTCTCATCGTGCCAATGGCTACAGGGGGCGGGTGGAGGGTAGAACAAATTTTGTTTTTTCTCAAAAATTGATCTGGTATACCGCTTGATAGTTTCAAAATAATTATGATATGATAGTAATTAATTATAAACTCATGAGTAGTATCGAATATGATAGATTTTCGTTAATGGCCATATTCCACAGCTTATAACTCTTATAAATTGGAATTTGAATTTTTCGTTCTGAACAAATGAAAGAGCAGTATCTTATCTTCTTCATTTTCAAATTTCAAAAGTTTTCATAAGAAACTCACGAAGAATTTTACTCTCAAAAATGTCACTTTTTTAGCGCTATCAATTTTGGTTCCCATATAGATAACATATAGTGCCTGCGAAGTTTGGTTATATTAAAAAAAAGAACCGTGTATGTGAAATATAGAAATATACCCTTAACGGAGTCAGTCTCTGCACATATTCGTGAAAAAATCTCGTTGAAAATTTTTTTCATTAAAGTCGCATGTTTAATTTAAACGTAGCAGACTACTATGCGAAAAATAACTCGAAACTTTTACACTTTATTTGTAAATTATGTGGAGTTTTTGTCGACGATTCGTAATAATTAGAATTCTGCAGCGTCGAAATAGTAGAAAGCTTAAGGCGAGCCACGTGTTGTCTTTAAAAACAATTTAATTATTACGACCGGCTTGGTATTTGACGCGGTAATTTTTGTAACGAAAATGAAACATTCAACGTTGTATAGGCCATTAACGGACTAACGGTAGCACTCAAGTAGATTATACGAGCCGGCTGTCGGCTGCCTGCTCTACGCCGTATGGGTATATGCCCTTTGTACTGGTACGAGTAGCTTAAAAGCCGTACATTCGGAAGCGTTTAAAGTTTTATTCTTCGTACGTAAAAGTCGACGGACGTGTGTGTGTACTCGTAACACCGCCCTTCTACAGCTAGAGCTTACTCAACCTAAAAGGCTACCCTTGGCTTCGAATACGCTTTTTATAATGTTCAGTATACACGCCTCGAAGTAAAAAGATAAAATAAGCTTATTTCTTCTTGATTTTTTTTTTTTATTTCTTTGTTATAATTCGATTATTATGAAACATCGTCAGCGACTGAGAACGGTTACTAAATACTATATACTAGTTTTACGAAATATGCGTCAATGGCATTGTAACACCGTACAACACTTTTCTGTTTTCTCCCCGTGCAGCACCTTTTCTACCATATGTCGATATCGAGGTAAATGCCTTAAATGGTGGAGCGATAAAAAGGGTCTACTTTTGTATACGTAGCGCGAATAATAAAATCAATTTATTTCCTTCGATTGCCTAATACAATTGTAGTAAGGTGCAGGAGGACGAATGACTATTCGATCGCTATTAATTTGGCGAGCATTTGATTACCCTAATTGTAGGTCGAAAAGAAATAGCAGCAGTGTTGGTATACCGTGAGAGAAATTAATGGATCAGGAACGTGTTTCGATGATGGGGTGGAATAATGGAAGGTACGAGAAGATGAAATCAATTTTTTTTCAAAGCATAACAAGCGAGATTAGTCGCGCTCATTGTGTAAATAGTACCCTAGCTGAGATAATGTTGCAGTGGGACTGCATCGATAGACGCCAGTGGTAATACGTAGTAAAAATATGTGTATAGTTATTCGCAACTGAAATTATATTCTGTAGTTTTGCTGCTAGATCATTCATTTTCGTAGTCAAATCTTATTTTGAGACTGCTCGAGCCGTTTACAACGATGTTACATTCACGACTATATTGCTCTAAATCATTTAAAGCGACTTCTGAGTGGTATATTTTTTAATTTCAGAAATTCTATATCTTTTTTGAGACCTTCATTATGTTCGGTTAGAATAGCAATCTTTAATGTCAAACCTTCAGTGTCCATTTTTAATTACGATTTTGAATCATTCGTGGATAATTTTACAGCTTGAATTTCAGTCGTTGGTTTATTAATTCCATGTAATGTCTGCTCCGTAGCGATATTACATTTTGAAATACATAGATTGTTGTAAGGTGATGCGTACGTAACTACATAAACGAGATAATTTGGGTGCCACTTATTTAAATATCTCATACGAGTATTTACAGTGAAATAAAGAAAAAATTGTAATACCCTTCTCTTTCATGGAGCAGTGATATAGTTCAAAAATGATATTTCCAATTTAGGGAAAATTGGACTCTCTTCGTTTACATAGCCAATTCAATTACTTTTCATTATGCATACCCGTATGTAATATCGAAGATAATGAACTTGAAATTGAAAAAAAAAAAAAGTAAGCAGTCATGCCCCGCATTACTGAAGCTGGGATTTTAATTGGGGCTTGTTCAAGGTTGCAAATTACATTCCTAACTCTTTCATGTCTACAAGTGAGATCCAATACCGAGTCTGAAAATATCCCTTCCAAAACCACTTAAGAAGTTGAATGTGGAACAGGTGTAGTATTTGTTACCATTAATTTTTATAATCCGCCATTTTGGATCCATTTAAACCCAAATTTAAAAGATCATATTCTGGTTATCGTTTAACCTCACACACAAAGTTCTAACTATTCTAGGTCGATTTCATGAGGAGATATAACCAACAGTAGTTTCTTACTCTAACTCCTCTACAGATTTACTTAAGAAGCTAAAATCAGAATAGGTTAGTCACATAAACTCATTTTATCATATAACACCACAATTAAAAATGTTCGACCTTTCTTATACCCCCACTTCGTTTTGATGTCGATAAGCCCTCCTTTTCTTCTCCAACATCATGTGTGAGGGTGAATCGGGGATATAGTGTGCTTCTTATCCCTAATAATCATACGAGTTCGTATTAATTACATTTTTACTAATTTGAGGCTCCTCAAGCTCTCCTCAAATTTTGATAATCCGCCATTTTTGATCCATTTCCGTCCAAATCTCAGAGGTCATAATCTGGTCACCAGCTAACTTCACACACATAGTTCAACTTTTTTAGATTGATTTTGAAAAGAGATATGGAAAATTCGAGAAATTTCATTACTCAAAATGTCCTCAAAAAGTCGTTTTTCGCTTCAACTCCCCTCCAAATGCACTTAGAAAGCTGAAATTTTAACACGTTGATGTTCATGATTCACTTTTTCATGTGAGATCAAAAACGAAAAATTTTAGCAATTTGCCCCTCCTCCAGCCTCCCTCAAAATTTGAATGATCCGGCATTTTGAGGGGTATCGAAAAAATAAATTAGTACCTTCTTTGCATTTTCAAAAGAGGTCTGTCACCAAATTTTGATAAATTTTCATGAATATTTTCCGGCGTTACGCGTGCTGGAAAAAATATATATACTAAAAAGTTTGACATTCGCTTGAGCAATTTTCCCTTCGAATGATGTTTTTTGCTTTAACTCCCCTCAAAATTCACTTGTAAAGCTAAAATCAGAATAACTTTTCACTTGCATTCATTTTACCATATGACAACAGGACACCACAATAAAAAATTTTCGACTTTTCATGTACCCCCACCACATTTGAGATCGATATCCCCCTTCTCCCCTCCCATATCATATGTTAAGGTAAATTTGGGATATAGTATACATCTTATACCCAATAATCATTTAATGAATTCATATTAATTACATTTTTACTAATTTGAGGCTCATCAAGCTCAACTCAAATTTTGATAATTCGCCATTTTGGGTCGATTTCGACGCAAATTGAAAAAGTTATATTCTGGTCACCAACTAACTTTACATACAAAGTTAGACCTTTTTATATTGATTTGGTGACGACAGATGGGGGATTCAAGAAATTTCTTTATTCAAAACTTGCTCAAAAATTATTTTTTTGCTCTTACCCGCCTCCAAATGCGCTTGGGAAGCTGAAATTTGCATATGGTTCCTTATTTGCATTTTTAAGAAGTGTTTTTCTTAAAATATACTCGCTGGAGCTACTCGTAGTGGTGAGGTGGGGTGGGGAGAATATTCATACTAAAAAGTTGAACATTTGCTAGATGATTGCAAAGATTAGAAGACCTCCCTCCCTCTCCATCTTTCCAAATCAGGTTGGCTGCAATAGCTATAATTTTTATGGTACACTCAGCTAATCTAATAAAATAATTAAAAATGTTCTTTTTTGAAAAAATAGCGTTCACAAAATCTCTCTGGCAAACAAGAATGTAGAACAGACAGGAAAGTTAGAAAATAGCTGAGTTGGGAATGCCAAGTTTATTAGATGAAGGAACTAGTATCTAGGGTTATTAATTAAGTTTTTAATTAAAACGATAGCTATCTATTACCTTATTATATTTACCTGATTTGGGTGGGAGGGGTAGCGATGGGGTTTGTAATTAATCTGGCCACTCTTTAAATATTTTTTCTATTATTTAATAATGCTTTCATTTTGAACTTAGTTCGTTCATTTCATTACAGTTAAATTTCCTTTTTCATTTCGTAGTGACACTGGTGGCACTGTGTTTGATTCTTGATTCAGGATCTCCAAACATATTTCCTATTTATGAATTGTATACTCGTACATTAGAATCTGTATGATGTTCTATCTTGAAGGAGATGAATTGAAGAAGAATAAATACGCGTTTTTTGATCCCATACAGTCTTCTAAGTGGGCAAAAAGGCATTAAATGGGAGCCGAAACGCAAACCGGCAGATTGAAACTTCAAAGGAATAATGGTGGGCATGGCGATATAAAAAGCAAGAATTTTAGCAATTCTTGACCTAGGTACACGAAACGCATTAACTCAAAGAGGGATGAGTTAGCTCGAACCGCGGAACACCTCGATAACCGGTATGAAGTATACTTTTTTTTTTCGAAACGACTCGTTGTTTGACTTAGACCAGTTTTTATTTGCTTACTATTTGAAAAATGTTAGAGTAGGTTTTTTGCGGCGAGGCGCGTTTCTGTATACGGTCGATCAACACGGTACCATTCGTAGCTGGTATTTTGAGTTGTAGGTTTTAAAACAGGCTTTTCATTTGGTATAGCAGCTTTTTAAATGGCCACGAAAGAATGCCTTTAACGCGTTATCCGGTTTTCTATTTGTGTCTGGTGAATGCGTTCGCTAAAAGCGACCGTACGGTCATTAGTATACGCTTTCAGCGTGTCTGCGTTGATAAGTCGCATGGTTTTCCAAAGAGTTCACGGTTCGCACGCGAATCCAAATGACGATGATTAATCGCCGTCACTTGACAAATATGTATTCGATTCCGGCGATGGCGGTAATTTAAAATGTAATTAAATACGCCGGTTCTTGGAAGGTTTCTCGTAATTGCTAATCGCGTACAGACGCGATGATGCGAAATTTATGGAACTACACGATTCGCCATTACCTATACGGTAATGGTAATGTTGTACTTATCGTTTACATGAGACGTCGACGATCGACATGTACTTGGGATGCGACCATAGATGTATGAGTGTAAACCATTTTTAGTCGTTGGTTGAATCGACTTTCACAACGATTAAAAATGCGATAGCGAACGTGGTCTGTTGTAAGGTATTGTTGAGACGTGAAATCGATTTTCCTACTCATTTGTTACTTATCTGTGAAATTAATTTGAAAAAAAAAAACGTTTATTTTAAATGTGAAAAATTCAATATTAAATTTTAACATATGCACATAAATTAATTTGGTTCTATGTAATTGAATTAGGTACGATATAAAAAACTTGAAATAGTTGGTGAAAAAAATTAATAATATAATGATGAATTCTTTTTTTATACCTAGTATACCATTAAGATAACTTTTTTTTTATTATACTGGACGCGTATAATTGCTAGTGAGAATTTCGTTTATATATTTTTTTTTATGATTTATTTTCTAAATTAAGTATAGGATTTGAATTCAAAATAAAATAAAATTTCATAATGAAAAATATAAAATAGAAATTTAAGATTCCACTAATTATACTTCATGTAAAAATTTCAAGAAATAACCTTACCATCTCTGTAGGTGAGCAGAGCTCAAATTTGGTTTTTCTTTTTAAATAAAATTATATTAGTTAGGTACCTTATTTGTATAGTTTTGAAATAAAACCGAAAAATACTCGGTCATTACGATATTGTCATGAAGCTTAAAAATAAGGAACGTTACTGACAATTTTGCAATTTTGGTAAAACATTGTATATGATTACTTTTGAAAAATCGATATATCAGTCAATTTCGTGAAAAATCGGTATATCAGTATTGATTTTGAAAAATATTAATACATGGAGTAATTTTCGCAGAAATCATATCAGGTACTCGTTTTTGAAAAATTTTTGTTAGTATGTCAATTGGTGATGAAAAGTTGATAGATGAATCAATTTTGAAAACATTGATATATCGTGAAAAACATCGATATATTGATTCTTTTTGTATAATAAAAATGAAAAATAATTTTTTTAAATATCGATGTTGGACAATGTTAAAAAAATCGATATAACTTTTTGAAAAAAATCGATATAATTTTTTGAAAAAAATTGACATATCGATTAATTGTGAAAAACATCGATATATTGATTCATTTTATAAGATAACCATGAAAATAAATATTTTTTTAAATATCGATGTTGGACAATGTTGAAAAAAATCGATATAATTTTTTGAAAAAAATTGACATATCGATTAATTGTGAAAAACATCGATATATTGATTCATTTTGTAAGATAACCATGAAAATAAATATTTTTTTAAATATCGATGTTGGAAAATGTTGAAAAAAAAATTCGATATTATTGCTTATTTCTTCAAAGATTAATTTTGAGAAAATTTGTTTGATCCATTGATTTTGAAAAATATCGATGTAGAACAGTAATTTTGAAAAAAAATTGATATATCGTGGTGTTTATTTTTTCGAAATTAATCAACGTTTACATTTTGAAAAACTGAACGATATATAGATTTCTTTTTTTAATTCAATAAATAATTTTTTTTTAAAATTAATTGACATTTGCATTTTGAAAAAGAAATATTACATCGATTTTTTTTTTAAATTAATGAACATTTGCATTTTGAAAAAAAATAATATAAATTTTTTTATAAATTATTCGGCATCGATATTTTTCAAAATAAATCAATATATCGATGTTTCTAAAAATTAATCAATATATCAATTTTTTCAAAATTAATCACCATTTATATTTTGAAATATTCCAGAAGTTGGACATCTGCCAAATAATTACAAATGGTTTGAAACGCTAAAATTCAAATTGTTGTGCATCGATATCTTCAAAATAATTAATATATCGATGTTTTTAAAAATCAATCGATATATTTGAGCCGAGTTTTTTAATTTTAAAACAATAGCTATTATAGCGTACTTGATTAGGGCAGAGTGGGTGGAGGGAGGGAGGGAGGGGTTTTTGAATTTTAACGTTTCAAACCATTTGTAATCATTTGGCAAATGCCCAACTTCTGGAATATTTCGAAAAATCAATGGTGATTAATTTTGAAAAAATTGATATATTGATTAATTTTTAGAAACATCGATATATTGATTTATTTTGAAAAATATCGATGCAGAATAATTTATAAAAAAATTTATGGAACAATGAAAAATTTCTATACAAATATTCTCTAATTTTTTGAAAGAAATCGATACATCGGTTCATCAAGTTTAAAGATATCATTAATCAATATTCATTTAAGAAAAATTTATATCTGAGTAATTTGTAAAAATATCGATAAATTGATAGGTTTCCAAAAATTCGTGTATAGAATGACTTTATGAACGATTAACGAATGGAATAATTTCGAAAATAATCGATATACGTATTTGTTATTTTTCATAATTTTACATATCAGTATAAATTTTGAAAAGAGTCAATCCATCCATTACCTTCCTGAGAGATAGATGTACTGATTCAAGGAAAAGAAATCAGTTCTTTGTTAGTTTTAAAAACTTGATATTTCGATTGGTTTTGAAAATTTCATAGATTAATTAATTTTACAAAAATGAATAGCTCGATTAATTTTGAAAAAAAGAAATCAGTGCATCCATCAATTTCGAAATAAATGGATTTCATTTCTAAATAATTGGAATAAAATTAGAGGATTGATTTGTTTCGGAAAATTTCGGTATTTGTGTTAATTTGGAAAAATTTTTTATGTATATTTGTTTCGTAAAATACATATTTCATATGATTAAAAAGAATAGGAAAATGACACGATAATCGATAAACTTCGAAAAAAAATAGCTTCATCCCTCAACTTCAGTAGAAATCGGGGTGCTGATTAATTTAAAAAACTGATTCGCAGATCAGTTTTGAAAAATATCGATATATGGAATAATTTTGAAAGAAATCGATACCTTAATTAGTTTTGAAAACTCACTAGATCAATAGGATTTTTTTTTAATTAATTTATATCGATTAATTTTCAAAAAATTCGGTTACCCATTAATTTCGGTAGTAGCGGTATGCAAACCAGTAAAATTTTGACAAATGCACCGTTTGTTTTTTAAAGGGTCAGTTGGTAGTTGGGTAGATAGGTAGATAGGTGGGTGGATAGTTGGTTGAGGGTAGAATAGTACTTGGTTAATTAAATCATATTGTGAAATAGAAGAGATTTTTTTGAAAATGATACACGCTACATGAATAGGTAGGCGGTTTTGATACCGTCTTGCCACAGTAAATTTAAGAACTCTCACCGATCAGTTTTCAATAATTACGATATTATAATTTGGAAAAACTACCGAGAAATCCGTATCTTTAGTTTAATTTATTCCATTAAAAAAAAATAATTTTAACTACTGTGCCTCATTTGTAAACAAATGAATCCAAAATGGCGGATCGTCAATATTTTAGGATAAATTGAGGAGCTTCAAGGACTCGGGATTGCTAAAATTTGAAAATATGGGCTCCTATGATTATTGCAGGCGTGGTTTTGGAAGTGATACAGAGGGGTTTTTCGAATTAGTACCGTGATACTGGGTGTGGCCTGTAGACATGAACGGGTTAGCAACATTATTAATACCTGAACAAGCCCCAGGTAAAAATTCAGCTCCAGTGATGTAGTGTAGCTGCTTAAAAAATATTTTGAAGTTTTTTTAAAATTATCATAAAGTCAAAAAATATACCATTTGTAGGTCTTCTTGATGTGAAATTTTCGATGCCTTCATCACAAATAACTAAGAGTCCATTTTTCTTACATTCGGTGTTCCTTAAAAATTCTATTAATCGGACGACCTTGTCGAGAAATCGAAATTTCGTTATCACCGCTCGCACTAGAATGCGTGAAAGATTGCGTTTGAACTCGGTCAAACTTAGCACTCGTGTCTGCATCGTCTATTCACTACGACGATATTAGTTAATTCGCGCAAGGTCGCGTTATTAGAATTTTTTCGCACGATCGATTCGAATTTACATTGTGGCTGGTGAAGTTGGCCTTTGAAATTAAACAATAGCTCGGACGAGCATCTTAGGCACCACTGATTTTTCGCTTTTGATTTCGATTTAGTGAATTGTTACGCGCACCATCCCGTATCCAAGATCTGTCACAATGAGAAAGATATTTGATCACAAAAACTCGTTTATCTTTATAATTTTTTTTTTTTACATTCGACACGGATGATCGATCAAGTGAATAACATTTTCGTGTACTTGAAACCATTGTATCGACGTCGAGTATTATTTTCAATCATCGTAACTTCGTAGAGACGAAAAAAAACTTGTTTTATAGAACAACTCGACATCAGCGGCTTATGATTTGTGGCTGAGCGAAGAATACGAGAAAAATTTCATCGATGCGGATTCGCCTTCGTATTTACATATTTTCGAATTCCACTTCCACGTGTATTTTTAAAAAACATTATATCGGGCGAATACCATAGGGTGCTTTTACCGCTCGCTGGAGGTTTCGGAGGGTCGGTGAAGGGGAATAAATGAAAAGGTACGTCGATGAAAAGCTACTCGCTGGAAGTTATGATCGGTTTTGCGTAAAATTAAGCGAAAAATTCGTACCGCCCCTGAGTACATTTTTCGCGGCGTTCGTTCGAATACAACGGTCGTAATAAAGATGGTTTGACCCTCGTGAATACGTAGCTCCGTTGTGGGTATTATACGTGTACGAAATGTCGACGAGTGCACTCGAAAGCCCGTTTCGACCGCTTTTTTAGTACGATACCCTCGACTGCTAATAGAGGTATTATAATTATTTTTTACTCGAACCACGCCGAATGGAAAGAAAAACAAGTCGACCTACTAGTTCGCCAATTGCCAAATGCGTACCAGCGCCATCGTACCGTAACAAATCTCGTAATCGAGCCACCAACTAAGTGCACGATTAAGTAAAATGTTAATCGAAGTTACGACCAAGGCAGAATACCAGCGAAATGAAATATTCGAGAGAAAGGCGTGCGTTTATTTCAACGGAAACGATACGCTTTATGTACCTACTCGCGCCCTCTTAGTCCAAAAGGATAGTAAAGTGACCGAAGCCAGGCAATGTATTATGTTTCCTTTCGCAGCCGAGAAGACCAGCCGCATTGGCGCGGTTCCATCATTTTATATATTACGTAGAATGCCATAAAACTTGCATCAAGTCGCTATTGTAAAAGGGGTGAACGGTTGAACCACCAAATCCTCCATGGTAGGTGAAATCGATGTTCTCATGTGTGTATTTTGAATTAAGGGCATTCTGTCCTGTGGTCCAAATTTTGTAATAAGTGAATAAATCGAAACTTAATTCAGAGTATGGGTATTTTTGCAAAGGAATTTAATAGTAAGAACATCTCAGTAGTATATGAGTCACTTGAAGACAATGCTGATTTTTTGCCCGAATATTCGAGCTAAAAATTTTTTGCGTGTACATTGTTTGCACTCAAGTGACTATGCATCAGAATATGTAAACAAAATTTGTTTGAAAAAAATTTTAAAATTAAAAACAAAATCAAGTTAAATTAATAGAATAGCTGTAATGGCGAAATTGCGTATTACCTTAATTTCATTCATCTCGTCCGCTAGAATGTCGCATTTGACGCATTAATTGTCTAATTCTCTCGCTGAGATACCATCTAATTTACGTTGAATTTTCTGGAAAATGTAAGTAACCAAGTTACAAATGGTGACATAAGGTCAATTCTTACTTCTGCTGTTTTTTTATTAAGTTCATTTTCCGGTTTTTTTTTAAACTTTTTTTTAATTATACCACGCATGCTTGAATTGCTCTAGTATGCGATACATAGTCGCCCTCCGGAGGTAATATTTCGATAAAGGATTACAATCGCATTGAATAAATCTTTCATTGTTGAAATTTCGTTTTCTAAAATTATAATAATATATGTAAAAATATTCTCCTCGAAAGATAGTTATATTTGTAGTATTATTACTTACCACAGTAATTTATTGCAGTTACTTGGTAAAGCATACATTACAGTTTTTTGGTAGAACATTTGAAAGGGACAGTGAAAGATAGCATTGAATGATCACAACGTCTCCTCGTACTTCCCTTCGTGGAAACATTATTGCTGGACTTTTTGAAAATATTTCGTAGCTATCACAGAGCGCTAAAAATAACAAGATGTATTTCATAATAGTTAATAGTGAATAATCGATTCTTGAAAAAACTACTCGTAGTACGAAAGCATAGAAGACTTTCCCCAGGATTTAACACTTGATATTGTATCAACAGAGATATCATATGTCTAACAAAGAACGTAAAAAATTAGTCATGAAAACTCAAAAGCATTTATGGAAAGTTGGACTTAATTTTTCTTAGATTCTCTACAAATCTTTGCTCTTGCTCATTGACATTCTCGGGTATTTAATTTTGGCTTGTTCAGGTTGGTCCTTCGTGCCTACAGGTCACACCCAGTGCCAAGTCTTTTTTTTGGGATTTCTCTTCGCATGCAACACTACCTGCGTGGAGACCTTTTGTGGCATTACTTCCAGGCAGGCAGGAGGTCCATTACGTCGGCCCCCCCAAATGCGAATTGGTTTGTGTACAGGTTGTGCTTGGGTTGTGCCACGTTGTGCTGTCACTAATTCACATTGTGCTCCCCCCTTTCCGAAAACGTAATGGGGGAGCTGGTGAAATGCGAGCCCCCCCCGTGCGAATTGAGTGCTGAAACTTTGCATACAAATTGTGCTCACGTTGTGCTGCGTTGTGCCACCATTACTTAGCAACCTACCTCTGACCACACTCCCCCATGAAGGGGACTTCAGTGGGTACTGCTCCCTGAGATTTGAGAGCTATAAATTTTGGAGTAAATTGTGATCACGTTGTGCTGCCTTGTGCCGTCATTTTTTAGCGAACTACCGCCAAACCCCCCCCCTCGCCCATAAACGTAACCACATATCATTTGTACATCAGCCCCCCGCAATGCCATTCAAGGCCTACAACTTTGAGAATGAATTGTGCTAACATTGTGATGTGTTGTGCCGTGAATACTTACCTCCCTACACTTACCTTATCTGTAAGGTGTTTAAAGACCTCTATAAGGGGCCGGCGCTTAAAAATGCAAGTTTGAAAGTTGAAACTTGATTGGTGCATTGTGCTCATATTGTGCTGCGTGGTGCTGTTAGTATTTTACATTGTGCTATTATTCTAAGGTATTTATATACCTCTATAAGAGGCCAGCTCCCCAAATGCGGGTTCAAAAGTCGAAACATAGTTAGTAAATTGTGCTCACGTTGTGCTGCGTTGTGCTCATAGTATTTTACATTGTGCTACTATTCTAAGGTATTTATACTCCTCTATAAGGGGCTAGCCCCCCAAATGCGAGTTTAGGAATTGAAAAATGGATGGTAAATTGTGCTCACATTGTGCTGCGTTGTGCTTATAGTGTTTTACATTGTGCTATTATTCTAAGGTATTTATATACCTCTATAAGAGACTAGCTCCCCAAATGCGGGTTCAAGAGTCGAAACATAGGTAGTAAATTGTGCAAGTTTAAGCAGTCATTCTACTCCAACAGTTATTTCTTACTCTAACTCCCCTCCAGATTTATTTAGCAAGCTAAAATCAGAATAGGTTGGTCACATGGACACATCCTCCTTTTCTTCTCCAACATCATGTATGAGGGTGAATCCGGGATATAGTGTACTTCTCATCCCCAATAATCATATAAGTTGCTATTAATTACATTTTTACTAATTTGAGGCTCCCCAAGCTCTACTCAAATTTTGATAAACCACCATTTTTGATCCATTTTGATCCAAATTCAAGAGGTCATAATCTGGCCCCCAACCAACTTCACACGCATAGTTTAACTTTTCAGGATTGATTTGATGAAGAGATATGGAAAATTCGAGAAATTTCATTACTCAAAATTTCCTCAAACAGTCGTGTTTTTTTTTCAATTCCTCTCCAAATGTTCTTAGAAAGCTGAAATTTTAACACGTTGATGTTCATGACTTACTTTTTCATATGAGATCGAAAACGAAAAATTTGAGCCATTTGCCCCTTCTCCAGCTTCCCTCAAAATTTGAGTGATCCGCCATTTTGAATGTTTTCGAAAAAACAAAAAAACGGTTTTGTTAGATTCCTAAGTAGAGTCTCTCATCAAGTTTTGAGCGAAGTGTATATCTATATATACGAGTAGGTATGGAACGGTAAAGTCAGGCCCGATCTTGGAAATGCTACTATCCTTACGAGACCCGATCCTACATTGCGAGACCTCTTTTGAGTCTCGCAACGTTTTGTGTGTATATTTGAGCGTATTATAGCTTTCAGTTTTATACAAACATTGGGAAGCGCTGGATATGGTGCTATCTTGGGTAGACCCACCTGGGCCTGACAAGGATAGTAGTAAATCTGAAGTGTATCTCATAAGAAGCATTGCATATCATTTGTATACATGAATTTTGAATTCTTCTTACCTCTAAAGGTTCCTAATATGCTATGTTCAAGTGGTTTCCAAAAACCTCACGCGGGCATATCTAGCTCTTCAAATGAGGCCGGGTCTCGGAACGTCTGTTTGATATCTACCCAGGGCTTGACAAGGATAGTGGCATACATATATATATATATACATATTATATACTAAAAGGCTGGACATTTGCGAGATAATTACAAATAGTCTGAAACTCAAAGTTTTGAAGACCCTACCCTCCCCGACCCTCCCTTCTCAAATCAAGTAGGCTGTAATAGCTATGGTTTTCATGAAAAACTCAGCTAAAAACCTTTTACAGCAGTTTGTTTGATTTAATGACTTTTTTTTTCTATTCCTACTTCACTATGACCAAATGTATGTTGCACGTTTTTGTCATCAGTGAACGCGTGTTGAAGTAGAAATTTATCACTCATTCTCGATTTTGTCGAAAAAATTTTGCATATCCCTGATTATTTTATTTTATATAGGTAATTACATAATTTTAAGTGCATATCATTTTTCATAATGATATTTCCAACAGAATTGAAGAATTTTGTTATACAATTTACAGTACATTCATCCATCTGCCTCCCCCTTCATCCCTCCAGGTATCAAAATGTCTTTTAAAGTAGTTGTTGATGAATTTTTTTTTTTTTTTTTGATTAAGCTGTTGAAAATATTAACGGTTTTTCTGCAGGGCACAACTTACACTCATTCGCTTATAGAGAGAGAACGAAAAGGAATATTCAAAATAATTTAATGTTTTTTGTGTACTTGGCACCCAACTAGGGGCGCAACTTACAATCAATTGCTTATAAAGGGAAAACTCGATAAGAAATATTGAGAAAAATTCAACGGTTTTTCTGCATTTGGCACCCAACTTGGGGCGCAGCTAACATCTATTTACTTATATTAGTAAGACTTTTGAATTTTTTACCAATATATATATTTTTAGATGAGTTTATAATCAAAAACAATAGCTATTATAGCCTAGCTGATTCTGAAAGAAGAAGTTGGGGTAATGGAGAATTTTGTATCTTTGCATTTCAGGTCATTTATAATCATATGGCAAAAACTACTATTGCACGTAATGACTACCTATTGCAGTTAATAATGATTCACTGAAAGTATCTAAATTTTGATCATAGATGATTTTTTAGTGGTACACTTATATTTAAAATTCATTCGATCGAAATGTATGATTGTCATCTGAAAACGTTTCCTTGTTAGAAAAACGTTCAATTTCCCGATTTCACGAATTACATTAAGTTACGATTTTTAAAATAAAAAAGCGATCAGCGTTTTTATGGGAATTTAACGAGGGTTCTTAAAATTGCCACTTAAACTCTACCATTTATTTTGAAGTAACACTTGAAAAATTTTAAATCGACGCAATCAGACAATTAACGTTGAATACAACAAAACCTGCGCAAAATCAACAATTACATACGTAGGTATTAGAATAAACGACCCCCACTAAACAGTCAAGTCCAGGTGATTTATGGTTAAATGCGTTTCATGGCCGGACACTTTTCCGCCATCTGTTTTCAATTTATTTTTACCGAAAAACCACCCAAACACGGTCACTCGATTCACGTGCACCTGAACGCGACTCGTAAACCGTTACCATCGTAAATGGCGATTTTCAAGCAATATAGGCAGCTTTCAAAACTTACCAATAAACGAAATTCTATCGTCGAAAAGCCTACCAACATCTTAGCCGCTTTTCCGCTTCGTTTATTTCAAATGAGAAATTAGTGAATTAATTTCATTACATAAGAACATCGGCGACGTGGGTTGCGAGAGAAAATTAAACGGTCAAACGTGACGGCTCGAGTTATACCAAAACCAACACTGTAGACCGGACGTCGTTTACATGCGAAAAAGTAAACTTTCGTTATTTTCGGCGTCCCATCGAATCAGTTAATGGTACCGTTTTTAGAAACGTTCGCAAAACGTACACCGTGGAAGAAAAAAATAATTTTTCTATACCGGCTTGTGGTGACCATAGGTAAATATAACGCTGCCAAACTCGATGATGATTGGACAAATAAACCGATAGCTTAATGAACTGTGTTAACACTGGAGTGGTTTTGACAAAAGGCACCAACGTGGCTCATTTGAATAACCTACGGTTCCGATGCTAGGTGAATTGCGTTTGAAAAAACCTTCGTTTGCCACGACTACGAGTAAACAAAGAATTTAAAAGAAATAACCAATTCAAGCGAAGCGGAATGAATTATGTCGAAAATAGCCTCTTGCGATAACCGATTACCATGAACGAAAGAAGGCTTCATTTTCATGCGGTCGAGCTATAACATTTGGGCGCTCGCTTTGACTAATGTATTCCACTTATTTGCGAATAGATTTCAACGAATATAATATAATTGAAAAGAATGCTAAAAAAGTGAAAAATCACCGTAAAAAATTTTACATTCTTAGTATCAGTCCAGTAAATCTAAACTTCATTGAAAAATTAATTTTGACTTGGAAATGGTCATGAATGTGTTGATAATAGATTTACGAACAAGATATTAAATGTACCCACTAACAGATTGGTGGTGTATTTTAGTGAAATTTTATTCTACTCTATACGTTCTAATGAGTAAGAAGAAAATGTGTACTAGATGATCAAAATTTAGATACTTTCAGTGAATCATTATGAACTGCAATAGGTAGTCATTACGTGCAAGAGTAGTTTTTGTCATATGATTATAAATGACCTGAAATGCAAAGATATAAAATTCTCCATTACCCCAACCTCTTCTTTCAGAATCAGCTAGGCTATAATAGCTATTGTTTTTGATTATAAACTCATCTAAAAATATATATATTGGAAATATCATTATGAAAAATGATATGCACGTAAAATTATGTAATTACCTATATAAAATAAAATAATCAGGGATGTGCAAAATTTTTTCAACAAAATCTAGAATGAGTGATAAATTTCTACTTTAACACGCGTTTATTGATGACATCAATAATGAGCAATTCCCATATTTACGCTAATGTTAACAAACCTTATATAGTTGATAAATTTAAATCTTCAAGCCTTTAAAGGAAATAGAGGTCATGAAGGGTTTAACATAATTTCATTCCTGAAGTTTGAGCTTCCATTCTGTGTTACTCTGTTCTTTGTCTGTCAGCTTCACTGCTTCAGCATGTATCATTAGATGATTTAGAAGCCAGAGCAGGAGAGAGCCATAATTAGATCCGAGATAATAATGGCTTTCGAGCTTTACTTTCAAATTTTACATTCAATCCATTGAAAATTTGAGAAAAAAAAAAGATATGAAAATTTAAAAAAAATCTTATTAGAATCTTGAAAAGTTTTGAAACGTAAAATTTGCATCTTCAGTCTCGCAGCCAAGCTACCCCTCTGTCTCTCTCTCTTTCCGGTCTCGTTAGCAAGTAGTCATGCACTTGAACTTTAAAAAATAACTTTGAAGTTATAAAAATGGTCCTCGAAATAGTGATTTTTTTCTCACTATGCGCGAGTGCATCACAGAAATGAAGTGAAATTACTTTGGTTATTATCTTTGTGTGCTATGGGTTTTTCCCATCATTTATGTATATCTAATTAAAGGTAGAGGCTCCTCAAGCGCTACTGAAATTTTTATAATTCGCCATTTTAGATTAATTTCGACTCTAATTCAAAGGTTCATATTCCGGTGCCAAACTAACCACGCTCACGAAGTTTGACCTTTCTAGATTAATTTGGTGAGAAAATATGAAAGATTCACGAAATTTAATGACTCGAAACTTTCTTAAAACTATCTTAAATCGGGTTTTCGCTCTAACCCACCTCCAAATGCAACTGAGAATCTGACATTTACATATTTTGGTGTCCGTGACTCACTCTTTCGTGTGGAATCAAAAACAAAAATTTGAGTTTGAAGATCCAACCCTTCCCTGACCCCCTTCACAAATCAGGTAGGCTGTAATAGCTATCGTTTTTTCTAAAAATTCAGCTAAAAATTAAAAAAAATAGATTTCGTTCTGCCTCTACGATTTTTCTGTAGCGTGGTCTTGCACTCACACAAAGACATACCCTTACCTACATGAATGTTGAAACTTCTAATTATGATAAATGTATTTCAAAAAAATAACAGACACACTTAGATGAAAATTGAAGTTTGAAAAATAACAATGGATATTATTATAATTTAAAAGAAATTAAATTTCCTATTGTGATTTCCCCTCCAAAATCCATTTTTTTTCTCCAACTCTCCTCAAATTCACTTGGAAGGCTACAGTTGAACTAAATTGATCATTTCGGCTCGCTTTTTAATATCAAACCAAAATCAACAATTTTAAATCTTTCGTTCATTACCATCACATTTTGAGATCTATAATCCCTCCTTCCCTTCACCGACATCATGTGTGAAGGCGAATTAGAGGTATAGTATACCCCCCCACCCCTAGTAATTATGTATATCCATAGTCATTTGAGGCTCCACAAGCTCTTCTGAAATTTTGGTGAAGCGCCATTTTGAATCCACTTCGATGTAAATTCAAGAAGTCATATTCCAGTGCAAAACTAACCCGACAAATAAATTTCTTCTCTCAAGATTGATTTGGTGAGGAGATATGGAAGATTCACGAAATTTCATGACTGAAAACTCCCTCAAAAACTTGCTCGCAGTAATCATATGATAGCTAATTTTTAAATTTCAGCAATTTGAAGCTTCTTAAGCCTTCCTCAAGATTTGACGATTCGCCATTTTGGAACCATTTCCATTCAAATTAGAAGAGTCATATTCTGATCTCTAACTAAACTTTCACTTTTCTTGGTCGATTTGGTGAGGAGATATGGACGATTTATGACATCTCCTACGATGATTTCCCTTTGAAAAACCATTTTTTGCTTTAACTCGCATCCGAATTCACTTGAAAGGCTAAAATTTGAAAAGGTTTTACTCGACCTCAATTAATGATATGAAACCAAGATAAAAAATGTTCAGTTTTTTGTTCACCCCACCACATTTTTAGGTCGATAACCTGTGGAGACGCAGAAAGGGGAAAGGGGGAAATCGCCCCGGGTCCGGTCCCGGCCCATTAACACGCTGATCGAAATCGTTTGATTCATGGCTATAGAAATTTGTAAAAAAAAAATAAAAGAAAAAAAAACAGAGGACCAAATTCACTTTATCCTAGTGCTCGACTTGGCTCTCGGCAGCCTTGATAATCGCTCCTTCTCTCCTTCAATATCATCTGTGATGGTGAATTAGGGGAATCGTATTATTAACTACATTGTTACTAATTCGAGACTCCTCAAGCTCTACTCAAATTTTGATAATCCGTCATATTGGATTCATTTTGATCCAAATTAAAAGAGATAATATTCAGGTCTCAAACTGATGCTGCGGAGAGAGGATGCTAAGCGTGAGCGAGCGCCAGGCGCAAGGGCGTCGTCGAGGAGCTGCCGCTGCCACCACAGAGGAGGAGATTAGTCACGCGAGTGGCACCTAAGCCCAAGTATCCGAACCCCGGAGATCGGGACCGGGTAGTAGTGAGGGTTTAGAGGACCCCTGCCGCACACGTCTCGACATGAGGCGGTAGGTTAATAATGTGACACGGGTAGCGCTTGCTTGGTCAGGGGGTGAACGACTTTAGCCAACTTACTGAGTCTCAGTGCTCATGTGGTGGATCGAGTAGCTACATGGGTGGGGTCACGCCAACCAGACGCAATGGCCGAGGCACTGAACTGATTGCAGACCGCTCCTACCTTACTTCGCAGCTTGGAGTAGAGTGGGATGACCTCTAGTCCGCCTGCGGTCTTAGTAGGCCACGAAAGGCAGAACGGCAACCGGCGGGGATCCTCTTAAAGGTGGGAAGATGCGGCGCGGGGTGAGGGCTGGAGACCATCATACACTCGAGAAGAGCGCATAGCGCAGACAATGCCGTAAATAAGATTTGGGGATTGAAACCCACCAGCGGGGAGTAGGTTCTCAAGGAAAGGATGGGGCAATGGCTGAACTTCCGGTGCGGTGGGACTTGGGTGGGGGTGCACACCCGCCTAAGGAAAACCCAGGGGAGATGTAGGCTAGTTGCCAAAGTGCTCCTACTTGATTGGAAAAGTAATGCCACAAGTGGTTCCCAATCAAGTAGTGTCGTGTACTGTAGAAGCAATTCTCGCAAAAAAAAAAAAAGTCTCAAACTGAACCCACAGGCAAAGTTCAACTGTTTTTGGTTAATTTTGTGAGGAGATATGGAAGATTCGTGAAATTTCATGACTCAAAACCCCCTCAAAAAGCCATCTTTTGCTCTAACTCCACTTTAAATACAAATAGGAGGCTAAAATTTGTATATGTTGGTTCTCTTGATTTAAGTCTTTATATGAAATCAAAAACCAAAATTTTGAGTAATTTGCTCCTTCTCCAACTTTCCTCAGAATTTGAGTAATTCGCCATTTTAAGGTGTATCATTTTTTTTTTCGTCTCAAACATTCCCAGTTATAGCATAAATATGTGGTGCAAATATGAGCTTGATTGGATTAGCGGTTTAAACATTTTTAGATCATTAACAGACGCTCAAGAATCAATTATTATTGCCAATAATATATTTTTTATCTATTTTTTTTTCTGTTTGTTACGTGGCGTGTGCAGCAACAATGGCTCGAGGTACGAGAGCAAATTATATTTTACTTATTAACCATCTGATGGCACACATAAAAGTAATTTAAATTAAAAAATAAAAATTGTGCTGAGTCATTCAAGAAATAGAAATATAATACGTTATTGTGCTCCCTGTAATGCAGAATTTCATTACAAAAAAATTGCATAATATAAAAATTGAAGGGGCAACATACATAGGATAGAATAGAACAATTTTTGAAAATTTCTAGCTCCTTCAATATTGAAGATAGGCAATTTGTTCTTCTATGTTTTTTTCTTGCAAATCGTTCGAACTACAACATAGCATGGTTTTATTTTCAATTTTTGCGATCTGAAAAATCCAATGAATAATTTACATAAAAATTCATAAGTAAATCTGCCCCTTCAAAAATTAATGTATGCAACTAACACAGATGCCCAAATTGAAGAAATTGTGGCAACGTTCAACTATAAAGGTTGCACAGGGATGAGTAGCCGGTTACGCCGGAGCGCAGCGAGGTTGTATTACCGATGGGTAAAATTCACCCATGTGTGCCAATTAAGGGTTAATCCTGTAGATTTTAGAAAAATGAATAATTTATCAACATGTGTTTGCTCATCTGATAATATGTCCTATAAAGTATTACAGTTAAGGTATTTGGATCGAGGGAGTTGATGGAGGAGGCAATCAGTGAGACATTACAAAGGGTACATATGGGAGAGCGTTGCTTGGTGAGGAAATGTTGGTGAGTTATGAGGGAGTGACCAGTACGAAGAAGAGTAAGAATTGAAGCATGTCGACGGGTTAGGTTGAAGCGAAGTTTTCCAGATATTTATGGTAGATTTAATATTTTTAAGTTTATTTGAAGTTTCTTTGACAAAGAATATTCCAAATTTTGCTCAGTAACTCTTTCATAATTTTGAAATGTTGTCGCCAGCAATCTATAAGTTATCACCCATGTGCATGATGATACCTTCATTATATTAACGAACTTTATCGCATTTATCTCGGTACTTTAATTTTTTTAGTACATAAAAAAAGTTGTCCTAATTATATCTTACAATTCAATTAAAACAGAAAAAAAAACGAATAAAAAAAATAGCAATAAAACAAAAATCTATTAGTTAAAACGTGCTTCGCATCGCATCGTGATTTTTTTAAATTAAAAATTTGGAAAAACTCCAAAACAAAGTGATGAAATTTAATTATTTGCTACTTTGGAAAAATGCAATGTATAGTTGAGAAACATAACTCCTTTTCAAAGTATTGCTCAAGCATACGAGTACCCTATTAGTTTCTACCCATGGTTACGAAACTAAAATATCGCAGGGTTTTGGGATTAAAATACCTTCTCATCCGTATGGTAGAGATTTAAACATAAAACGAACTACAATCGTTGCGAATTTCGTTTTAAGACGCATCGTCTAATACGTATAACGGTTCGTAGTTATTAGAAAGGATCAAAGGTGTTTTCGGGAATAGGGAGTAAAAATAGTCGTGGTTTAGAAAAGGGTTGATTTTTTTTTACACGAGTACTTCTCGCTTCGTGAGTCATCGCTGTACTTACTACGTGGATGTACTTTACGCGTCGTTGTAGGGCAATTAAAATGAACTTTGTGTAAATGTGAATTGACTGAAACTTTTCACGTATAATTATGTAGGTAATGCGATTGCATTTCCGGCGCTTATTGTCGCTGACAATATTTTATATCGCACCTGTTCCAATTTCGTCAGCCGTTACAAAAGCAATACGGTCACGCGACCCGTCTGGCCTTATTGTTGTAGGAAATTAGAAGGTTGGTTGGTAAATAACTAATGTCTATGGGTGTACAATTTTTTTTCCTCGAAGTATGCACGTACGTATTAAATCGTTGGAAAAAGGAAAATTAATGAAAAAAAATACTACGCTAATTACAACAATTGTGTTAGACGAGGATAAAGCCTGCGAATGGTAATTTCATCAAAACTATTCGCCGAAAGTGTTTCAGATTCGGAATATTCATAGCGACGTAATATTGTTTACTCGGAGCGTACGAAATGAATAGAAGATGAAACGGAGTTTCGTGTTCGTGTACAGAATCGCGTGTAAAACGGCGACTAATCAGCGAGCACTTGAGACGCCCCTCGAAGCGTTAAATTACTTTTTTCCTTCTCTACATTCGGTTGTAGTTATGGCGCGACTCACAAAAGACGATGCGATAAAATTGCGCGCTCACGGCTCACAATTTCATATATACGAGTAAGTACCGAGTACACCATGCAGCGAGGCTGGTATAACGTATGCGATTGATAAGGAAAGATTTTCTGTTGCAACGCTGCTCCGGTTTTCTGGCGGTAATTCGATTAAATTGTGTAGACTGGCCGGAGAAGTGGCGTAGCTTTTATCGAGTTAATAACTCGACGCGAAGGAAATGTTAAAATTCGAGAAATTAACGTCCAATTTAATAACAATCTTTCGACATCAATTTACGTATATTTCTAAGAAACGTTCGAACTGCAGTGCACGTCGACCAGGTATAGAAAAATGCCGAATATTTCCAATGGGGCTTATCTCATCTAACTGACCTATAATTAGCAACGACCTTTTCCCCTGATTCTCTTACCAACGTGCAACTCATTAGGATGTTAAGACTATGGAAATATGCATACTCCAAAGCAGCTTTAGAAAAATAATATATTTTAATCACGTCATTATTCGATATAGCCGGCAGTTTAATGCCGCCAAGGTTTAATTAATAGGGCGATTTGTACGCTCCGGGATGAGGGAGATTTAAAAGGGGAGGTCATAAAGTTGCGTGGTCGATACGAAGAGGATGATTCTGGCGGAAAGCGGTGGCCTTTTTTTTTTTTCTTTTTTGAAAAACAACCCTAGATTACAGTTTGGGGATTAGGTTAGTAAAACGGTTATCAGCGATCCGAAGCTTGGAAAGGATGAAAGATGTTTTTCAAGAGGGTAATAGGGCGTGTTCCTGTAAAGGGACAGAATCCACGTATACGCTTATTTTACCATGACTAGATAAACATTACTGGGTACTGTATAAATGTGAAATAATTAATTCGTTAATAGCTCGCAACCGACGAGTTTCCGGTTGTAAAAATAATAAACATCTGAAAATTTTTTCTGCCTATTCCCGAGTGATTGGAGTGGAATGAATGGCGTTTCGATGATGCTTTACGATATTCATTGTTAATATAATTTCATTTGTTGGGTGATCAAGGGTAAGGGGCAAGGAAGGCAGGTTAGGAGCACAACACTTTTAAATGGTTGGGAGAACTTGAATCGTCGCATTAAAGTATTTTTGTCGAAAAATATAAATGAAAAGTGAAAAAGTATTCCATCATTTTTCTCTCCATATCCGAAAAAAAAAATTCAAGCGTGAAAAAATGGTCTATACATAAAAAAAATGTTAAAAATAAAAAGGTAAAATACTAGAAATTGAAAAAAGGAAGAAAAATATACTTAATTATAATTATTGTAATATTCAAAAATTTTAGAAAAATAAATAAATATAAAATATATCTCAGAATAAATTAAAAAATCTTAATTAAAAAAAAAAATAAGAAAAAAATTTCAAGTCCATAAATAGGAAAAAATTACTATAGTTTTACAAAAAACAAGAACTGAAAAAAAAAAATTGAGAAGTGCCAAAAATCAAAATACAAAATTTATCTCAATTTAAATTAATATTTTAATATTATTTAATTTTTTTAAAATATTTTAAATATATGTATTAAATTTATCAAATTAAAAAATAAAAGGAAAAAAATCATAAGTTGAAATAATTTCTTTTAAAACTACTTCTATTTCATTAATTTAAATATTAAAAATATTTTTCAACTGCAGGGTTGAAGGGAGTTTGCACGTCCCATTCTCTCTTGGGAACAGGCAAAAATTACAAAGTGATTAATACACAAAAATGAGCTATTATGTATTACTTGTGAAAAAAAGTTGATAATGATTAACGATAGATGCACTTATGATATTAATGTTATAAAACATTTTTTTTTTAGTATACTGATGCCTTAAATTACCTAGAGTATTGCGCCAATTATCGATTTTAAAGTTCAAGTCATGTCTACTTAAATTTGAAATTTTTGAGAATGCAAAAATTTAAACCATTATTCTTTCGTTTTTTATTTTTGTTATTTTTTTTGCCGATAAAATTGATTTTTAGCTTGTACCCCCTTTCACTAAATTATTACAAATTTTTTTTAACCCCTGTCCCACCACGTAAGCAACTCTTGCTATGCCAGAGATTATAAATATAAGAAATATTATACATAGTATTGATTAACTATCATCTTAAAAATAAAAAGAAGTGCATAAATATTCAAAAATGAAAAAATTAATTCCCCCCCCCCCTCAAAAAATTATAATGAAATCCCAAATCAAAAGTTGCCTGGACTAAAAAGATAATTGAAAATTAAAAATTTCACAATCAGAAAAAATACAAAAAGCAAAGCATTTAATAATAAAAAAATTATTCAAAGATGATAAAAAAAAGTAAAAGTATCGAACAATGAGAAAAAATCCTGTCATTTAAAAATATCCAAAAATAATAAAAAATTCTAAAAAATCTTAAAAAATGTCAAAAACTAAAAAATATATATAAATTTATAAATTTGTGCAAATATTGTGAAAAACGTCCAGGAATAAAAAAATTTTAGGAATAAAAAATAGTAAAAATTTTACCTAAAACCATATCATTCTGAAGATATCGAAAAAACGAGAATATAAAAAAATTAAAAATTACGCCATTTAAAAAAAAATAAATTTTAAAAATATTCTTATATCTAGATATGTAAAAATCTGTGCGTTAAATGAATGTTCAAAAATAAAAAAATCTAGAAATTAAATAAATTAAAAAATTATCAAAATATAAATTCATTTTTTAAAAATATTCGAAAATACAAATTAATTAGAAATGTTAAAAAATGAATAAATAAAAGTATATTAAGGAGTTTAAAAAATTGTACATTTTGAATTCGAAAAATGTTCATAAATTACAAAAAAAAAAAAAAAAAAAAGAAAATGAAAATACATAATAAATTACTTACTTTTTGCTATTTACTTTTTGTTATTGTCATGCCATATATGTACTTGTACAGAAATAGAGCCACAATAACGTTTATACATGAGCTGCATTAAGCCTGAAGAGGAACTATAAAAACAAATTATTCATAAAAGCAGAAAATATACCATAATATTTTTAAAGCATGGCAGAAAAAGAAGTAAGAAAATGGAAAAATAGGGAAAAAATTTAAATTAAATCATTAATTAATTAAGTAACTACGCTAAAGTAGAACAGGAACGGAGAAAAACACACAAGCGTCTAAATTGCCATGTATGAAAATTTCAGGGCGCGAATTTTTTCAGCTGAAATTTTCATATATGGCAATCTAGACGCTTGTGTGATCTTCTCCGTTCCAAAATTAAATTAGGTTAAAATACAATAAAAAGTATTTGAAGGAAAAAATTTACGAAGAGTCTGAAAATTGAAAAGATGCCCAAAAATAGAAATGAAGAATGCCAAAAAAAGTCAAAAAATAATAAAAATATTTAATTTTTTTTTATATTAATTTTATCAATTTTTCAAATATTTCATCAGTTTTTTGGGGATTTTAATTCATTGATCGTTTGTGCGCCGTATAAACTGTAGATCGAGCCGAAAACACGAAAATGATAGAATATTCACTTTTTAAAGAGCAAGTTCGAAGGTTGCATTTCATGAAGGTTAAAACGTTGCTACCATTTCCAAGATTATTGGAAAGCATTTCAGTTAGTAAGAAATAAGTATAAATTGTATACGATGAAGGTGGAAGTCCAGGCTGTCGAGTAGAATAAATTTCTGGTTGAAAAAAATTTATTCAAAAAATAGATGATAACCCAAAAATCCTTCTGTTCCACTCATAGTCTTGCTATTTGACGGCTCTCTTCATCGTACAAGCCGAGGGTTTCATTTAAATCGAACAGCAAGTCACGCCATATTTGAACGAAACATCTGAAATATTCATTATTCTATAACAAACGGCTATGTACGTATTTATTTTTAATTAGTTCCACGGCGAAAGGAAGAAAAGGGCGGGTACCGGATAATGCATTTCAAAAGCGTGATAATCAAAAATAACCTTATAACGAGATCGTACGCTTTCAAGTACATTGCAGACGAATCTAAACGACGATACAATGCGGCCCGTCGAGCGGTTCTTTTCAATTCTGGTTGCATTTTTATTTTATTGTCTGATGCAGTATATCTGTAATCTGTAAGCAATAATGGACCGTGTGGAGTTCTTTATAGAGGGGAAAAAAGAAACGAATCGCGTACAGGTACATCGTATCACGAGCAACCACCATTAAGCCAATGGCGTAGGATTATTTTCATAGATATTCGAAAGATATTACGATTTCAGCGAAATCGAGATTTTCTCGTTAGATACTCGGGCAGAAAAAATTGTGCGAGTCAGCGTTGTCCTCGAACGTCGCCAATTTACCCAACGCCTCGCGACCGGTCTACCTCAGCCGTAATTGCGCGAATATCTCTCGTACCTGTAACTCATTACAGACGAATTCGTTCCAAGGTTTCGCCAATGATAAATATCTCGCTAAGTCGACTAAGTAATTGTGAAACTTGATAAATTGATTATTTAGAATCGAACGATAATCGACGAAATTAACACTTCGATATCAAGGTAGGAAAACCGTATCCGCGTTATGTAGTCGATTGATTTGGTGCATAGCTTAATGTCGAGACTGGAGAATCGATTATAATATTTTAAGCAGCCAGGACCATTTCACGGAGGAAATAAACGATGGTCGAGTTGGCAACGGTGCTTGACTTTTTTCCAAGCAGTCAAGGGTTAAAGTGGAATTTACGTGGTACCATTTCTGTACGAAAAGAGCGCTCGTTAGCGTTAAATTTATTTTAGAAAAATTTACTTCAGCAAAACAAAATGGGTACACAGAAATTCGCGATCCGTGACTACTCGTCGTGTTCTTTGAAGGGTACATACGCGTAAATAATTTCCACGACATATGCGAGTCGGCGTCGCGTCGTGTCGGCACGAATATCATACATCTCCTTTATTATTTCAAACGTACCGCTTGCATTCCTACAGCGTGACATATATTACGTCAAAAACGCTTCCTTTTCGCTTTTTTCGGACGAAAATTTCGTTAGAACGGAAAACACGATTCTCGTATCTCCAGATATAGGTAATTACACCATTGGCCTCGATACCTGTCCAATGCTGTTGGAGATATTACACTGCGGGTCGTCGGTACACGTATAAGAATAGCCCATATGATGTTCCGACGTACATATACAAATAGTCGAATACTATAGTCGATGGGAAAAAATACAACGCCCTAGAACGTGAATATTTCCCTCTTTTCCGCTTCCCGCATTCCGTCAATAAACGACGGCCCATTTAACAGCACCATTAATACAATTTACATAATGTTCCTACCGACCCGACCGTCTCTTCGCTGCCGTCGCTAGATGATCGGCGGCCGCTATAATTTAGTAGAAAATAAAAGTGAGAAAAAATATAAAGGAAATTACTCTCCGTTAAATTACGATTTGTACGAATAAACGTAATTGACGATCGTTTCGTCGAATTGATTCGGCGGCGTTCGCTTAATTGAAATATTTGTCGTTTTTAGCGCTCGGAAATTCCGAAGAAATTTAATCGTCGATGGATCGAGTTCAGTTTTATATTTGTCCATAAATTCGGGTTGTGTTTTTATGTGTTGGAAAATTACCAATTTTTTTCTTATCGGAATATTAATAAATTCGATTATAATTTATTGTATTTTTTTTTTTTAGAGAAGTTTTTAATAGAAACGATAACTATTATAGCCTACTGATTTGCGAAGGGGAGGGGGAGGGTGGGGTTTCAAATGTTTGTGTTTCAGGCAATTTGTAATCATCTGACAGGTGTTTAATTTTTTGGTATATAATATAAATTATGCGTATATTATTTCCCTCACGCGTAGCGCTGGCAAATATTCATGAAATTCGCTCAAAACTTGATGAGAGACTGTTCTTGAAAATGCAAAAAAACAACATTTTTGTTTTTTCGATACACTTCAAAATGGCGGATCACTCAAATTTTGTGAAGGGCTGGAGAAAGGAAACTTAGATCAAAATTTTCATTTTTGATCTCATATGAAAGAGTGAGTCACGGACACCAATGTTCCCAAATTTCAGCTTCCTAGATGCATTTGGAGAGGATTTAGAGAGAAAAAACAGTTTGAGGTAGTTTTGAGACATGAAATTTCTTGAATCTTCAATATTTTATCACATCATTCTAGAAATGTAAAATTAGAATGGTCAAATTTTGGGTGGAAGAGTTAATTTGGCATCACAATATGACCCTTTGAATTAGAGTCGGAATTAATTCAAAATGGCGGATCATCAGAATTTGAGGAAAGCATTAGAAGTCTCAAATAGCTAAAAATGTAATTCATATCGACTAGTGTGATTATTTGGGTAAGAATTATTTATATTTTTTTTAGATGCAGGAGGGGAGAGAGAGGAGAGATTATCGACCTCAAAATGTAGTGAAGCTACACGAGAGGTTGGATATTTTTTAGTGTAGTGTCATGTAATAAAATTAGCCCCTGTGACTAAACTGTTCTGATTTTAGCTTCCCAAGCGAATCTGGCGGGGAGTTGGAGCAAAAAAGGCTTTTGGAGGGGAAATTACAGCAGGAAGTTTCATTAATCTTCCATTACTCCTCACCAAATCGACCTAAAAAGATGAAACTTCGTATGTAGGGTTGGTTGATGATCAGAATATGACCTCTTGAATTTCGTTCAATGTGGATCCAAAATGGCGGATTATCAAAATTTGAGGAGAGCTTGAGGAGCCTCAAATTAGTAAAAACGTAATTAATACGAACTTATATGATAATTTCGAATAAGAAGTGTACGATTCTCCAAATTCACCTTCACACATGAGGTTAAAGGTGAGAGGGGGCTGGTTATCAACTTAAAAATTTGGTGGGGTTATATGAAAAATCGAAATAATTTTATTGCATTATAATATTGTAAAAGTTGCCCAAGTTATTTACTTGTTCTGATTTTAGCTTTCCAAGTGAATTTGGAGGGGAGTTGGAGCAAAAAAGGCTTTTGGAGTGAAAATTACAGCAGGAAATTTCATGAATCTTCCATTACTTCTCACCAAGTCGATCTAAAAAGTAAAACTTGGTATGTAGGGTTAGTTGATGACAGAATATGACTTCTTGAATTTTGGTCAAAGTGGATCCAAAATGGAGGATTATCAAAATTTGAGGAGAGCTTGAGGTGTCTCAAATAGCTATAATTTGAAAGATTATTGCTCAACAAGAAATATTACATTTGCTGTAAATTTAACTTTTTAAGTTGTTTTGAAAGAGATAAGGTGTGGGTTTTCAGACTTCATATTGAGTGTTGTCTGCAGACGTGAAGGATTGAAGGAGTTAGCAAAATCTGAATAAGCTCCCATTAAAAACTCAGCTCCAGTAATGCGGCATAGCTGCTTACGTTTTTTCTCTGTAAAATATAATATTTAAAAAAAGAACTCTTTGATTTTCATTAATTTTTTTGGCTTATGTTATCATTTAAATATGTGCGTAAATAAAATATTGTATATTTGCATTAGATTTTCATTTTTTTTTTTTTTTTTTTTTTTAATGAATTTATAATTTAATCACATATTTTTATCCATCTATATTCAATGTTATATCTATTTCCGGAATCATTTCTTTCAATTTTTTTTTTCTTTTATTACTACAAGTTCTGCTTATCTAGTTGATATATGGCCTATTTTTCTGTACCGAATTTAAACCTAGGATTAGTTAAACCAAGGTTAAATCTTTAACTGTAGTTTACAATAGATCTACAGAGTATCAATCATTATTATTACTGGTTCATAATTTCATGCGATGTAAAAATTTTTTTCAGTTCTAAAAGATGAAACATAAACTTACTGATTGCTTATAGCATCAGTTTTTTTACATTCAATTATATTTTTATTCTTCAGTACTACCTGTAAGAGGTGTGATTCCTCGGATTTCGAGAAGTTCGCCGTTCTGTTCAGTTTTTTTTTTTTTTTTTTTTTTATTATTATTATTATTATTATTTCATATTCCATTATATTTTTATATTTATTTTAAAAAGAAAATGAAACACTCGCAGTCAACACTCGACAAAAAACAGAATTCAGAAAACCATAAACAGTATGATAATAACGTAATAACGATAACATGTGACAAAAATAGCCAATGATAGCTTTGTACTTTAGTTCTAACTTTTCTGCATTCGGCGGGTTAAGTTTCAGCGTTTTAAACTACAGTCAGCTCATTGTTAAACTCTCCCATTGCCTTGAACCAAGTTTAAATCAGGAATAGAGTTTAAATTACTATTGTAAAATCGGCCCATAGATAACTTGAAACAAAGTGTTTTCGTTGTAAAACATTCAGATACTCACCTCAAATTCGAATTGATCAGCTGTGTACAGTGTACACTACCACCCCTACTATATACATTACAGTACTCCATAAATTCATGTTTCGCATTTCTCTCGCAAATGGCCGCCCTTTGTTGGGAGAAGAAATAGTGCAATAATAAAGTACTCCTTGCGAAATTTACCATCATAAATGTTCTATACATTTTTCTCCTAAAGTTATCTAGTAAAGAGGTGGGGGCTTAAGGTTGTTGTGCTTGGATTAATGTTGAATATACCCCAATTTAAAGCGTTTGAAACGAGAATTCGGCATAGAAAATAGCAATTCAGTCGTGAATATTTTTATACATATATGAATAAGACCCCTCTGAACTGACGTCACATCCCTCTCGCCCTTTTCCTTCCATGTAGCTCATAGATATACATATAAGCGCATTCAATTGGATTGGGAGCTTGTGGAGTAAATATATTGAATAAGTCATGCCCCTTTATATCAGCTGATTATCAGTGAAGAGAGGATATTCAATTTTTACTCAACTTCGTATTTTTTGTCGATGTGAAAAATGAAAAGAAACAACACAAACATAATGTATTCAAAATAAAAAGCAAAAAAAATCATTAAATTGGTAAATCTTTTTTATGGATTTAAAGGAATAAAAATTAGCATATTATGACTTGTAGCAGCTGTTCTTCAACTTTGAGCGTGGAAGTATTCAGATTTTTTCCATAACACTTTAACATGAGTGTGCAAATAACATCAAACGTTGCGGGAAGCAAACCTTTATAATCAAAATCGAAGAGAAAATATAAAAATTTATGTGTATTTAATGAATGAGGATAGGTATATCCTATATAGCTAAGCACCAACAGAATGATGAGAATGATCAAAAATTTGGCACTTAGACAAAAATAATTTTAAGACTTTGCATTTTTTTTTCTTAATTCATAGAAAATTTAAAAATATGTATGAAAATTAAAAAAGAAATCTTAATATGATTTAAAACTTTGTAAAATCTAAAATTTAAATTACTTACAATTAAACTTCCCTCTCTACTTCTCCCTTTTCTTAGCCCTGTGTATTATACCCATTTCATCAACTTCTAAATAAATTTTCATTGTACCTGTAAAGTGGCGTAATAGTGGCACATCCTTTTTCACATCATTGTAAAAGAGCCTGTTTGTTTGTAATTTTTCTTCCAATTCTTCAACTCTTTTTTCAAGAAAATATTCAGTAGCCTCGTAAAATTTTGGCGTGAATTCGTGGTCAGTTTGTGCGCCAATACTTATTCTTTCCCTCATTGAGTAATGAGGTTGACGTTGTTTTAAAATTTCATTGGAAGTAGCAGTAGAGATGTTCTCTAATTGGTTTATATGCAGATAGTTGAGGAAAAACGAATAATATTATGACTAAAATTTCTCAAGTAAAAAGTTATTAAAGCTAGGTAACGTCATTGTTAGACAAATTTTAGCTTTTCCTATTTTGTTTCACGTTTCGGGGTGATGTGAATTTGAATAACTTCTTCGAGTTCCATCGAAAAATAGATGGTAAATCATTTGCATTTGCTTCAGGGAAATGGCAGTCACACACTGTGGCGATATCGCTTGGTGAAGCGTCTGCTCTCCTGTGATGAAGCGATATGTAGATACTCACAAATATCAAATAAGTATTACACATTTCATTTCTGCATTCATACTTACCGTTGGAGTTAGGTCCCATCACATGAATCCAAGCGTTATGAAATGCTGGATCGTCATCGCTTATGAAAATTTTCGTTGTTATTGGCCCAGAGATACTATTTCTTACTTTTTCAAATAAAGTAGACCATGTCTGCGTATCTTCTTTTGATGAAAAACAGAATACACAGAGGAATCCATCACCAAATTCATCTACAATCACAATAGAAGTGAGATTTATATCATACTCGTTTAGGCCACGAGTAGAGTCTATACAAATTTTCTCATTCCCGAATTTACAGAGCATTTCTTTTTGGAACTAGTTCACAAATATCATCGTCCGTCAATTTGTAATATATCCACTTTTCAAATTCTGTGTATCATTGTTGAAAATTTTGTACATTAGCAACAGTAAAGTATAAAATGAGAAGATGAGATGACCAAAATACCAAAAACCAATTGAAGAAACTTTACTTACCATTTTCAGTTTCAAAATTAAAATGTTCGACTTCTTGAGGTGTTTCATGAATTTCACTCACATGTATTCTGAGAGAATCTAAACGACCAAATACTTGATTGTAATCTGGACATACGACACCATTAACATGACTATTACGATTTGATGGACAGATTTTTTCGTGTTCCACTAAATTTTCTTTACGTCTGAATTGTTTTAAACACTTGGAACACGCAAACGAATCTAAATTTTTATTTGAATTCATGGCAAATTGGCAAAATGGAGCTACATTATAAGCGACAAAAATAAGTGTTGAAAAAAACGTAAACACAGGCAAAATATGTGATATGATGAGATGGACAGTGATTGGCTGTTATTACGAGCGTTACGATTGGTTCACGGATAGTGATACCGATCCGCTCGTCATAATACTCGTATTATTCGTATCAGTGTTGTAGGAACAAACCAAAGAACGAGAACGAAGAACAACAAGAACGGAGAATTTTTATTGTTCCTGAGGAACAGGACCAAGAACGAGAACATAAAAGTGATATATCTGAAGAACAAAGAACAGAACGAGAACAGAATATTTTCAAACTGAGAGATCAAAGAACAAAACGAGAACCAACTAATGAACAATGTTGAGGTACAAAAACAAGAACAAGAACGATGTAATTTTTTGTTGTTCTTCGTTCTTTTGAAAGTTCATGATTTATTATAAAATTAATAGATATCATGAAGGGAAAGAAAAAATGAGAAATTTATACTTCAGGCAAGTGCTACATATACCCATATAAGTATTTTTTTTTTAAATTATTAGCTTCAATTAATTGATTTTCAATTTCAACAACAACATTAACTGTAAACACGTTATCAAAAAAAGAAAGAAAGAAAGAACAAAAGAAAAGTTGAAGAACGAGAACAGAACGAAGAACGAACAAGAACGAAAATCATAAAGGATTGAAAGAACAAGGAACAGAACGAGAATAACATTGTAAAGAATTAAAAGAACGAAGAACGGAACGAGAACAGTTGAAACATTGAGAATAAGAACGATTCAAGAACAGGATCAAATGACTGGATCTTTCCAGGAACGAGAACAGGAACAAGAACAGACCTATGTTCGTTCCTACAACACTGATTCGTATACCTTGCTTTAAGAGATGTAGTGAATTGTGTAAAATTTGCATGTAATGTTTCATCGTCTAGCTTCTTCCTATAAGGCAGATTTTTGGTTATATATACAGCCTCAGAGAGAAATACCCTTCTCCTTACAATTAAGTGAACTGCAATAGTTATCCTTTAAACTAAAAACTCAGTAAAAAAAAAATAAATTTCGTGACTATTCGCTCATCTGTTCAGAAAAATCGTCGATATTTTCCATCATTAAAATTTCTCAAGTAAGTTACAGCCAAATTCATACGAGTTTATGCTAAATTAGAATTAATTCTCGACCCTCTCAAATATCGTACAATACACAGCCTTACCTCATTTACCTTCACCCACCTAAATCACCGGGTACCGAAACAACGCGTCGAGAGAGAAAAAAGACACGACCCAAAAAAATTACATTAGGTGTATAAAGCGTATACGAAAAACGTCGAAAGAAAGAAAAAAAATATCCATTTACGCGTTCGCCGAAACGCCACAGCTCGGCTTCAGATGTAGCGGAAAAGAAAAGAGATAGAATACGTAAGCGCTTTAAATGTCAAGTAAAATAACTATTTTGATGCGAAGCGTACTTTACATTGTTCGGTTAAAGCCATCACATGCCGGTACAATGTTTGCTTTCTGTAACATAAAACCGTGTTTTATGTTATCAAATTGTGTTTTTAGTAGCAGTTAGCAAAAGGAAAGACAGAATTGCCAAGTACACGAGGTTCTTTATCTACAATCGTTTCTTGGAATTTTCTAGTTCTGCAGATGAAGCTGCCTAAGGCAAGTGTACATCTTTATTCGGCTACAGAGCTAACCCTCGCCTTAGTCCTGTTTTAAAAATCATCGTTCCATAAAAAATTACGATTTCTAGCAAATGTTTCGTGTTATTTCTCGAAGCCGAGCAACCGACGAATTCTGTATAGGGGTGAAGGGAAGAAGGGAAAATGTTACGAGCATGTAAATTAGGGGCAGTGTGGAAAGCATACGGTATACGTTGAATAGTCGAAGAGAAAGAAGCGGAATTTCGAAGAAGTAATAAAATATTTTTACGGGGTTGGTATTTTCTCAGTTTGGGTGGTTTAATTAAAACTTGTACCAGTTATCTGTTCGGGTTCTTCGGTTCTGGGTGGAACCTACGTGATGGTATTTTATTAGGTAAACACACGCTACCGCGTTAAATCTGCTCGAAATGAGTGAAAAAATACGCTAGTCTGTACCTGGCGTTTTGGAGCGCAGACCACACCCGAAACCATAAAAAATACGATATTTTACGAAGAACTCGATAGGAAACTGATAATTGCGCTGGTTGCAGACGCGAAATGATCGCATCGCGTATAAAGTCGTGGAAAATAGTGGTTACGTTGCGTTACACAGATTATAGCGTGTAGCGTGTACTAAATGATGGATCATATCTTGGAAGCTCGCACCAGCGTGTCGTATACACTGCGTAGCGTTCCAGTGTGGCTCTCTTTGTCTGTAATCTATGGTTCTTTGTTCGGCTTATACTGTATACGCGTTTTGAAAAAAAAAAAAGAGGCTACATGGTTTCATTTTTCATACGACTACGTTCGCCTTCACAATAGAGAATAGACGAGGTTTCCGACGAAATTAAGCACGGGGGCGTGTGTTTGTGTTGGTAGTGCGCTCGTATGAATGCGCGCCATCTTACGTCCCAAGTACCGATAATTTTTTTGTACGATGTACGAGTTGATCCGGCTTTGTAGGTCTTTCAAATGGCAGCGAAGCTTTATTCGGCTACACACGGTGTACACGCTCAATGCTGTACCTGCGTATACGTTGTAAATACATCTTAGAATTTGATACTTGGCAACACCGCATCGCTGAGCACTTCATTCGATGCGGCGTAAAAGAATCGATGAATGAATAGTGTGCACAATTTGGCCAGCTCTAGAGTCTAATTTAACTCATTGGCGCGTTCCATAGTCGCAATTAAATATTACTCGGCCAATTGACCCGAGTGCACAACTTACATGGGTCGCGAACGCGAAATCAATTCGAATATGCCCACCAGCGTTATACCAGCGTATACGCGTTGGAAATTAACGAGACCAAATGGAAGTTGTTTTTTTGCCAAAAATTTTCATATTCTCGAGTCGAGCGTACGCCGGTATATTTATTCAACTCATTTTGGACGACGACCACGGCAAACAAGCTCCAGTTTTCGACGACTTTTCTTACTCGTCTATTAAATGTAGTTACTGTTCTGTTTCCTTGGAAACGCTACTCGCGAGATAGCTGCTAAGAGACTTTTAAAATGTTACAGCGTTTCTTTTTTTTTTCTTTTCTGGTTCTCGGTCTTTTTTCTTTCTTCGTCTCTTTCCAACTGTAAAGCTATTCCCTTAGTCCCTCCGTACGCGGTTACAGGCTGCAGAAAAATAGTTACACGTCGACGTCTCCGCTCCGCCTTGTCATATATTCTTCGAAATATCATTTGGGAAATTTTCGCCTTACAGGGCGACAGATGGTGCTGTTTTCTAAACTGTAGCGAATATTTATCCGCTCGTCGCTCGTCAACGAACGGGGACTATATGATTAATTTTTTACACCGCGTACCGTTTCCATAGCGTTCGGTGTGCCTTTTAATTCGCGTTTTTTCGCATCCTCCGCATGCAAACGGAGAGGGTGAAATTTTCCTTTTAATTAGATCCAGTTTACAATAAAAAATGCTAATTGCGCGAATAAAAGGGTGAAACTCTTTATTCTTTTTTACGACGGACCTTTCCCTCGTCCCCGTTATGATTATTTTTGCAGCCAGTATAAAGGCGCCAGGTTGGATGCACAGCGAAAAGTTTTTTCGCCTTGTTCGCCACTCGTGTAATAAATTAAAGGATACGAGTTTTTGGGTTCGGCGCGGAGATGGTTTTTTGCTCGAGTTATAATTTCTTCGAGTTGTATTTTTTATGGTTCCTGTTTCGAGATGAATTCGAAGCGTGAGAAGGAAATTTTCTGAATTTTATGGCCGAGTGTTTGATCGTGTTCGTGGAGAATGTGTTGAAAATTTCGGAAGCATGAACGCAGTGTTATGTAATGATTTATGGAGTATTATCTGCATTCAATACATTAACTAAAATCACGTATGGTAGGAAAACTTCGAACGTGATGTTCGAAGGGATTTTATTCAATTACTCAGCCACGCATGTAATGATTACGCAATATCATGCTTTTAGAAATGGCAGTTATCATGTTGATTAACAGGAGGTACTATTTTTGAAGTACATTACCAGATGGCTTTGTCTTTATTAAAATTCGATAGTAAATGTATATAGTTTGTCTATGATAATACGAAAAAAGTAAATTTCTTTATTTTTGAAACTATTGTGTACATACTGTGTATTGATATTCCTATTGAAATTCCATCAGTAAAAAAGAAAAACATTGGTTATAAATTTCTTGAAATTTAAATCATAGTTAAGTGATTGAAAATTATCATATAGCATTTTTGAGAAGGTATAAAGTATCGTTTCTGCTCTCCAAATTTATTTTAAATTCAGTTTCATTTAAATTAAAAAAGAACAAAAAATTATTAATTGCTCAATATAGTTTTTATTTTATTTTTATTTTTATTATTCATTTTAAGTGAAATATATTATTGTAATAAACATTTTTAATGCTGAGTGTGAAATGTCATAACATAACAAAAAATTATGAAACATCTTGCCTCCGTACGCTGGTTATTTTCAATATTTATCTACTCCCCCCCCCCCCCCAGCAAAACTCACAAAAAAGGAAAATTGAAACTTGATTATGTAGCAACTTGCCTCCATTAGGGTGACAATGAAAAATCAATATTCGATTTCGGGGTCGCGCACCCCCTAAAAATGTTCATTTTTATGTAAAAATAATATTCCCAAAATTTCACCCCGATAGATTAATATTAACCCGTGCCGCAAGGCTCTTGAATTTTTGAATAAGGGTACTCGACTTTAGAGCGCGAACGCTGTGCTATCTAGCCGTTGCACGTAACGGCGTTTTGAGCATAATCAGACCAAGTATGCGAAACGCTTTTCTACATCTTTATAGTTAATTGTTTCATGTAATTCATAATCTTCCGAAATTTTTAAGCGATGACTTGCCAGTAGGTCTGCTGAGTCCGCAATCTGTCAAATTATTTGTAACATTAAAAATTTCCACCGATTTTCTATTAATAAATTCAGACCAGTGGCACACAAATCCAGATTTCATTTCCGGTAAATTATAGGTCGATTCGTAAAACTGATGGAGGAATTTAACGATAAGTTGACGAAGAACGAAGCCTAGAAACAATTTCTGTTGCAAATTAGTTCGAAGTATTTCTCTTTCCGATTTCACCTCAACTTTATGAAAGTACTTGAGTTATTGAATAAAAATATTTAATAAAATAATAACAAAACCTATTTTAAATAAGAAAATATCAGAATTTTAATACAAAATTTCGTGACTTACACTTTTTGTTTCCCTATTTTTACAAGTAGTTCAAAAATATTGACCAAGTTACCCGAAAGACGCGAAAAAATGTATGGAGGCACCCTCAAATTTATTTTTAGTTTTAATTATGAAATATTAAATTATTAAGAATTTTCCAGGTGAAAGGGTGCCTCCATACATTTTTTCGCGTCTTTCGGGTAACTTGGTCAATATTTTTGAACTACTTGTAAAAATAGGGAAACAAAAAGCGTAAGTCACGAAATTTTGTATTAAAATTCTGATATTTTCTTATTTAAAATAGGTTTTGTTATTATTTTATTAAATATTTTTATTCAATAACTCAAGTACTTTCATAAAGTTGAGGTGAAATCGGAAAGAGAAATACTTCGAACTAATTTGCAACAGAAATTGTTTCTAGGCTTCGTTCTTCGTCAACTTATCGTTAAATTCCTCCATCAGTTTTACGAATCGACCTATAATTTACCGGAAATGAAATCTGGATTTGTGTGCCACTGGTCTGAATTTATTAATAGAAAATCGGTGGAAATTTTTAATGTTACAAATAATTTGACAGATTGCGGACTCAGCAGACCTACTAGGAAGTCATCGCTTAAAAATTTCGGAAGATTATGAAGTTCTAAGTTTAATTTTTTTTTTCTGATGTTAGATTTGCTTCATCATCCAAATTGCAATCTTCAGAATTTTTAAAATCCAATAAAATTTTTGACATCCTCTCTTTTGTATTGTTGGAAAGTCTATCGTCGAATAATGAAAGAACAACAGTCTCTTCTTTTAAATGTCAATGGTGAGGAATACATTTTTTTAAACAAGCGTTCGCCATCGATTTATCATCTTCCTCAAACGATGATAGTGCCCTTAACAAATCAGTATCGCTCATTGACGCTTCACTAGCTTTCATTGCTGAACTCTATGGCCTTATGTAAATCTTGACGATGAATATCACGATACGAGTCACTGCATTTTCCCCTGGTTTTCTTAAAGGAAATTCTTTTCGAAATAAAATAATTTAAGAAAATATAAAGCTTTTGCCATCCATTGCACTTCATGGAAAGCACCTGGTTTACAAATAAAAATCTTCTCATTCGATGACTCAGCTTCTAATAAAATGATTACAAGTTGAAGAATGAAAAAAAAAAAGTATGGCACCTTATACACATTGTTACAATAAGCCCGAACACGCGAGATGTACTCTGTTATACACAGCGGTTAAGAAGTACGACGTTCGAACTATGGAATAAGATATTCGCGTTCACAATCTTGTTAGGCGTTGCGGCACGGGTTAATATTAATTTATCGCGATAAAATTTTGGAAATATTATTTTTGCATAAAAATGAACACTTTTACAGGGTGCGCGAAAAAAATTGCAGAAAAAAATTTTCTCCTATTATATTCATTGTCACCCTAGCCTCCATAGATTGGATGTAGTCAATATTTATTTCCTTCTCCCCTTCCCCCGCTCCCCAAAAAATATCTTGAAGAATGCTGCCTCCATACCTCGATACTTTGAATACCTTCAATAAATCCGAAAGAAATACCTCTTAATCTCAAGAATAACGTATGAATAATTTTTGAGCGATTTCCATGCAAGTTTCTTTACACTGTGAGTGGGGAAGGGGGGATATGTAGTATATAATGTTGAAAAAAAAATTAGGCATGGGCATTTACCATATAATTACAAATAGTCTGAAACGCGAAGATATAAAGATCTCTCTCTCCTTCTCTCTCCAGAATCTGGTAGACTGTAATAGCTACAATATTACTTTTATGCATGTTTTCAAGACTTCGAAAACCGTGCCAACGATAAGATATGATGTAGACCGCTTGTTCATATTTTTGCTCGTGGGTAAATATTTTTTAGTTTTTAATTTTTTTAATTTTCCGACGTTTTTTCATTAATATTATTTAATTTGTTTTTAAATATATCGTAATTTTTTGACTTCCTGCTTTAATTCTTGAATATTTAATTTTCCATTTTCAACTTCTATTTGAGTATTTCTGATTTTTCGACCTTTTTTCATTTACGTTTTAGCAGTCGCGTGGATACTGATTACCCGGAGGGGGTGAGAGGAGGGGAGAGGGGAGGGGATGGGCCCAGCTGAATTCTGAAATCTTACTATATTTTATTCAAGATCTCTTGAGTCGACTTTATATCTTACTTTGCCCCTTCTTCCCTTCCCCTCTGTACTTATTGTCATCTCGAATGAGAGAAAATTCCTTTTGTTTACTTTACTTATAGTACTAGTTGGACTAGTTGGACAAGGATGGAGTAAATCTGAGAGAAAAGTATTTGAAAATTTGAAATTCTTTTCAAATGGATTCGAAAATTTAAATTCTCATTATAAACTAGATTCAAGATCCAAACCTAAAATGCAAAATTAATTTTCTTTTTTTTTCTTTCTTTATTTATTTTGAGAGAGAGAGAGAGAGAGAGAGAGATAACACTTGGTAGTTTTATATCATCATTGTGCTAGATACGTGCATGATTCATAAAATGTATTATGAATTAAAAAAAAAATTATTGAATCTGTATACCTCTGTGATTACTTAAAAAAATAAATCAGTTTAAGTAGGTTCTATATTACGTAGTAAATGGCATGTGAATAACTTGAAATTTGCAAACAATGATCTTAGATATTCTCTCCAATCTTTGAACTTGGAATCGTTTTCATGTGATCTGAGATAATTTTTTATTCGATTATTTGTGATCTAATCTAGAATGTTTGTTCACGATCTTACCCATCTGTGATCTTTACTCATTCTTTACTTTTTTTACACCCCCCCTCCTCTTCCTAAAAAACATATATCAATGGAATATTTTTTTCTTGGATTTGAAATTATTGAATAAAGAATTGAGAATTTAAAATCTAAAAGCTATCTTGAAGGAAATTCAATCCAAAATCTAAATTTTGATAATGCTAGAAATTTGAATCTCAAATCGGCGAATTTTAAACCTTGCCTAATCAGATATAGCTAGTTTGTTATGCTGCTGCGAATAATAAAGAGAAAGGAAGAAATCATGTAACGATATTTACTAATTACTATTGCCAACACTGGCTCATAATATAAGATATCAAATTGTCAACTTTAGGTCTTCAACTTTTAGAAAAAAATACAGCAGTTGAAGAGTGAATTTGTCGCCCTGAATTCTTCTTATACCTACGTCGTTGCATTTAGATCTTTTTTCATTATTATTGCAAATATTTGTTGGTAGAAAACATTTTTTTATTCGTCGACTTTTTACGCGTTTTAGTTTTTTTTTTTTAATTTGTTTCCAGACATTAATTTTTTTTGTGAGAATAAATTTTCAGAAACCTTGACAAAATATTCCTACCTCGAGTTCTATTACCATATACCATTATGATAATTATTATTAAAATACTTTATTTGTAAAGAAAAAGACGCGTTACAGGTATCTAATCGCATTTGCTACCTATCGTATTCGTAAATATGTAATTAAGTATCTTTAATCATAAACAAGGTTTACGAAGATTTTCCTCGAATGAGATAGAAATACGCCGGCGTAAATATTCAATACGATAATCCATATCCATTAGCTTTTTCAAAACAAGTCATAAAAAGAAACCCCCGAAAGTCCATGAATCATCGCCCAACAATCCCCCAGGCAAGTTAATCCGAATACCGAACGCAGGACGAAGCGAAAACTACACGTAAACTGGAAACGATGTTATGATGGTAAGGCGCATGCGCGTACCCGAACGTGCACACGTATTGGTGCAACGGAACGATTCTTTTGTTCAGTCCTGGCGCGGTGATCGTTGTGGTTAGCACGTTTCGAGGATGTTTCGTATTCTATGTAAATTGTTTACGTTTTTTCACTATTAATTCGCGACGATACGAATGGTGCTGTGACGAATATTTTTAGTTAATTTTCTCGTGTCTAATTGGTGTTAAGGTGTGTAAATGATGGCGGTGGTGAATCAGAGTTTTCCATATTTCAACGTACCGACGAGGACGTCGTTGGGGACGGTGAAAGATTTCACGAAACCGTTACACGTCGATTGCAGCGTCGAATACGAATTACCAAATTCGGCGAAGCCCCCGGTCGGCACGAAAAACGAGCCATTGCTGATGATACATCCGTCTTATTATAGGAGAGAGGAAAGTCAAAACCGAAGCCCGTTCATTAATAATTTACCGCAAAGGATAACGAATTATATGAACACGAGTTCCAGACGTTCGCAGATACGTACAGTGTCCGCGTACCAGTCGAACGCCAAAACGCAAATTAATTCGTGCAACAAGACGAATCGAGCGCCATTAATATGTTCCTCAAATGAGGCTGTGAATTGTAACACCGATATGGGCATTTTTACGAGGAGCCCTTTAACCGCAACCAATACGGATTTAACGTTACATAGTGATATTCAAGCTGTATCCGATGCTAGATATTTGACTGTGATGAAGGATAGCAAATCGTTCATAGCAGGTAATTTTCGCTTGTCGTCGTATTACGCGGTAGAGTCGTCTGATGGTTTTGAAAAATTTAAACGCCAAATAAAACACGTCCCCGTTAATAATGTAAATTACCAACTCCGTCGACGATCGTAAATAACGCAGACGTTCACGTACGCGTATCGTTGCCGAAAAATAAGCCACAGTTTTACATTAGCATGTTAATATTTACCGAAAGACAATACCACACAGGTACGCCAGGTCGTACAGCCGGAAAAAAACTTTCATGTCGACCTACGTGCTGCACGTAGAGGAGCGAGGGAAGGGCCGAAGAGCTTTTGCTAATTATATATTATAATTAGCGTTTAATAAGGCAACACAACGAACGAGATTTTCGTATACCTGTTTACGATAACGATTTCCATCTTAATTAAACGGGTCGTTGAATTTTTTTCCTTCCATTTTGGCTGCGAAATTAATTCCATCCGAGTCCAGCCGTACGAAGATCGTATATCGTGGCTGATGTACCCATTACATATTGCCCATTAATAACTCGATAACATCGAAATGCAACCATACAAACATCTACTTGGTGGAAATTTCATGTAAAAAAATTCAACTTACCTCGTACGCACGTATTACGATGATCGATGGTCTAAGTTAACCAAACCCTCGTAATTTGCCTGTCGACGATTCAAAGCATATTTTCCATATTCTTAAGAATCATTGAAATTATTTTTCGAGAAGACGTTCGTGTTGTACGAGACGTAGAGAAAACTTTCCAGCTGGCATTGATTTCGTTCCATTTTTTTCTCAATGTAATACCCGATTGTACGCTGTAGGACGATAAAACGACGTAATATATAGAGGCATTTATTTCCTATGCTTCATGGCCATTTATAATTAACGAGCCCTCTTTTATGAGCACAGGGTATCCCGCATTGCCACGTATTGGGAAGAATAGATTCTCTTTTTGTTAGCACTATCTTTCTCTCATCTGTGATAAGTGACTCTTGATGGCAGAGTGAATCAACGATTTAAACGAGTTTAAGAGAATAACCACTTCATTGTACTCGGTGAATGACTTGAAATAAACATTTTGAGTCGTACAAGAAATTCCGAAAATATGTGATTTACGGAGCATCAAAAGCTTCGAGGGTGTGTCACGTTCGATTTCATGAAAATGAAATAGGATGTCGAAACGGAGAACTTAATGAGGATATTTTGCCTTTGTAATCAATCTAGGAGAGTTAACGTAGAGGTGAATCGAACGAATATGTATTTGATTTTTGTTTGGTACTTTGTAAATGGCCTCATTATCGATGAGACCCATTGAATGAAATTTATTCGGTGATGTCGAACGATGAATGTTGACACGGTAGTTGGACATTCGTGATTATTTTGATTTTACACTATTTTATGCTAAAAATTCTCATGTTACAAGATGCTTTTTTGAACCACTAGTATGCTTTAAATATTCTTCTTTCGGTCAAATACGTTAATATATGCAAAATTAATGCGCATATTATTTTAAAGGATCTTCAGTTGTGCATTGAAATATAATACAACATGAACGAATAAAGGAGAAGGCCCCGAAAATAAGGCTGAAATTATGCTTTTTTGCGAAGTATTTAGAGAAAAAAAGCACGAAGTTTTAACAATCTCGAAATTCCAGAATTTTTTTTTGATGGGCGAGGGGGGGTTATTTTGTTGCTTTCTTCGAAAATGTAATTTGTTTGTATATTATGTATGAAAACCAGTTTTTTATTTTATTTCTTTGGGTGGCAAGTTATTTCACATTTTACCTTATGGGAGAGGGGGAGGTTGAGTGTAGGAATTAATTTTTTTCAATTTTATTAAATGATTAAAATAAATTAATATTTGAAAAAAATATTCTTTTCATACACATGTTGAAAATCCATAAAAAATATGGAAATATAATAAAAATATCCAAAATATGCCAAAAATTTATGAAGAAGAAATTTCGCATAATTATGTTATCACTCTTTTTTTTTTTTTTTTTTTTTTTCTTTGAATCTAAAATAACAGAAATCGAAAGTAATGGAAACTAAAAAAAAAATCCCTGAAAATTTTTCTTTTGAAAAGAGCGAAAAAAACCACGAAGGAAGTTGAAACATATGCAAACGTGGTACAAAAGTCGAAATCATATAAAAAATTTCACGAGTGTTTTCGCTCTCCAAATTAATGGAAACTGAAAAAATTTCCTGAAAATCACTGAAAGAAAAAAAAATGAATAAGACCCGAAATATGTTGTAAAGTATGGAAACATAGTGCAGGAAGCCAAAATATTTAATATGTTTAGCCATAAATAAAGCCATACTGTTTAGAAAAAAAAAAAAAAAAATGTTGCTCAAAATTACAAAAATTCAATTAAAGAAAACATGAAAAATTCCCAAAAAACCAAAAAATGTGTTAAAATGAGAAAAAGGGAATAAAAACTGAAATATATTTGAAGTATCGAAACATTATGAAAAAAGCCAAAATATGAATATGTTTTGAAAAAAAAATAAATAAAATCGCAATTGTTACCAGTCTCAAATTTACAGAAATCAAAATCAATGGAAACCGAACAAATTTCTAAAAAAAAAATAGCTTAAAAAAAGAGAAAAAATCAATGAAACCAGAAATATGTTAAAAAATATGAAAACCCGGTAACAATAACGAAAGTATGCAAAAAGTTTATGTGGAAAAAAATGGCGTTTCTTAAAATTTCGAAAATGAAAATTAATGAAAACTGAAAAATTCCGCAACAGTGTCAAGAAAAGGAGGAGAAAGGAATGAAATGTGAAATATTTTATAAATTATGCAAACGTAGAAAGTTTAATAAAGTAAATTTCCAAGTGTTACCAATTCCAAGTTTCCAAAAATTGAAATGGGAAAAATAGGAAAAAAATTCTGATAAATTAGTGTGAAAGGAAAATAATTAACATCCAAAATATGTTGGAAATTATGCAAAAAAAAAAAAAAATATGCAATATTTTTTATAAAAAACGAATTACAAGTGTTACCAATCACAAAATTCCATTAACCAAAATTAATGAAAAGTGAAAAAAAAATTATAAAAATTCGCCAAAAATGAAAATAAATGAAAACCTAAAATATGTTGAAAAATATTCAAACACGATAAAAATATCCAAAATATGTAATATGTTAGTCGAAAAAAAAAATTCGCAAGTGTTATCAATCTCAAAATTTCAAAAATCAAATTAGTAAAAACTAAAAAAATTCCTTCCAAAACTGCAAAAAAAATATGTTTATTATTTATTGCGCGTTTGTAACTTTATAGATATTACCTCTGAAAATATAGAAATGTGATAAAAACAGTCAAGATATGCCGAACATATGCGAAATGAGATGAGTTCATTTTTCGAAAAATTATCGCGGAGGGGGAATTTTGTTTTCTATAAGGGGAGAAAATGTACATTTTTATCAACCTGAGGCTCCTCAAGCTCTACTCAAAATTTTGATAATCCGCCATTTTGGATCCATTTTGATCCAAATTCAAGAGATCATATTCTGGTCACCAACTAACCTCACACACAAAATTTGACCTCTTTAACTTGATTTGGTGGGGAGATATGGAAGATTCAAGAAATTTCATTACTTAAAACTTCCTCAAAAAGCCATGTTTTGATCTAATTCCTCTTAATATGCACTTAGGAAGCTGAAATTTGGATATCTTAGTATCCGTGACTCACTCTTTCATATGAGATCAAAAACGAAAAATTTGAGCTATTTGTCCCTTCTCCAGCCCCCCTCAAAATTTGAGTGATCCGCCATTTTGAAATTTATCGAAAAAACAAAAAAATAATTTTTGCGTATTTTCAAGAAGAGTTCCTCGCCGAATTTTGAGCGAATTTTATCCACACCCGCCTGCGCAAGGCGAGTGACACAAAAAACGAAATTTCCTCAAAAACAGGTTTTTGCTTTAACTCTCCTCAGAATGCACTTAAGAGGCTGAAATTTAGATATGTTGGTGTCCGTGACTCACTCTTTCATATGAGATCAAAAACAAAAAATTTGAGCTATTTGCCCCTTCTCCAGCCTTCCTCAAAATTTGAGTGATCCGCCATTTTGAAATTTTTCGAAAAAACAAAAAAAGCACTTCTGCGCATTTTCAAGAAGAGTTCCTCACCAAATTTTGAGCAAATTTCATGAATACTCGCCGGCGCTACGCGGGGGGAAATATATATATATATACCAAAAAGTTGGACATTTGCCAGATGATTACAAATGGTCTGAAACGCAAAGATTTGAAGACCCCACCCTCCCCCGACCTTCCCTTCCCAAATCAGGTAGGCTGTAATAGCTGTTGTTTTTTAGTTAAAAACTCAGCTAAAAAAAAAAACCTGAACCACAAACAATTAGTTCATCGATATCGAACTCGAGTGTGTTCGATTTTAGCTTCGTAGGGTTATTCGAGTAGCTACTATAAAAGGTATTTGATATCTTGGCGTTTGTTTCGGTAAGTTGGACACAATCGATGGTGTATCCGGAGTACTCGAATGTTGAAAAAATGAAAAGTTAAGAAAGAAGGAAAGAGAGAAAAAAAACGAATAATCGCTGTATTCGTCGAAAAGAGCGAGACTTTTTTTTATTACCTCGAATAATAACGCGGATACCTTGGAACGGGTACGCCGACCAGCCTCGGAATGCGAATTACTTTTAATCACGGATATGAAATAATTCGGCAACGTCGCCTCGTACAGATTTTTATAGCGCCTAACGAAACGACCTTTTTTTTCCTCTTTTTTTTTTTTTTCCTTTCCTCGGCGATTAATCGTTCGTTCTGTTTGACGTGAATACGAAACGTTGCCGCGTGAATGGCGCAGCGAGCCAGTAGCAACCTTTGTGCCGCCTGTATGGGGGCTGCTTATTACGCAACAATGAACGACAACAGCTGATCGCGACGTAGAGGAAAAATTCGACTCGTATGTCGCTTTCTTATCGATCGCGAATCCGAACGTCGGCTGGATTGAATGCCAAATGAAGGCCGCTTCTCCGGGGTATCATAAGTATTCGTGTATTATGGCGCCGATTTCGGGCGAAAAAATTTCACCGGTGGGCGTGCAATTGTGGAGTACAGAAGGTTGAACGTATTAGCGCAACGTTTCCGCTCTCGACCCGTATCGTATTTTTAGTGGTGAGGTCATTCGAGGAACTTTAACCCTTATCGTTAAAATTCCGTAATTCGTTTTGACGACGACTAAGTTACGACCTTTTTTCTCTCTTTCTCTCTCTCTCCTTCTTTCACGCAATGCCATCGAATAATTATGACTTGACTTCCTGGTTTTTTTCGACTTTTCTCGCGACTGTGTTTACGCGGCGTCGGACATTCTTGCGTAGTTGTATTGTGAGCGCGTGTACTCGGCTTGTAGCGGGAATTTTATTTTCGTTCGGTTCGTCGTTATTTACTCGACTGAGGCAATTTTCGACGCGAATTGCGACCTTTCGGTGACGTGTAGGATATAGCCTGTGTGGATAGGTGGAAAAAATTTTAATGCTAGAGTTGTTTGAATGAACTGCGATTAGAGTCGAATACGCTGTAATTTATTCGGGCTGAGTCATCGCGACAATGGGTAATAAATATTAATGGATGGTTCGACAAATTATCGATTTTTTACACCGATTCTAAAACGATTTTCTGTCTGCGAGTCGTCGAAATAAAAATTAGAATTGTTTCGTCCAACGAACGCGAGTTGAAAAAACGAAAAAAAAATCAAATAAATTATGTCGCGAAAATCGAACATTTCATCGACGTTTTTAATTAAGTACAATAGCTATTAGAGCCCACCTGATTTGGGAAAGAGGAGAGGGGAAAGGGGAATTTCGTATCTTTGTGTTTTAGATTATGTTCTATAATCATGTGGCAGGTCTCCAAATTTTTGGTGTTTATGCCCTTCTTTACCCCCCCCCCCCACCCAAAAAAAAAATTGCTGAAAATTTAGTAACTCTTCTTTTATTTATTTGAACTGTTTCCCAGCTGGCGAGGACCCCCGAAACCGCCATCTTCCTGAAAAGACGTGAAGGTATCTTTTTTTAAATTCATCTCAAAATGGCGATTCATTCACGTTTTGAGAGGGGTGAAGAGGAGGCATCTAGCTTGAAATTTTTGTTCGTAGTCTCGCCTGAAAGAAGTCGGTCGAGGACACCAACATATCTAAATTTCAGCTTCTCAAATGTATTAGCGGTGAAGGTGGACCGAAAAATGACTTTTTTGAGGAGGTTTCGAGTTGAGAAACTTTTCGAATATTTTCATCTCCTCAGTCAATCAATTTAGAAAATCGAAATCTCGTATGTGAGGTTAGTTTAGCACTATGATATGACTCCTCGAATTTCGATGAAAATGGATCCAAAATGGCGGACGGTCGGATTCGAGTAAAGCTCCAGAGGCGTCAAATAGCTCAAATTTGATAACATGGACCGAAGACTCGTATTTTGTGTAAAGATGAACAATTAAAAATTAAAAAAAAAATATTATTAAAAAACTTAAATTTTTAAAATTTGTAGAAAAATAATATACAAAAAAAAAAAAAAAATTTCATCAATTTAAATATTAAAAAATCATTTCCATTATAAACGTGGCAAATCCACCTTCATACATTTATGAATGGGGAAGGGAGAGGGGGTGGGACTTATTGTCCTCAAAATGTGGTGGGAATAGACGAAAGGTCAATAATTTTCAATTGTCGTGTCGTACGATAGAGCGGATGCGAATAACTGATATACACCAATTTCAGTCTTTTAAGCGAATTTAAAAGGATGTTAGATCAAAAAATGATTTTTCGAGGAGATTTTGAGTCATTAGGTTTTTTTTAATTTTCTATATCTCATCACTAAATCAATGTAAAAAGCCAACTCGGGAGAGTGGTTGAAGCGAAGGAGGGGAAAATGGTAAGTAATGTAAACTTGTAAATAATATAAGGTATGTTTACAACGAAAATACGTAAAAAAAAAATTCGAAGATTAAAAATATTTTTCCTGATTTTTCTTCATTATATTTATTTGTACTATTTACATTATTCGCATTATTGGGGAGAATAAATATTGATATTATTTCATTATATATTTCCAACTCTGCCTCGAAAAAATTCAAATGAGACCGGTTTGAAAAGACACTGAACACTCTTTGGAAAAAAGTAAGCAGCCATGCCACATCAGTAGAGGTGAGTTTTTAATGGAAACTGGTCAAATGTGATAAATTGGACCCAAACGATCGCTAATCGGTGGGAGGGTGGGGGACGAGGAGTGAAACGTGTCGCTATTTCAGCCTATACTCGCTACCAGATTATTAAGGTTATCTGCGAATTTGGGTATGCCTGCGTTAAAAACTCAGCTCTACTGATGCGGCATTCCTGCTTACTTTTTTCCAAAGCGCGTTTACTTTTCGAACGAGTCTCGTTTGAATTTTTTTTTTTAATCGTAATCGAATGAAAATATATTTATTATAATTATATTGAGGGAAAAAAATTCTACGAAGCCGGAATTCTCAAGGTAAACGCTTTTAATGATCGTTCGATAGTCGAAAAATGATGTATAAATGACTCGTCGGAAAAATACGTCTTATTTTCGCGATAATTTTAATATTTTCAATTTTTTTTTCCACGCTATCAATTCAGAGAACTCGCGATGAGATGTAGCCGCGACCTGTGTTCCTCCTTGGCGAGTGTAGAATGGAAAATGAAAAATTTCTCGTGCCAATTAATCGGAATAAACGTTTTGCGACGGAGAGCGGAGGAAGGGGTCGCGATTCCGAAGGCCTGTGCGAGGAAAAAAACTATCTCGGTCGATTCGAGTTGGCAATTAATTAACGGCGAAAATTTACTCGTCGTCGACGCTATCGTAGATACGTATCGTTCGCGTCGTCGAATCGTTATAAAAAATTTTTTTCGACGACGTTTTATCGCCGAGTAAATACTAACTCGTATAAATCTCGAAACGAAAAATAAAATAATAAAAAACCAATTTCGATATCTACTTTGTACGTTCGGGTTACGTGAGAAAGCAACGAAGAAGGGGGGAAAAAAGCGTATAATTCGTAGTCGTAAAAGAAAAAAAATCGGGAGATTTCATCGAATCGAGTTCGCTGCTCGCAAACACATCGTCGACTATTAAAAACGCTCTCTCTCTTTTTTTTTTTTATTTTTTAACCGCGAACCAGGTCCCATTTAATTCCTCGATGTACGTGGTACGCGTCGCTCGGCGCTGATAAATCGACTGTTTTATCGATTCGGGCGTCGACGCGTAGCGCCGCTAATCGCGAATTTAGCCGGACAAATGTCATTACGAGTGCATCGTTTTATGTATTTTTCGTACGTTATCGCGGTATTTAGCGTTGGAAATGGGTTTTGAAAATTTCCAACGAAATTCGAACGTTTAAACGGATATTTGAAAATAATGACGATTGCAGTTTTTCTAGAATATTCAAGAGAGTGATTTATTCGATATGGGAATTGTGTGGCGCTTGAAAGGGTTTTCAGGGGTGCCCAAATGTATTGAAATTTTTTTCTAGATATTCTTCGCTATTTCTGGCTGTAATGTTGATCTTTGTAGTGGGTATTTTGTAGATGGGAATCTCTGGCTTTCTGGTATATGGAAAGAAGTCAAATATTTTTATGAAAATTGGAAAACTTTTTTTTTCTCGAAAATTAATGAGGGAAATTACGATATTTTGGAAATACTGGAGCATTAGCGACGTTTGCGAGTATTGGATTTTGCTCGGTTTTTTTTCACAGGTTCGAGTGATTCGTCGAAGTTATCGATTCAAAAATAATAATTATTTGTTTCGCCGGTTCGCGTACGAAAAAGAGAATATTATGAACTTGAAGAATTTTGTCGTTGAAAAGTGAAAATAATGGGGAAAAACAACTAATATGGCAATGAAGGAAAAATCGTCAAGGTTCAGTATGAAATAATTGATTGAAAAAATCGAAGCCAGTTTTTTTTTTGTCTTTTCATTTTTTTTTCTAATGAGCCTAGTACGAATAGCAGGTTATTGCAGTATATGAACTGCATGGAATATGAGATATGAAGCCTATATATAATCATATTGTCTTAAGGAAGAAAACTGCGATATTCGTATTATCACGTGATACCATGACCAAAAACTTTCGGGCTTCATGAGTGATATGTAGTAAGGTTGGGTTCAACTATATAGGTGAAATTTTTTTTTTCTGTTCATAAGCTCTAGAAATGTTTCTCATACGTTAAAAAACCTAATATACAAAATTTCATGTAAAAAAAAAAAAGGTAAGCAGCCGTGCCGCATTACTGGAGCTGAATTTTTAACTATTTCATGTCTACAGGCCACGTCCCGTACAAAATCATAATTAATTGAGGTTCCTCGAATTATCTTCGAATTGCTAAGATCCGCCATTTTGGATTTATTTTGACCCAAATTGAGAGGTCATATTATGGTCAGGGACTAACTCTACTCGCGAAATTTGATCTTTTTAGGTCGATTTCATGCCGAGATATTGAAGATTCGTGAAATTTCTTACCGTAATTTCCCCTCCCAAAGCTGTTTTTCGCTCCAACTCCCCTCCAAATTCAGTTAGGGAGCTAGAATTAGAATAGGATGGTCACTTGGACTTATTTTATTATACGGCAACGTAATGAAAAATTTTCAACATTTCGTGCACCCCACCACATTTTGAGGTCAATAACCCCTATTTCTCCCCTCCAACATCATGTATTGAGGTGAATTGACGATATAGTATACTTCTTTTCACCAGTAATCATGTAAGTGAATATCGATTACATTTTTACTAATTTGAGGTCCCTCAAGTTCTACTCAAATTCCGGTAATCCGCCATTTTGGATCCATTTTGATCAAAATTTAAGAGCTCATATTCTGCTCCTAAAGTAACTCCATTCACAAAGTTTGACCTTTCTTGGTCGATTTGGTGACGAGATATGGAAGATTCAAGAAATTTCGTGACTCAAAACTTCCTCAAAAATCCGTTTTTTGCTCTTACTGCCGTCGAGATGCACTTAGGAAGCTGAAATTAGGATATGTTGGTGTCCGTGATTCATTCTTTCGTATGAGATCGAAAACAAAAAATTTGAGATATTTGAACTTTTTCCAGCCTTTCTCAAAATTTGAGTGATTCTTCATTTTGAAGTGTATCGAGAAAAACAAAAAAAGGGCTTTTATAGAATTTCTAAAAAAAGTCTCTCTTCAAGTTTTGAGCGAATTTCATGATTTCCCACCGGCGTTACGTGTGGGGGAAAAAATAGGTTCATGGATATATCGAAAAATTGGACATTTGCCAGACGATTACTAATGATCTGAAATACAAAGATTTGAGAACCATCTTTCCCCCCCTCCTCCCCCCCGTAATAGCTATCGTTTTTATGTAAAAAATTTCTGCTAATAATGTTGAGTGGTGCCCTTTTTAGTTTTAATAATGCAGTTTCTTATAATCTTGTAAATAATTTTTAAAAAAAATTCGTTTTTCAGATTGACAAATGAATTATACCTACTAAATGTATCCCAAATTGTTTAATTTTTCCAGTATTAAGCGAGTTTTTCATTTTTAGTGTAATTTTTCCCTAAAATAAATTGCTGATTTATTCGTTTCCAATGCGCCACCGATTGGATTTTTTGATGAAAAAAATACTTTTTGGAAACTTGGTGATTTTATAAAGAGGAGAGGGGGCAGCATTTGTATAAAACAAGTCGAAATAAATGCGAGTATTTTTATTTAGCAAACTCGTCGAAACACCGTGTGGTAGAAAAATTGAAAATTTTTTCTGATACTGACGCGGTGCAATCTCACTGGGGTATACTTTTATGTGCGCCAGGTACCGACGTACTCGATGCGGGTATGAGCATAACCCGAGGGAAGAGCCACCCAGTTTAATATTAACGCAACAGAGAAACAACGATAACCGCGATAACGACAGTGATGCGAGTACGTGAATCGTAAAAAAAAAAATGAAAAAAAAAATGAATGACGAAGAGTACATACTTAAATAAAAATACAACGATTGTATCGTTCTTTTCGTCTGCATAATGTGTAACGAAACAAGGTGCATAGTGAAAATCAATTTCGAGGTAATACTTCGTTTTGATTTATTAATTTTTTTTTTTCTTTCTTCATCGTTGATGTGGTATATTTGTACGCTTCATGAGAGGTTGTCGAATTTCATTCGCAGCTGTACAGTGACGGTAATAAGGTACGCGAAATCGTGCCATTACTTTTTTGTCATTGCGAGTTGCGGATAAAATTCGAAAAAAAAGTCCGAACTCGTATTACCAGTGCACCGGACGAACTACGGAATTAGGAAAAAGAAACAAAATCGTATTATATTTCTCAAATACAATCACCACCATCGAGCTAGGTTCGATTAAATGACGGAATAATTTATCTATAATTAAAGCGGTCTGTAGGGCCACAGGTGAACGTGGAAAAGAATATAGAATATCAATTAGTCATTGGGCGGTCATTGGTTGGCAGCGTACACCGCATTACAACGACTACGTTAATCATTTCGAAGCGAATGGTAAAAGACCTCGCCTTGGCACACCCAGTCGAGCGAATTTTCTCGCTTTCTTCGCCATCGACGTTTCGGTCGTACGAGGAAAAAATCCGCGAAGTCGGTGAAATAAGCTCGATTAATACGAACGTGTTTCGTTAATTATCCAGATAGGTATGATCGTTCGGGCATGGTGTGCGTGCGCACTAACTGCGAGTTCGAATTACCAGAAAAGCGATTTTGTACGGAGCTGTCGCGTATTCTTACCTGATAGTCGTTCGTGGAGATGTCGTTGACGTGGATGCGAAACTAGCATATTTAGTAGAAGCTCTATTTTCGTAGACGATGGTGGGTGAGTGATGACGTCATGGATGCGTCGACATTGAATTTTTGAATAAATCGAAGAAATTTCATATGGATTGGAGAGTACGTTGCCCGGAGAATAAATAAGATTATGTATGAAATTCTGTATTTTTTTCTTCGTTGAAGGAAGCTAAGTGGTTCCAAAAATTCGGACATTTTTAAATTTCACAGACAGGGTATTTTTTCTTGTAACCTCTTTCGTTGAATTTCGATGTGATACTCGTTTCATGTAAAAGTATTTTTTTTTTTTTTTTGAAAGTTGACGTTGGAATTTTATGAAGGTTATATCGCTTAATTTTTTTCTCAAATATTATTAGCGATTTGACTTTTTCTTTCAAAAAAAAAAAAAAAAAAACACAATTTGAAAAATTTTTATGAATGGAAAAGGGAAAAAGTAAAGGAAAAAATGAATGAAGAAAAAGAAGACGTAAGGAAAGAAAGAAGGGAGGGGAAAAGAGGAAAGAAATAGAGGACGTAAGAATGGAAGAAAAAAGCAATAAATATTTGACCGGTAGGTATGAACTTTAATTTGAAAATTGATGATTTGAAGTTTCAAAAGTTTCTCTAGAGATCTGAAAACTTGATTGTTGAAAAGTTGACCTAGACTTCAGAGTTGCATCAAATTGTTGAAATTTCACCATTTAACTGATAAAGTGAAACCTTGAAATTTTCGATTATTTGAAAAATTGTTTGCTGGTAAAATTTTCAAATTCTTGAAAAATGTTCCACATTACCCCCTCATCAATTTCAGAATTTCAGTTATACCCATGCATTATAATTTCCGAAGAGAGGGGGTCTGGGATGAAACTTTGATATTTGTATAAGGTAATTGAAAAAATTAGCTTAGTGTTTCAGGACCTCGGAGTTCTCAATATTCGAGAAACTGAATTTTGATATTCTTCAGGAATGGAAATATTTATGTTATTGTCGTTTTTGTTGTTGTTGTTGTTGTTTTTTTGATAATCATTTTTATTCGGGCCATTGCTAACCGCATAAGCTAAGGTAATTTGATTATTTTCTCTCTCTTATTATGAGTTGACGAAATTCCTTTTTTCTTTTTTGTAAAAATCGAGCGAACAACCTCTGATAGGCCCACTACTAAAAAGGGGAGATGGATGAAGATTTCGAATGGATTGGTTTCGCGTCCATGTTGATTACAGTTCTAAAAAGAAGTATAATCTGTTTTTCACCGATGTCTGTGTCTGTGCCAGATTTTAATAAAATAGTTCGTTCGGCTGCTGGAGGTGGATTTTATCCGCAGTGGCAGGGAGGGGAGGGGAGAGAAAAATCTGAGCAAAAAAACTTCTTCGTCTTAGCGCTGCCAGATAGACGAAAATTTAAAAAGCTTCGCGAATTACCCGTCCTTTTGGCCTCGCGCATCGATATTTTTTCTTCGGAGAAACGAAACGTATAATGGAGAGAAGAAAAAAAAAGGAGAGAAATCAATTTCTTTTCAAAGGAGCGAATATTTCAGCGTTGAAAAAAGCTGAAATGAAATAAAAAGGAAATAAGGTGTCGACGTGTAATTAAAATCGAAGAGAAAAAAGGTGCTTTCGTCGTCTTCGCTAATAGGAAAATTTCTTTCCGATTCGTCGATAAATTCGCGAGATACAACGAGGCGAACAACAAATAACGAAATCGTCGAATTTTCGTTATTTATCGAGTTTTTTCCGTTTTTTTTTTTCACGTCTGGGAAATATGTATTCTACTGCGGGCGAACGAAACGACGCTTTGTTTCTAAGCGTTTGTAGGGCTTGGCGCTTTTTTTTTGTTGTTTATTTTTGCCCGTCTGAACAGCAAACGAACACGTATCGCGACCCGGTTTGGATTCTCATCGGTTGTGTCACGCCGCCTTGTACTGTGTACGTGTAAATGCAGCTTCCGCGATTTCATACGTAGCTGGCACGGTTCGATGGTTGAGATGGCGTGCCAGCAGCGAATCTTAATGTCTCTCAAAGTCACCGTTACCATACGAACCGAACATCACGCAACTCGAAATCGATAGTACGCGTATGGTGTGCAATCGATGGTGTCGAGTGTAGAATTTCATCATCGCGGAGTGCACACGAAATAGAGACTCGGCGAAGGGCACGATGTTTGGTGGAATTTTCCAACGAAAGAGAGCACCCCTCTCTTTTTCCTCGCAGGTATCAATGGGAGGAAAGTCCTGGGGAAAATTTTTTTTCGTCGTTTTGCGATCCAAAGCATTTTAGCTTTGACGTCACTTTATTTCGCTATCGTTGCTCGGTTTGGCCATTCTTTGTGTTTTATTTGGAATCGAATTTGCCCATTGTGCGTTAACAATGAGGATACAAAGAGAGTGTGCAGACCTGCGATAGATAACCGAAAACCCACGCCCGATACGTCATGCCGTAGTTCTCGATTGTGGCCAGTTTTAAATTGGCAAATTTATCCACACCGAAGCAACCGTTCGTGGCTGATGTGGCGGAAGTACGTATACGAACGTTGAAATTAGATCGTTCGAAGCGGACGACTCAAACGGAGTAGTTTGTCGAGGGAGCTCGCAGCGAACTGGTAAAATACTGGTTTTCGTTAGTGTAGCTTTTTACCCATTGCCATTAGGCGCTCGCGTGATCGAGCGTACCACTATGCTAGATCGCGTTTCAGACGACCGCGAATTAAACGAAAAACCTCGAGACCCGCGGAAACAGGCGAGCCGACAATCGACAGTGAGTCACGTCGAATTTCGACGACGACAATTTGTAAACACTGGGAAGGCGTGATTTGTTTATAATGTACTCGTAATTTCGTAATCGACGTCGTTTGAATTCGATCGAACGGGCAGAAATTTATGATGACGTCAGCGACGTACAGGCTTACGAGGAAAAATGATTTTTGAAGTGTTCATGCTCGTGGATGTAATATGAGCAAATTGCGAATATAATTGGTAGTGATTAGTTGACAAGATTTATAGTGAGAATGTGTAAGAAAAAGCCCAGTGGTAATTTTAGGAAACACTGGAGTCATGATGGTTGAGGAATCCCGCAAAGTTGTGAAACATCGCTTAAAAATTGATTTTGGCATCGGGGTTTCAGAGAATATGTATGCTTGAAATGCGCATAAAATGTTTTATAACATAATATAGAACATGAAACGCTTCATGAAAAGCTTACTGAACAAGGAAGTATCAGTCAGCAAAAACGAAATAGGGACTTGAATCGAAGTAATTGCTGACCTTCCTTGCTTCCTTGCTTCCCTCCTTCCTTTCTTTCTTTCTTTCTTTCTACGTTACCATAGTTACAGCCGGGTTAGGATTCCTTTTTAACTTTCTTCTTTCACTTATTCCTTTCTTTCTTCCTTCCTTCCCTCCCTCCTTCCTTTCTCTTATCCTTTACTTCTTATTTTATTCCTTCCTCTTTTCCTTCCTTCCTTCCTTCCTTCCTTCCTTCCTTCCTTCCCTAGCTTCCTCCTTTCTCTTATCCTTTACTTCTTATTTTATTCCCTTCTTTTGACCTTTTCCTTCCTTCCTTCCCTCCATCCCTAGCTTCTTCCTTTCTCTTATCCTTTACTTCTTATTTTATTCCTTCTTTTTTCCCTTTCTTCATCCTTCCTTCCTTCCCTCCTTCCCTAGCTTCCTCCTTTCTCTTATCCTTTACTTCTTATTTTATTCCTTCCTCTTTCCCTTCCTTCCTTCCTTCCTTCCTTCCTTCCTTCCCTAGCTTCCTCCTTTCTCTTATCCTTTACTTCTTATTTTATTCCTTCCTCTTTCCCTTCCTTCCTTCCTTCCTTCCTTCCTTCCTTCCCTAGCTTCCTCCTTTCTCTTATCCTTTACTTCTTATTTTATTCCTTCCTTTTGACCTTTTCCTTCCTTCCTTCCTTCCCTCCCTCCCTAGCTTCTTCCTTTCTCTTATCCTTTACTTCTTATTTTATTCCTTCTTCTTTCCCTTCCTTCATCCTTCCCTCCTTCCCTAGCTTCCTCCTTTCTCTTATCCTTTACTTCTTATTTTATTCCTTCCTTTTCACGTTTTCCTTCCTTCCTTCCTTCCTTCCTTCCTTCCTTCCTTCCTTCCCTCCCTTATTATTCCACTCATTCACTTCATAGATTCCCTTCTAACTTTCTTCTTTCCTTCACTTCTTCCTTCCTTCCCTAGCTTATTATTCCATTCATTCCCTTCATAGATTCCTTTCTAACTTTCTTCTTTCCTTCACTTCTTCCTTCCTTCCTTCCTTCCTTCCTTCCTTCCTTCCCCAGTTTCTTCCTTTCTCTTATCCTTTACTTTGAAGTTTATATTTTAATTTTACCAGGATTTGGAATTGTATCTCAAATTATAAACCAAGAAATAAGAAAAATTGAAATTTTTAGAAAAATTAATGTAATTTATGCTATAATTTCAATTGTTCTTCCTTCCTCCTTTCTTTCTTACTCCATCTTACACTTACAACAACCTACCAGCGATTAAAAATGTGGCGTTTGAATGCGTTTAAGTAGATGTTTACTGATTATGTGCTGACTTTGCTGGATGAATTGAATGCGCAAGTTGGAACCCTTCATCCTGATTCCCGGCCTCCTTCCTTTGATGGTTTTCTTGTATTGTACTGTATGTTGTTTTTTAATTTTTTTTTTCTATTTTTTGTTTTTTTTTTCTTCTAATGGAGTTAAGAGTTGAGCCGGCCTCCCTCTCACCCGTATTGGGTACTGGGAGGCCGTTATTTTAGAAAAAATGAATTGTAAAGCGTTATTCATAAAATAAATTATTGTCTATTGTCTCTTTATCTCTTTCTCTCTCACTCATGCGTAAATTTTATTTTCTCACAACTCTTTTACATGCATGTAAGCTAATGAATAGAAAATTTATCCATATTAATAATATAAAAGCATATATCATCTTCGTATCCGAAGTCTCATTCATTACTAAAACTTTAGTAACAAATTTTAAATCATACTCAAGTTTGAAGAGTACATTATGAACCTCCAAAGGCAAAAGAATACGCCGTTTTCCTCTCAAAAATTCGAACCTTGTGGCCCGGTTCTGAAAAAAAAAAAAAAAAAAAAAAAAACAATGCAGTTTTTATTCTTTGAAGGAAAACTTTCTTGCATTCATAAAAAAATGTTCACATTGTACCACATTACATTAGATTTTCTTGAAGAACAAACGCAGCACTTTTTGTTCGATATTAACCGAAGACTAATTAGACGAGTATTATTTCCTACTCGGACCTCTTTCTTATCATTTATTCTTGTTGACTGATTTAAGTAACGATTATCATTTGTTTTATATTAATTGGTCCATTTATTATTTTGTTGCAGGTGAGTTGTACTTCTATCATGGTGCCATTTTAATGAATCAGTGGTGTAGTAAGTTGACTCATTTTACCAGCTTATAATTCGTAAAAGTAGTAACTCGGAATAGTGTAAAACTTGGCAGATTTTCAGCAACTAAAACGGTAATATTTTCTGTTTGTATAATTTAAAATATTTAAAATAAATTGGGCAGAATTAATGGGCAAGTTTTATACTCGTGCTTCGTTAGATTTTTATCTCTGCGCTTTTATGGAAATTTTTTTGATTTTTTTTTTCTCGCGTTGAAAGACGTTAAAATAAATAATTTTTTCCATGTTCACAAATTCATTTGAAAAAAATTTTAGCATAATCTTCAGATGTTCGGTATGCGCACAAATTGAAAACTCAACTCCACCAGTGCACCGTGCCTGCTGAAGTGTGTGGTTTTTTTGTGTACATTACAAAGCGTAGCATATACGAGCGATGTGAAGTTTTCTATTTTTTTCGACTCTTTCCCGTCATGGAGCGTAGTGAAACCGGAAATTACACTATTCCGATACTATCGCGTTGTTGTATATATTTTTGACAGCTCGTTGGTAAATGAAAATATCTTTTTACTCGGTGGGGATCGATGTGGAATGGCGAAATACTCGACGGTATTCGAAAACGAACTCGTAACGTAAATCAGAGTACGTATATCGTAGGGACGAAAAAGACTTCGGAACAAGGTGGCCTAGTAACTGAAAAAGACGCTGGTTATGCGTTTCGCGGACCTTGGCGCCTCGAACAATCGAACTCGAACCCTTTACTTTGGTTTACGGCGTAAGCTCGTGGTACAGTTTTCGGAATTGAAAAGGTTGTTACATCCTTTTCGAAGCGTATAGTACATAGAAGATGGGACTATTGTGAATGCAGAGAGAGAGAGAGAAAAAGTATGCGCGCTCGGAGCTTCGGTACAGAATAATAATGTAACTATAGTATACCGGCTCGTCGACTCGGATAAGCCGCTGTGGACGAAGTTTATACGGTGAATCGGAATACTGGTGATTCCCTTTTATTCTCAGGTCTCTCGGTTGCCTGCCGTCGTCGGCGCAGTATTCGACGTTGATTGCTTTTACGCGACTCGGTAACGTTGGTATTTTCTCTTACATTGTTGGTCGGGTTCTTCGTATCTCGGTTGTGTTGCTTTTGTTACGGCTTACGGACGAATTTTCTACGCGAGACAGAAGGTTACCTGTATCTAACAATGAGACGTGCAGACAATAGTAGTGGAAGTTGAAATGTGCGTGGAATGGTGCATCAGGAGAAATTTGTAAATGTTGAGCGAGTTTTTTTTTTTTTATTTCTTTTTATTTCGGCGTACGATGCATATGGATTGTACCAGTATGGTGATGAAGGTGAAGCCAGATGTGGAAGTTGAGTAGAAATGTAGATTGGTAAATGGAGCGATTGATTTTGGATTTTTTTCTGATCGTGTGTAGTAACGATGATCAGGCTGTAACGCAGTGAACCACGATATTTATGAGTTGGGGAATAGAAAAGCAAGAATACTAGAATTATTGTTGAATGATTTAAAAAAATTTTTAATCATTCTAAAACACAAATTTTCGATTTTTTTTTTTAATATTCGTCTATTTATATTTTTTCATTTTTTTTTTTATTTATTAATATTATTGTTGTAGTTATATTGTGTTGTTTTTTGTTTTCAAATTTCTGTATTTTTGAACACTTTTATATCACTTTAAAATGAATTTATTCGTTTGGAAAAATAATTTTCTTGGTTATTTCTTTCAATATGCTCATTTTCTCAAAATTATCAATTAATGAAGAAATTTTAGCGATCGTAATGCGACCAAAATAATCTCTTTTTGCTGGTTTCATGAGATCGAAATTTTTCACATTTCATCTGAGATTGCGCCGAAATAATATTTTGAAAAATGTTTACAGTTACCTTTTTCTTTAGAGGAAATAATAAGCTTTCCAACGATATGAAAAGAAAAAAAAACATATTATGCTTCTGAAGGTAAATTAACTGCTGTTATTAGCGAAACTTTACTACAATATTGATGAAGATTAGCTCAAGGTAGCGACTACATTCAGATTACTTACCTTTATAGTGAGATGCTAGATTATGAGGCTGAGATTTTCCAAAGTACCTGGTTTGTTTGAGGGTTACTTTGAAGATGTAGGTGACAGAAGTAAAGTAGTATAGAATATTCAAATGTCTTGCCAGTGTAAGTATTGTAAAAATGTTAAATTTGTTTCAGTTAGCGAGATATATGAATGCCGAGCGAATGGAGGAAAGGAAGAAGAAAGGAAGAACGAAGGACCAAGCAAACGGGGGAAAAAGGAAGGAAGAATGGATGGATGGATGGATGGATGGATGGATTGATTGATGAATGGATGGATGGATGGATGGATGGATGGATGGATGGATGGATGGATGGATGAATGGATGAAGGAACTGAGGAAAGAAAGAAAAAAAGAAGGAATGACGAAGGAAGGAAGGAAAGACAATTGACAATTGACAATATATATTTAAGAAAACACTACAAATAAAATTCTACAAAGGTATTATACGGCCACCAATACCCAAATTTGGGTGAGCGGTGCGCCGGATGGATGGATGGATGGATAGATGGATGGATAGATGGATGGACGGATGGATGGATAGATAGACGGACGAATGAACAAACTGAGGAAAGAAAAAAAGAAGGAATGACGAAAGAAGGAAGGAAGGAAGGAAGGAAGGAAGGAAGGAAGGAAGGAAGGAAGGAAGGAAGGAAGGAAGGATGGATGGATGGATGGATGGATGGATGGATGGATGGATGGATGGATGGATAGATGGATAGGTGGATAGATGGATGGATGGATAGATAGATAGATGGATGGATAGATGGATGGATGGATGGATGGATGGATAGATGGATGGACGGATGGATGGATAGATAGATGGATAGATAGACGGACGAATGAACGAACTGAGGAAAGAAAAAAAGAAGGAATGACGAAGGAAGGAAGGAAGGAAGGAAGGAAGGATGGATGGATGGATGGATGGATGGATGGATGGATGGATAGACGGACGAATGAACGAACTGAGGAAAGAAAGAAAAAAAGAAGGAATGACGAAGGAAGAAAGGATGGATGGATGGACGGATGGATGGATAGATGGATGGATGGATGGATGGATGGATGGATGGATGGATGGATGGATGGATGGATGGATAGATGGATGGATGGATGGATGGATGGATGGATGGATGGATGGATGGATGGATGGATGGATGGATGGATGGATAGATGAACGAATGAACGAACTGAGGAAAGAAAGAAAAAAGAAGGAATGACGAAGGAAGAAAGGAAGGATGGTTGGATGGATGGATGGATGGATGGATGGATGGATGGATGGATGGATAGATGGATAGGTGGATAGATGGATGGATGGATAGATAGATAGATGGATGGATAGATAGATGGATGGATGGATGGATGGATGGATAGATGGATGGACGGATGGATGGATAGATAGATGGATAGATAGACGGACGAATGAACGAACTGAGGAAAGAAAAAAAGAAGGAATGACGAAGGAAGGAAGGAAGGAAGGAAGGATGGATGGATGGATGGATAGGTGGATAGATGGATGGATGGATAGACGGACGAATGAACGAACTGAGGAAAGAAAGAAAAAAAGAAGGAATGACGAAGGAAGAAAGGATGGATGGATGGATAGATAGATGGATGGATGGATGGATGGATGGATGGATGGATGGATGGATGGATGGATGGATGGATGGATGGATGGATGGATAGATGAACGAATGAACGAACTGAGGAAAGAAAGAAAAAAAGAAGGAATGACGAAGGAAGAAAGGAAGGATGGTTGGATGGATGGATGGATGGATGGATGGATGGATGGATGGATGGATGGATGGATAGATGGATGGATGGATGGATAGATGGATAGGTGGATAGATGAATAGATAGATAGATGGATGGATAGACGGACGAATGAACGAACTGAGGAAAGAAAGAAAAAAAGAAGGAATGACGAAGGAAGAAAGGAAGGATGGATGGATGGATAGATGGATAGGTGGATAGATGGATGGATAGATGGATAGATGGATGGATAGACGAACGAATGAACGAACTGAGGAAAGAAAGAAAAAAAGAAGGAATGATGAAGGAAGGAAGGAAAGATAGAAAGAAAGAAGAAAGGAAGACGGTGTGGGAGGGAGGGGTAGGAAAGGGAAAAGAAAGAAAGGGAGGAAAATAAGGAGAAGCTATACATATGTAGCTCTACAATTTGCACTACTGAGGCTACCAGCGAGCTATGATTAAAATTCTGTCTAGTACCAAATTTCGAGCTAAAAAAAATGCACGGTATTGGTGTGGGGGGGGGTCGCACTATTTGCTAAACGAGCTCAAAAAGACTTTTCTAACATCATAAGCTTTGAAATTGCGTTTCAGGTCTCTTACATTTTCAGTGAGCTATGATATCAACTTTTTCCTGAAAACTATAGGATTTGTGTACGTCCTCAAATTCGGTAGAAAACTTTGAAGAAAAACTTGGATCAGGAAAATATTTCTCGAATCGTCTATGAAGATTTCATCAAGGACGACCGTAATATGACTATCAGCCATCTTTTTTCTTCTCAATTTCTCAAGTCTTATTTATGTACAAACGATAAATCGAATTTGGTAAATATGGACTTCATGAGATTACTGGAGCAAAAAAGTGTATCATATCACAAAAGCACCCTCACAAATAATGCTGAAGGGGATTAGGATAGGTTCCCAGCCGCGCTACCGAATACGAGCGTAAAGGGGGACTATCGGCATTGTCCACGAGCTTGAACGAACCCTCGATAAAAACTCGCCTCCACCATCGTTGCGTAGCTGCTTGCGATATTTTTGCACAGTACCCGAGAACGCGTAACGTGTCGGTTTCGACATTCGTTAGATTGGTGTATATACGTACGTCGAATGAAAAAATCATTAACGATGCGGGTAACGAGACCGACTCGCCGGTGTTCTCTCGCTCTGCCAACGCATGCAAAGTAGGTTAATGAGAGTACTGGGATGGGAAAAAGTGCTCATTGTCGTCGCGCGAAAATTCCCCAGCCTCGATTCGCGTTAATATCGCCATTTCGCGTTCCGAGCCCCGAACCCCAAAAATGGCAATCCGCGCCCAAAAGCGAGGAAAAAAACCTAATTATACGACTCCGACAATCACGCTGCACCCCGCCCATTTGTATTTCGCACCCTTCTCGTATACGGTACGTCGCCGCGCCACGCCACCCCGTTATTATACAACTTTTTGCCACGCTAGTAATTACGTTTTATCATCTGCCGGTACGCCGCCCTGCCACCCGACCCTATAGCTTTACGTTTCAACTTTTATAAAAGTTCGTACCGCACAATTCGCGCGATAGTTATGGCCGCTTTTTCGCCTACTACGTATACCCAACGTATACCTCCAGCTCGGCAATAAGCGCTCCCTTTTGCAGGTTCCTCCGTTACTTCGTGTTTAGCCCGGAGTCTTTGTCACGTTTTTCGGCGCATTCGTAAATTTCTTCGTCGCTTTAATACCCACGTAAGCGAGCTAAATACGGAGACTCGTAGCGTATTACCGATTAAAACGGTTCGGTTAATTTTTCCAAATATTCGTTTCGCTATAACGACGCCGCCCGAGGCGACGTATGAGCGATTTTTGGACTTTTTAGAAAGAATTTAATTTTTGTAAATACTTGGGGGAAAAAAAATTGAAAATTTATATCAATTTTTTTTTGAACTCGTATATGTTTTTACTTTATCCCTTATTTTATTTTTCATCATTTTTTCATCAATGGGCCAGACTGGCTGTAAGGAGGACTTTTAAATATTATTGTAAAATAAAATTGAATTTTTAAGCCTTCGTATTACGCATATGGTGAAATTTTTTACCTTAGGATTTCTAGGCACGTTATAAACAATGAGGAATGCGCACTACGTGTTCCAACACTAGCCTGTGATAATCCTATTTATCTTGGAGCAAAATTCGCTGTAAGCTGTATTTATTTATTTTTTTCTTTAAATCTGATGGAGCTTGTGATCGAACGAAGTTTTTTTTTCGAAAAACTTAATAATAATTTTTAATACCATTTTTATTAGAGAAATTTTTCCTAATACTTTCATTACCACTTGTACTGTCCACATCCTCGCTGATTGCCTTGTTTATCAACTCCACTGATGCAAATTCATATTTTAACTTCTAAAACTTTAATGGAAATATTATCAGATGACCAAGCACAGGTTGGCAGATTACTCGATTTCTTGTCAGTCCGTAGGATTAAAGGATGAAATTTAAATTGCTTTCGTGCCTACGAGCAATTTCTATCTATTTAAAAATGAAAAAAAAACCATTATACGCTCTGTAATAAATTTTTGAAGACGGACCATTTTTTGGGACGAAAAAAAAATGTTTTCAAGTAATTTCTTTTAGTAGATGGCAACACTGAGTGATTACAGCGGGTAATTTATTTTTTCTTTTCTTTCTTGAGAATTATTTGGGACGGTGTCATAATATGTAGTAGCTAAATGACCTCAAAAAGTTGTCGTAAAAATACAGGCCCTCAGCTTAACTTTTACACACCCCAAGCCCTGATATGAGATTCAAGTTTTCAAGGTTAAAAAATTCATTTCGGTAGATTTAATTTTTTTCTACATTAGAATGTCGTATTTTCTAGTTGGAAGAGTGCAAAAAATTATGACTTAATTTTTTCTCGTTTTCTGAGTATCTGGTATCATTACAACGTCGTCGTATCCACATTCGAAATTCATTAGCTACGCGCTTCGTCTGAGATCTGATAGTCTGTGGATTGAAATGCCCAAAAACTGCATGCTCATCAAAGGCTGGTACTGTCAGTGCAAGGGGGGTGGTCTCGTAGAGTGAGTTGTTCTTCCTTTGTCGCCTCGGTGGTCTTGTTACGATACCAGGCACTCAAGTATTGCAGTAAGTGACCAGTTCTCACAGTTTGCCGATATGTATGGGAAGAGGGGTGGAAACGGAGGGTGAAGAAGATTAAGATGCAGGTAGAGAATACAGTCTGTAATTACATTACACGTACATGTGACCCCATTTACATTGATTTTTAATTATTAATTCGCTAATGAATTTGATAGAAATGTTATGCCCGTTGTTAAGTCAATCTTTAGAGCGTTATTTTCCAAAAAAAAACATCAGAGTGTGGAGATAGGTAATAAAGCTCATTTTTATAACTCGTATTAAAATGAAGAGCACTTTTAAGCGGAATTTTACTCAAACAAAATTTTTTCTAGCACTTTAAATTCATTTTCACTGTTTCTCAAGGTACCGTACGTATGATGGGGGGGGGGGGGGGCTCGAAATCGTTCGGAAGAAATATATCATTTGGTCCTGTTGAGTTATATTGTTATGTAAAACAATGTTTTCTGCCTAATTTTCGCCTTTCCAAAAAGTGAAAATCGATTATCGAATTTTTCGATACAAGGTAAATGTTTATCGGACTGAAACTTTCAAGGATTAAATATTCTTCATGTGCTCTCAAACCACCAAAAAACAAAGAAGGCCGATCAATGAGAACGTGAAAAAAGGGGTTTTGAAATTTTGAAAAATGAATAAGAAATCCCTCCCCCGCCCCTCAAAATGGGTCGATTATTGAAAAAATACACTTCGCGTTATTACCTCGGGTCATAACTAATCACTTTAGGCTATTTAAAAAATATATATATTCAACCAGTGATTCGTAATATTTTTTTGATTTGACACCCCTTCCACCCCCCACCTCCCAAAAGCGGTTATTATGAAAACTGATGCTGTGAACTTATAAAGGACATCATATGCAGCAAATTTTGGATGATAATGTTTTGATGTGGATGGGCCCAAAAATCGGCCATATTTGCACTTCTTAAAGCTTACTTCATTTTTAATGAAATCTTCGTCGAAATTCTCACGTTACTTTATTTACTCCGTATTCTGAGAACGATAGCCGTCTTCATCTCCCTCTCGTATCATTTGTAACTCGACTCCAGTAATCGTAATGAGTCTATATATTTATCGAAATTAAGCTCTTTGGGACTCTCGAAGCATTTGTTAAAATTATATTATTCGTCATTTTCGATCCAAGTTGAACGAAATTCAAGGGGTCACGTTGTGATACTTTATTTATTCTGCTTACAAAATTTGAGTTTTACGAGGTGGATTTGGTGAGGATTTATGATCGATTCTGTGAAATTTGCGAACTTCGATGTCGCTCAGAAAGAGATGATTTTTTCAATCGATTATTTTTATTTCAGTTTTTCGAAAGCAGTTACTATAATCATCGTTGATAATAACTCGATTATAAATTTCTTTTATGCGTTACGAAATGGAAATTCGTTAATCGACATTTATTTTGATTTGTTGCTCCCCTTGATGTCTGTATTATTATTTTGTAGTACAGGGAAATGAGCTCATTTTTCGACCAAATCTGGAAAAAAATGGTAGTGAACTGAATTTCATATTATATGTGCAGAATGGTGTCCTTAACAAGGTATAAAAAGTTGTCACCCCTAGGGGGTGAGCTAACCCCAGGAGGGGGCTAAAACCTCGCAAAAAACAGTTTTTCAACTGTTTTTTGCTAATATCTTCGAAAAAAAGGGTTCTATGTCAAAATAAGTTATATCAAAAAATGTTCCCCATTAAATTTCCTACAGAATAAGTGGAACAGTTTTCTCAAAAAGTCATTAATAAGCCCAAAATGGGGAGGTTAAAATATACCAATTTTTAGAATTCTCTTTCGAAAATCAATTCTTTGTTAATATCTTTTATACGGTGCGTCCTACGCAAAAATTGTTAATATTGAAAAATATTCCCCGTTCAATTTTCTATAAGGTGTATGAAAAACTTTTTGCAAAAAGTCATAAAAGGCCCAAAATGTGGGGCCCAAAATACATTAATTTTGGAAAAATTTATTCACATGTGTTCATATCTATTATCAAGTGACCTATGTAGGTGATAAAGATGAACAAATAAGTTTTACTGATGATTCCCCCTCCCCTTCCTCCTCCCTTCTTTTGAAATCCTTCTCCAGATTTACATTATAGAACAAAAAAAATTACAGATATATTTTGAAATATTTGTTTCAACTCGGTTCGGGATCATCTATTCCCTCTTCATCACTCATTTCCACCTCCATACTATTTGTGCAATCAGCTCCACAACAATGACCACACAGCTTCGAACATTTCAGTCTTGAAATAACAGTAAAGTAGGTCGTGCAAAATGTTTTTGCAACGCAAACTTGAAAGTTATTAGCTTTTAACCTGGTTTCCTGCATGTGCAAGCAGAATAGCTTTTCTAATAGCAACAATATCTCGTTCTTGCACAGTTGCAACAGCTGCTCCAGCGGATAACGAATTGTTGCAAATTCTATTAGCGAACCATATCAAAATTGGATGTAATTTCTTGTATTTTTTTTAGTCGTACTTGACCTTAAAAAAAAATAATATCACTAATAGCTCATTAGAAAGAACGTAAAATTTATAATATTTCCCTCCCTTACACTGTATCTAGGACTTATAGCTTTCGAGCTATGTTCGAAGCTGTGGTATATTTTGACCACCCCATTTTGGGCTTACTAATGACTTTTTGAGAAAACTGTTCCACTCATTCTGTAGGAAATTTAATGGGGAACATTTTTTGATATAACTTATTTTGACATAGAACCCTTTTTTTCGAAGATATTAGCAAAAAACAATCGAAAAACTGTTTTTTGCGAGGTTTTAGCTCCCTCCTGGGGTTAGCTCACTCCCTAGGAGTGACAACTTTTTATACCTTGTTAAGGACACCATTCTGCACATATAATGTGAAATTCAGCTCACTACCATTTTTTTCCAGGTTCAATCCTTATTTCCCTGTACTATTTGTAGAGACTCCGAATCGAATGAATAGAGTAAAACAAATGTATTTATCGTACTATTTAAAAGTAAAATTCTAATATATGCGAAATCCGATGATCTCGTATTTCGTTCATGCTCACGTCACGAGGTACGAAACATTTCTGCATCGTAAATCGATCTCGATTCTCCGCTCTGATTTGGTTGTCTCTTAACGCGCGGTAAACGCGACAGTTTCCGCTAACCAGAAAAACTTCGAACACTCGGTCGAGTTGCGGTTTCTGTTCGTTGTTTGGTCTTCGAATTTCACGCTGTTGGAATTTCATTCGTCGAGCAGCTACGTACGTGTGTAGTCGTGCAACAAAAAAAAAAAAAAATGAAGCCCGCTACGCAGCATCCTATATGGAGAAGGAAAATATAATGACTTCCGTGACGAGGGGAAGGGGGTGAAAAAAGAAGACCAACGATTCGAACGGCTTTCGCAGCTTAACGCTGGTCGTTATTCGCAAAGCACCCGTTTCAAAAATCATGTTTCCCTTTCGCAACGTCGAAAAAAACGTAGCGGCCATTTTTTTTCTCCGCCGTAAATCGTACTCGTCAAAGGTAGATAAGGCCCGTTCCATTCGGTCGGACGTTCGATTCGAACATAAAAACACGTTTGAGACGTACGAGAGTTGGCCGACTCGCCCATATTATTAATTTCCCTCCGGTTTGATGGAAATGAAGGCGCGGCGCGACGTGACGTACCGCATCTCGGCACAGAATGCTGCTCTTCGCTCGTTTCATTGTTAATGTACGTATTATCGCGTTTTTCTATCTCTCTGCCGTCGTGTACGTAAGTTCGCCTTTATACCTGCACCAGCGCCGGTGACCGATGCCGAAAGTGAATAAAATCCGAATCCTTTTTCCGCCTCCATTATGTATAAGACGCGCGTCGACCGTAGACGAGATTTTCTCTAGCCGAGCTTAGCGATGACCAGGAGGCGAGCTCGCCGATAAATAAGCTTATAGTTCGACGCCGATGAATATAATTCAAACGCCACGTCGACGTGGCCGGAAACGGAAACCCTTAAGTATTGTGTATTTGTGTAGTCGGCAGAAAAAGCCCTCATCGAGCGGAATACACAATAACACGTTACGCGTATACCTCGCCTCGTCGTACGAGCCGTCGTGGTCGCGAAATCAGAGTACATTTCCAAGTCAGCTGCAATTCGCCGAATACGTGTACGCGCAACCCGCAGCTCAGCTCCTTTAATGGTGTCGTCGTGTTTTTTTTTTTTTTAAATGGCATATTGATGCAAATTTCCTAGTATATACGTGTGCGGGTTTTTAGCCGAGTTTTATGGTGAGAAATCGAACTATTGCCGTCTACCTGATTGGGGATAGAGGTAGTGGAAGGGAGGACCTGAAGTGATTACTTTCAGACTGTTTTTAATTGATCTAGCACTCGGTATTACGATAGTATACCGTGCGACCAACTGATTTTTGCAGCTCTCAGCGCCAAATTTCCTTATTGAAAAAAAAAACTTCAAATAATTTAATTTCTCTCCTTGTTTATTGTTGGATTAAAATAATAATAAAAAAACTCGATTTTAGTTTTTCCATCATTCTAAACGATATTTATCAAAATGAGGTACTTTATTGAACTTTTCATTAATTACTATTGTTTACTTGGCAACACTGATTCTCGACGAAATTGATTGAAATCAATTGACGATGAAAAAATAAAATGTTCGAAATTCATTAATAAATATTACGAGCATTTTTATCATTTACCATCGCACAGGAAACCGAAAAAAAAAATTAAAAAATTTACATTCCGTTTAGAAGTGGGGAATTTCACGCTGAGGGTTGCGAAGATCACTCGGTCGCACGGTAAGTAGTAATTTCGGTTACCAGCGGCGTACATGTGTTTCTTGAAACCCTAAGAGAAGCGTAGTTTTGAGACGTTTACCCCAACCATCCATTTTTACCGATGAAAGACCTCCCCCCCCTTCCACTTCATTTTTGCCTTTTACTTTTTAAAACGAAAATTATAGTTTTATTTTTTATTCGTCGAGAACTTATTCGCGTAATTTGCTTTAACATACTTGCCAGGGGCGGGGGGAGGAGGAGGGGAGAAATAATTTTATATTTAAATAGTTATAAATTATAATTGAAAAAATAAAAAAATAGATAATATTAATTTTGAATTGATTAAATAATAAATTAAAAAAAAATAACGGAATTTTATTAATAAAATTTAAATAAATAATGTTAATTCAATTTATAATATTGATTGAAATTTTTGTAAATATAATCAAAGGAATAAAGTTGATTAAAATTGAAATTTTTATAATTAAAATATTATTAATAATATAATTTAAAATTGTTCATTTAATTGTAAATAAAATGCAAGGAGGGAAGCTAATAAAATTTATTATAATAAATATTAAGTTAATTTTATTTAATGAATTTATAAATATTAATTGATTTAAAAAAATTAAATTAATTTTATGTACGATATTAATGATGAAAAAATTGACTAAAATTCAAATTTAAAAAATCTAATATTAAAATAAAATATTCTATAATAATCAAAAATAATAATATTCAATTCAATAAATAAAAATTTTAGAGTTGCCCTCTCTTCTTGCTCCCCCTCTCCCCCTCCCCATCATTAATATGATGAGAACACCTTCGATTGAAATTTCGTTTGAAGTGGCTCAGAATATTATCTTTAGTGTAAAACCATTCTAGTCCAAATTTTGACTCCTTACCCCACCCCATGCGGGATTATTGAGGTTTATATGGTGAAAAATTTACTCGTAATATCTTCGCTTTGGTTTAATGAAAAATGTTGAAATTTTTATCGATTGTAGATACTATGTAGGTATATTTATGGTGAAATTTTCAACGATCGGTACATTTTTAATGTTTTTTTGTACTTTGAAAATTTCAAAAAAATTATCGATTTTTTTTTGGAGGGGCGAGGTAGGGGTAAAAATTCGACTCGATTTTCTTGCGTTAGAACCAAGATTACGGTATCGAATAGAACGTGAAATTGTACGTGAAAACGAATGTTCCCAGCTAATTCATTCGGTTTGGAATATTTTGCGGTATTCCCTTCGGAAAATCGTGAAAAAAAGTGCAAATTTTGAAAATTTCAACCTCCTTCCCAAATTGTGCGAATGTTTTGGGGCTTATTGTTTACGATGCGTGATTTTACGCTGCATTCGGTAGTGATGGGAATATCGACCAAAAAAACATATCGATATCAATATCGATATCAGCGATACATATCGATATATATCGATATATCAATATCGATATCTACATTTTTTTTTGCATTTATTTACATGAACCTGTACAATAGCGATTTAAGGTTTTCGTTATCAAAAATTGAAAATTTCACCATTTAATTATTTTATTAAATCTAAAATCACGTCAAAAATACGTAGGTACAAAAAAAAAATTGATAAAAATTAAGTCGATTTTGATGCAGATACTCCAACAATGTTTCCAGCGTTTTTTTTTTTTTTTTTTTTTTTTTTTTTTGGAATATCGATACATTTTGTGATATTGATAAATATCGATATTCAAATACATCGATACATATCGATATTACCATTTTGATATCCCATCCCTAGCATTCGGTGGCACAGTCGATATGTTGGTTCGATTGCTGAGAATTCGTTTCGAATCGACATTTTCGATTATTTTCGCGAGTGAAAATGGCGGCGGAAAATGGCGCTGTCTCTGTTTCGTATTCATCTCGAAGATTTTCCTCCCTGAAATCCGCTCCGGTGAAAAATTCTTGGCTATGCCGCTGAAAAAGTATATCGCATTTTGCCACGTTCGGCTAATCACGTTCTACATCGACCGAACTACCCTCTTACCGAAAGCGTTTGTAACGAGCTCGCGCAACTGAGCTGTCATTTCGTGAACTTCTCGAAAGCCTTTTTCACGCGGCTAGTTTTTACCATCTACCCCATTACGCGTTGGTTCGCCAGCGATAAATTTTTAGTCGGCTAACAAAAGACGCCTGTTGGACGAAACGCATTTTTAGGTCGTCTTTTGGGCGCGTTGGCGTTACAGTTTTTCGCCACCGTAGTCCCCCCGGTAAGAATAAAAGACCGAGGATCGAGAGGTATTTTCTACTAGCGTGTTATTTACACGGCCTTGCGACTGGAAAGGGACGTGATGGGGGGGGGGGTGGGGAAAAGGTTATTTGTTATACGCTAGAATGAACTATACGCGGTGTCAGTTGTAAAAAGAAAATAAATCATCCCTTCGTAGGTATCCGCGACCGCGTCACAAGCGAATAATAAAAACGAATCGGCGTTAAAGGGAAACCGTACGTAGGTAGTAAATTTAATTCGAGGTTGATTTGTGGAATAATATCGATGGGTTTTTTCTTTCGTGTATTTTTTTCTTCTCTTTTGCTTTCCTTTGTCTTGCAGCCTTTTCGCCTCGCTAAGGCTGTATTCTTCGTACACCTCCGAGTGTACGAAAAAGTTGGCGCAGCTATGGGCGTTGTTCGGACAACTTTTTCGCCAATCTAGAGGGCGAAGAAAAACGCCACGACGATAACAACTCGGCTCGTGGTATTTTCGTGTTCTCTGTTTCTTTTACAACGCGAGTATACCCCCTTCGCCTGAACTTCTGCCATGTAGCTCGGCAAATCCTGCGGCGAATTTCGATGGCTCTTTATACCATTTGCTCCCCCTTTCGCACTCTTCACCGTCGTCATCGTCGTTCCAACGCTCGTATATTCTTCGTGGCTCTTGCGACGAAAAGAACGATACATGCGGCGAATAATATCGATCGACGTTTGTGTTCGCTGTGTACAGACCGTGGTGCCGAATGTCGTTGCGAGATGTTTGATCAATTTCGAGAAAATGGAATAATAAATACGACTCGGCGGTTTGGTAAACAAGTGTACGCTTTTTACGTACGCGAGCCAAACGATAGGGTGGGCGTTTCGAAAGTTTCATCTTGTATCGTTGTACGATGTGATGATGAAACACTTTCGAACCTTCATTTAGGACAGTACATTTTAAGGACAACTCCTTCCCTTCGAAATGATGTGTGAAGTTGAATTGTTAGATAATAATATAATTCGTATCGTCAGTAATCGTACGAGCGAATATTTATTATTTTTGAGCTATTGAAGTATCTAACGTAAGAAAGGTCAGTTTATCAATTACATGGCTAGCATAGGCGATTTAAGTTATTCAGGACTCAGAACACGAAACAGTCGCAATTTTGGTTTTATGAGAGTCTCCAGAGTACGTTGCAGGGAGTGAAGGTAATAGGTCGTGGTCCCCCTCCTCCCCTTTCCTTACCGTTCCATTTCTTCTATTCTAATTTTACAGACGTTTGAACAGATAGATTTAGAAATCATAATTATTTAATCTCTATTTTAATTTTTTTTTTTTTTTTTTTTTTAAATACACTGCCAGAATGCGAAAAATTTCTTTTCAAAATTACTTAACATTTTTTTTTTTTTCAATAAATTAAAAATTTTCAAAAAGTCTACCCGAAAAATTCTTTTTCATTATCTTCATTTTGTGACTGCTTTATGATTGTTTTCGTTCTTTATTATTCTTTCCATTCATTGGACATTGTGTCCTTTTTCATCATTAATACATATGTATGAGCATAGTGTTTTTCTTCTTGGTATGAACCTATTTTAAACTGAGTATCAAAAAGCTGTTGAATGGTGGGAAATGGGATGGACGAATTGTAGCCCTCCTAGTTCCGTTTAATCGAGGCCTGAGTATAGTGTATCATAATCGAAATTTTCTTTCCCCTTCTTCCCTCTTTTTCTCTCTATTTGTGTGGATGTGTTTTGTGTGATTGGCTAGTTGTGCACCCGAGTGTTTTACCTCCCTTTTCCTCTTCACCTCTTGCCTATTTTAATTAGATAGATAATGTTTGTTGGTTTGTTTGTTTTTGTTTTTGTTTTTTTTGTTTTTTTTTTATTTTATTATTATTTTTTTTTATTAATAATTTGTTTGTAATTATTATTTTTTTTTTTTATTATTTTTTTTTATTATTATAATGAGAGTTGAGAGGAGCTAAGTATGCAGTAATTGTATACTTTATTAAATTAATAAATCCATCAATCTATCTATCTGTCTGTCTTTCTCTTTTTTTCGTTATCTCACTCTTTTTTTCTCCTTTTTCTCGAATGCAGTCACCCCTTCGCCTCTTCCCCTTATATTTGTTATTTTTTTTTTTTTTTTTTCGTTGTTGTTTATTTTTTTTCTGTCTTATTTAGTGAGAGCAGAGAGGAGTCTCTCCCCCCCCCCCCACCAACCCTTATTAGGGTATTGGGGAGCGTATGTATCATTTATTTTGGAAATTGAAAAAATGTTTTATATCAGTAAAAATTTTCCTCCCTCTTTTCGCTCTTTTCATATTAGCTAAAAAGAGAACGATTTCGCACTTTCTTAAATAATTACATTTTTTTCAACCAAAAAACAGATGGCTACCATATTTTTATCTCCATAATTATTAATAATAGATATGGCAACAAAGTGCTTATCAGGAGGGTCTAGTTTCGTGGACCGCACTATAGCCGTCTTCGTTTACAATTTGCTCTCCACCTGTCCCCTTCTTCTCTTAATTACAAGTAATTACGCGAAAGTGCGAACTTCTTACTCCGATTTTCTGCACTTTTTAGAGGAGTTTTATTCGTGTAAAAACCAAGATTTATTGACTATCTGAAATTATGTATGAATGTATTGATCTTATAATTAATTATAAAATAAAAAATTATAATGAAACATGAATTTAAAAAAAAAGTAAAAAGGTAAGTAAATTGTTATTAAAAAAAAAACTATAATAATAATAATTTTTATTAATAATTCAATATTTAAAAAAAAAAAAACATTATTCTTTTAAAATAATTCAAATTAAATAAATTATTTTTAAATTAAATTTTTCATAAAAAAAATGGTTGATAATTTAGAAATAACATTAATTAGTCAAATTAAAATGTGTTTAATTTATAATTCAAATAATACATTATTATAGAATTTTTACGTTAATAATTTGTTTTTTAATAATTTAGCATTGTTTAACTTTGTTTCAGCTGTAATTATATTAATTTTGAGTTTACAACTTTTTATAATGATAACAAAATAATTTTAATGAAATTAAATGTTTTTCTCTTTCATCATTTAATAATAAAAATTATTTTTAAAAAAATCAGCTGAATAAATTATTAATAAAATTTCAATATATATTTTTTTTATTTAATATTTTTTAATTTGAATATTATGGGTTCCTTAGAGGGGACAGGTATGGAAAAATATCGTTAAACAGTGATTCCGCATTGAAGGTTTTTCATATACTATCAACCTTAATTTTTGAGCATTTTCTATGAATAAAGAACTAAATGTACTGTCTGTCAAAAATAACTTGACACTTTTTAGCAGGACAAGGATAGGCAAAAAGCGCGACAATTTTCACGATTTCATTACTTCCCAAAATGTTTTTAAATTGAAAATGCTGGCCAAATAGTCGAAATAGTAAAGCACAAACAAGCACGGTGGATACGTTTCCAGTTAAATTCGATGAACTGATAGGTAATAAAACATAAACCTACTTTGTAATACAATCCACATTTCGAGTAACCATGCACGAATTGTTGCCTATCCTTGTCCTGCTAAAAAGTGTCAAGTTATTTTTGACAGACAGTAAGCCGTTTAGCGGTTGTAGAATGACTCCATTTTGTATGCATTTTTGGCCAATTTCAAAAAGTCTTACGTTAGTCGCAGAGCAGCCTTCGGTATCGAATTTAAGTTATCCAAGCGCACTTAGCGAGGGTATTGAAAGATTCGAGGAAATTTCATTAATCAAAACTTGGTAGAAATTTGGTCGTTTGTTCGAGTTTGTATCATCATCTTACTCATCACATCGTGATATCAGGTTTGAAAAATTGTGTGCTTTCGAGATTCCTTCGGTGTTGGCGAAAATTTGAGTCAGATGTCATTTCAAGTCAAATATTGAAAACCTGAAACGTATAAATGCCTTCGGGTGTTCGCACGAATGAATCCTCGGATCTAATTTTGAGTGATTATTACGCGCATTTGCCTCATCACTGTAAATAGCCCGAAGTGTGAGGATATAACCCTGCCTTCACCCCTCCACCTATGGCATCCTTTTAAATAGGGTAGCCTGTAATAGCTTCGATTTTTATTGTAAACTCGACCGATGAATTGGCATCGTCGAAATTCATTTTTCGGGCTTCTCAGATGAGTGACGTGTGGGTGCTTTATTCGTAGAAAATGCTCGAATCGTAATCTAGCCCACTCGGCTGGCGGTCGATAGTGGTGTCGGTGGCGATTTCCTTATACGCGTTGGTCGTGCTATCGAATATTGCGATCGAAAAATACAATCGCTTATCGGCGTTTCGCAGTAACGACCGTTCGCTACGCTTCGGATATTTTACATCGTTTCGACGATCGTTGAAATGGCTCGCGATCTCGGTGTGCCGGTTAAACCACTCGCCTTCGGTGCAAAACTAGAATTACCTGCGAACGAGATTATCGTTTATTGCGCCGTGCTCGACCAAGCCCGTATCGACGAACAGAGGGGAAAATACGTGTTCAGCGAAATGTTCTCGGTTGTGTTTTTTTTTTTTTACGAATGGGAAATTGCGAAGTTTTACCAATATAATAGGGTATTTCTACCTACGTGAAGTAAAAAAAAAAAAACGGGGGGAATGGTAATAAAAAAATGATGGAAAAAACCGACCGCGATAACGAAACAAAAGTCGACGCTGTCATTTAAGGTTGAAATGGCAACGAGTACGGTGTACACTGTACAGTGACACGACTAAAAGCGTATACGTTGTAATACTGGTTAACCGCAATACAAAACAGGAAAATAACACGCAGCGTTAAATTCGTAATTCTCGACGTTATTTTTGCTATCGATAAAACCACGTTTTCGAGTAAATAGAATATTAATTCGAGTACACGGTACTCGGTCGAGCGATGTAGTGTGACCGGTGAAGGGGAAGAAGAGCGATTATTTTATCGTCGACGTGAAAAATTTTCCCCTTGTAGTGGCTTCGGGATGTTATTGTTAGGAGGATGAGGCATTTTTCGTTTGTATTTTACAATTTTCAAGCCATGGGCGAAGGTGTGAATTTTTTGCCAGCTTATGTAGAAACGCGAATTCGTTTATTCGCGTAGGATTGGCGTGTATTATATACTTATTCGACGTTTCAATGCGAACGTCCATGTTTGACGTTGCGGCACTGTTGGTTACGCTTTTTTCTCTTTATTTATTTCTTTCTCTTTTTATCTCTCTGTTTCTCTCACTTTTTCTTTTTTTTCTTTCTCTTTTTTTCTGCGTTTTTTGATTTGCGGGGGGGGGGTCGGGTCAGTTCCATAAAGTCAAGCGAGAAAGAGAGTGAATTTTTTGTAATAACCAAGAAGTTGATATGTATGGATGTGTTTTCTGCGATTGGCTGGTTGTGCACCTGTGTGTGTGAGCGAGTGTTTCATTTCCCCTTTCCCCTTCGCCTCTTTCATTCTGATTAGGAAGATAATGTTGGTTTATTTTTTATTTTTGTTGTTTTGTTGTTGTTGTTGTTATTATTAATTTATTGGCTATTCATTTTTTTTATTTTTTTTTTCAATGAGAGTTGAGAGGAGTCGGCTCTTTAGTCACACTTATGGGGTCTAGAGAGTTGTCAGCATTACTAATATTGCAATTAGTATGTTATGGAATGAATCTATCCATCTATCTATCTTTCTCTCTTTCGCTCTTTTTTATTTTTCTCGCCCCCCTCCACTCGACAATTCTCTATTTTCCATTCTCTTTTCTTCTTTCCACTTCTCCGGTTTAATATTGAATTTAGATCAGTTCATTTTATAATTTCATTTTTAATTGAATATTTAGATATGATTTACATAATAATTTTTACTTTATATTTTTTGTATTAATTTTAATTTATTTAATTTTATTTCTTACTATTGAGAAATTTTTTATCTAGTATTTTGTTAAATATATATTGTCTATTGCCCCTTTCGTATTGTCGGTATTGTCTTTTTCTCTGTTTTGCTTCTTTTCACTGCATCCATCAACCCATCTGTCTTTTTTCATTTCGTCTCTTTTCCCCCTTCTCCCCCTTCATTCCTTCCTGCTGTTTCTCTCTCTTTCTTTACCTTTTTTCCGCCTCTCTATTGTATTATCTCACTTTTTGTCTGTTTTCTCTCACTCTTTTTCTTTCTTTCTTTCTTTCTCTCTCTCTCTCTCATTCATTCATTGTATCTAAATCTTCTCTTTCAACTTTTTTTTTATTTTTATTTTTTCGTCAATTGTCAATGTGCTGTTACTTATCGTGAAAATGTACGATATGGGTATGGTTTTTTCTGCAGCGGTTGAAAGGGGAGGGGGAGGGAGGAAAGTATAACAGACAAATTTCACCCATTTTAGGTATCGTGGTTTCAAATTTTGTAACCTCTTATAAATTTCGCTTTGTAGCCCTCTTAAAAGATGAAAAAATTCCAGAACCCTTGCTGAAAAAAGTTCTTCGAAAAAATCAATTTTTTTTTTTTCAATTTGAATTAAATAAACTTGAAAAAAAATTTCGGTATAAATTTTTTGAAAATTTTCAATTTCGATGTTTGAAAATATTTTTGTGAAATTTTTTAGAAATGAATGACGAATATGTTCGTAATTTACGAATCACTTGTATAATCGGTTTTATGGGGCGGTGGCTGAGTATCTTACCCCTCCTAAGAGCTTCTTTGTTCTTTTTTTTAGATGTTTAAATCAACTTTTTGGTAATTCAAACAATTTATTATCTTACTCGCTTGACTTTATGGAACTGAAACAACACCCCCCCTCCCCGCAGCAACAATCCTGAAACCGACGCTGGTCATTTGCATTATGTGAGCTTGATTTGATATCTCTAGAACATTGGAGATGAAATATGCCCGATTTTTAGCTCGTGGCGGTTCTCCAAAGCATCATCGTATCGCTTCAAAATGAGATTATGTAATTATTTTGCCAAAAAAAAAAAAAAAAATTAATTTTCGGTGTTTTGAAAATTTCGATCTCATATTGAATAGTGCTCCCATATATATATATATATATATTTTTCGTTTTTGGAGATCGAAATATTCCCGATTTTTAGCTCACGAGAGTTCCCTAAAGTATCATCATATCGCATCAAAATGAGGTCATCTTAATATTTAAGCGTAGAAAAATTATTAATTTTTTTTTTCAATTTTCGATATTTCGAAAATATTGACCTCGTATTAAAAAGTGCTGCCATCAACTTCCAGGATCGAATTTTTTTTTCGCCTATTTCGGAGATCTTTTCAAACTATTTTTTGCTCTCCCCCGTCCCCTTCCGCTAAGAAAATAAATTACGAATTCTCGCGTTTGGAAATCGTTCGCGACCGATTACGAAGCATCGAACGAATTTACGTTCTCGAAGTTAGGTACGGTTATCTCTGGGGGGGGGGGGGGGGCGGTAATTTTTCGCTCGCGAATTTAACCCGGCCGCGCGTCGGGAAACGGATGTGGTACGCGGTTCGCGGATTATCGTGACGGCGACGACGTCGGTACGTGGTAATAATACCCGAACGAAACGATAAAAGTAGGCGAACGGCGAGGAATACGACGTCCGTTGCGCAGCTGGCTCGCTAGGCGGGCGACTTTATTAAGTATTTATCGTCTCGTGTAACTGGTAGAATACGGTATAGAGACGGAAACGAGAGCGACAACAAACGTACCATTATCAACTCGTTTGGGTACTCGTTCGCGACGTTTTTTTTTTTTTTGATAATATCGAAAACGAAGTTAATTAAAGGCGCGAGTTGGTCGCCCAGAGGAAGGCTTGTGGCGAGTTGAGCGATTGTCGGCTTTTTCGGCCGAATGTCGGGCAGGGATTTTTACGTGGTGACGAATCCGCGGGTTTGAAATTTTTTCGACTCGTTCGACGAGATGGCGTGAGAAGGTGGCGTCGAAACGCGATGCCGGTTGCTGGTACCGTGGTACCGGGAGTGGCGGAGGGAGGAATACGCGAACATCTATAACCCTAATGGGAACGCGTTAGGCTGTCATCGCGTCAAAATGCGAAACTTATTTCGGGGCGAATTTTACGGCGAAACGAATTGTTACGCGCTCGATTTATCGCGCTTTCGTCGAAAAAGTTTCCCTTCGTGTTGGGGATAACGAGGCCGGCGGCTAGAGGCGGCGATGCAGGCGGTAGGCACTTATTGTTTTCCGTTTCGTCAGCTTCGACGAAGCCGCTACGTACCTATAGATAAGCGAACGTTACCAGGCTATCGCGAATTTCGCATAACTTGGTATGCGTTCGCGTAATCGACAATTTAGCCGCATAACGGAACGTCGAAGATTGTTGTTATTTTTATTTTTCGCTGCCTGTAAACGTCAGAATACGCCGATAGTTCGGTAATGCGAGTAGGATGTATACGTGGACGTACTAGTCGACGAATCGATCTTACCAGTCACATTGGGACAGGTGACAAGAGGGAGGTTCGTTTTGGACTGCGTTCGTCGAGAGCAGCCACAGTGAGACGTTTGAAAGACGCATTTATGGCGATGGTATGTATGGTGTGTACTTGAAAAACACCACACAGAAGCCCGAAGCCGAACGAACGCTTTAGTTTGAGTGGTTCGTTTGTGGTGTCTTTGTGTTGGGTATGTTGGCGTGGTATACGCTTGTTTCACTCTTATACCCGGTCACGTCGTTGCGCGGTAACTAAATCCCATTTCCGTTTGTACGTGCGTTTTCTCATCTGTCAAGAAACCGAGAAATTTCGGTTGGTGTTTTTCTTTTTTCTTTCTTTCTTTTTATTTTTTTCTCTTTTCATTTTGGAAGCGGAATATTTCTTCATCTGTTGGATTTTCGTGCGCAGATCCGGTGTATGGTGCGAGAGTGAATATGTTGGCGAATGTATTTGAGAACTCGATAGAAACGAATTTTTTCCACGTTTATTGTACGAATGGTGGGCAATGGTAGTAGATGCTTCGTTGGATTTACTAAGGACGATGAAAAAGTGTGAATACGTTTTGGTCGGATAAACGAGCAGAAGAGAACCGTAGATTTATATCGTCGTAATTTCATTGTTTTTAGCCGAGTTTTTCATTTGAAAACGATAGCTATTACAGCTCAACTGATTTGGAATGGTGGATCGAGGGAGGGGGTCTTCGAGTCTTTGCGTTGATTTTTGAGTATTATTTAATTGAAAAACATAAATAAAATAAAATGACCCGAAACAAACAACGAAAAAAAAAAAAACGTAAGCAGCCATGCCACATTACTGGAGCTGAGTTTTTAATTGGGGCTTGTTCAGGTTTGCAAATAGCGTTGCTAAACTAACCCTCTGATGGCACACATAAAAGTAATTTAAATTAGAAAATAAAAATTGTGCTGAGTCACTCAAGAAATTAAAATGTAATATGTTATTGCGCTCGCTGAAATGCAGAATTTCATTACGAAAACAATTGCATAATATCAAAATTGAAGGGGCAGCATACATAGCATAAATTAGAACAATTTTTGAAAATTTATAGCTCCTTCAATATTGAAGATAGGCAATTTGTCCTCCTATGTTTTTTTCTTGCAAATCGTTCGAAGCACAACATAGCGTGGTTTTATATTCAATTTTTGCGACCTGAAAAATGCAGTAGATAATTTACATAAAAATTCAGAAGTAAATCTGCCCCTTCAAAAATTGATATATGCAACCAACGCAGTCACCCAAACTGAAGGAACTGCGGCAACGTTCAACTATAAAGGGTGCACAGGGATGAGCAACCGGTTACGCCGGAGTGCAGCGAGGTGGCATTACCGATGGGTGAAATTCGCCCATGTGTGCCAGTTAAGGGCTAATAAAAGATTCGTGAAATTTCCTGTAGTAATTTCACCTGCAAAAGCCTTTCTTGCTCTAAACTCCCCTCCACTTCGCTTAAGAAGCAATAATCGGAATAACTTAATCGCTTGGGCTCAATAAAAAATATCACATTTTAAGGTGGATAATCTCTCCTCTCTCTCTCTCCTCCTCCTCCTCTTCCAACATCATGTGTAATGGTAAATTTGAGATAAAGTATAATTCTGCACCCAAAATAAATCGTTATTTTCAATTATTCGAACCTGTTAAAGCTCTCATAAAATTTTGACAATACGCCATTTTGGATCGATTTTGGCCCAAATTCAAGAATTCGTATGGTGGTCATCAACTGAGCTTACATACAAAGTTTGATCTTTCTAGGTCGATTTGGTGAGCAGATACGGTAAAATCGTGAAATTTCATTACTCAAAAGTTCTTTGAAGAGCTTTTTTTTTTTGCTCCAACTCCCCTCTAAATGCATTTGGGAAGCTAAAATCAAGATAAATTAGTGACTTGGGCTCATTCCATCGTGTGACTCCGCAATAGAAAAACTTTCGACCTCTTTTATACCCTCACCATATTTTGAGATCGATAACCCCTCTTCCTCCCCTCCTCTATCATCTGTGAAGGTGAATTTGGGATATAGTGTACTTCTTATCTCTAATAATTTTAGGAGTTCGTACTAATTATATTCTTACTAATTTGAGGCTTTTTAAGCTTTACTCAAATTTTGATGATCCGCCATTTTGGATCCATTTCGATGCAAATCCAAGAAGTCATATTCTGGTCACCACCTAACCCCACGTACGAAGTTTGACCTTTGTAGATTGATTTGATGGGGAGATATGGCAGATTCGAGGAACTTCATGACTTGAAATCTCCTCAAAGAGCCGTTTTTCACTCTGATTCCCCTCCAAATGCGTTTGAAGTACTGAAATTTGGATATGTTTGTGTCCGTCATTCACTCGTTCGTGTGAGATCGAAAACCAAAATTTTGAGCTATTTGTCCGTTTTCCAGTTTCTCTCGAAATTTGAGTGATCCGTCATTTTGAGGTGTATGGTAAAAGCGAGACGAAGTATTTTTCGCATTTTCGAGAAGAGTCTCTAACCAGATTTCGAGCGAATTTCGCGAATCGTTTGCCAGATGATTGCAAAAATGATCTGAAACGCAAAAATTTAAAGACCCCCTCCCTACACCACTTCAAATCAAGCGAGCTCTAATAGCTATCATTTTTATTAAAAACTCACTTAACAAACAGTAAGTATTATTTAGTCATGGTGAAAATTCAACAAAAAAAAAATAAATATCACGCAATCATTATGATTATTTTGGGATTGTACAGAAGTCTTAATAATTTTTTATTAGAAGTTTAGAGAAGATGCTAAAATAAAAAAATAAAATAAAATAAAAAAAAAAAAAAAAAAACTTTGAGAAGTCAAATTTCATAAAATAGGAACTGAAGAAAAATCTTGAAGCTAAATTGAAATTCTTGAAAGCAAAACTTGAAACAAAATTACATACACTCTGAAGACAGCCAAAATGGCAACACTGCGGACACACAGCTGAGGAGGTTGATATAGCGTATTTTTGACCCTACTTAGTTTTCAAATTGTTTAAAAGTTATTCTATATGGTGCCTTCGATATTTGTGTGTATCCCTAGTTTTTATATGAAGGAGGGGGGGGGGTATGCCAGAGATCAGCTACGAATGATTTGGAAGGCGAACACATTACGAAGACTTCTTTCCTCCCTCCCCCTCCCCTATATGTTTTCACTACTTCTTCCAAAATCCAGAAGCATGTAATAGCTGTTATGTTTACCATACACTCCATTAAAAATTGAGTAACTCTTCAAAAAATCATTGTAAGAAGGAGTAGTAGAAATTTGCGTTGACTTTTTTTTTTTTGAAGAATTTTCGTATCTCATATTTTTGTACAGCCAATCGCTCAGGTTTCTTATGCGAGATTATTTAGAGACTCATACGTGACCTTGCGAAGTGAAGTGAAAACGAATTGAAAGTGAAGGTTTTCTGAGAACTCGAGAAAAGCCCTTCGAAAACCATAAGTAGCTTAATTCGATGAGCATCGATTGCGCGATTATCAAGACCGAGCATTCGTCTGAGATGGGTTTCAGTTTCGACTTCCCATTACGCATTATATTTATTAATAATACCGAACGAGGGGTCCACAAGGTGCGCGATAGGTGTGCCCTACTAATTTTATTTATTTATTTAATTTTTTCTGCTCATTAAAAAGACGAGTAATTTATTTACGTTGATTTTGTGTTAATTCATGTATTCATTATTTTTGTTGCAGGTGAGTCATACTTTTACGATGGTGTCGTCTTCATCGAGCAGTTGGTCGTGAGTTGATTCATTTTAGCCACGCGTAATATGTATTCGAAATGGTTAAGGTATTTGAAGATGGGTGAGTGGGTATATTCGTGTGTGTTTTTCTCGCAAAAGAAGTGAAAAAAAAATCGAACGAATGTCGACGTAATGCGTAAAACCGAATTTTAATTCGCCCAAAAATGTTGAAAACTTGGCACTAATGTAATGTGAGAAAATTCAATCTAAATTAATTTTTTTTATTACTCGATAATTGAACGAAAAACAGGTTTGATTATGTTCTCTTTGGGTGATGGTTGAGGCTCTTTGTGTGCTCACAAGGTTGAATAGGTCGTGCTAATGTAGTGAATGAAATTATAGAAATTTATTTTATTAGAAATAATTATTTTTCACGCGTTTTATTTCCCCTTACCCCTCTCGTTGGTTATTTGAAAATATAGAATGCTAAAAAAAATTCGCCATCGACGATCGATCTGAAATACGATACCGATGATTCGGACGAACGTGATGGATTTTTTGGAAATAGCGACGGGCGGACGTAGGTTTGTGGATACGATGGTGGACGCGTGATGCGCATTTATCGTGTACGCGTATACCATTTGGCCATTTCGGCAACACGCGGACACGCTATAGCGACGATCTATTTATTACTAGTATATTCGTCGAAGTAAACGTGTAAAATCGTCGATGTACATAAATTATACCTTCGACCTGTGTTACTGAATAATACAAAAGGAAAAGCATTCTTTGCATTCGGCTTTTATCTTTTATTCCGCGCCATCGTTTTACTCGTCGATACTCCCTCTCGACCTCGTTGCGTGTACAATGGCCCGATGGGAAATACGATGCCTACGCGCCCAACATACAATAACGACGGAGACGTGGAGCTCGAAATGAAAAAAATGGTTATCACTTATCACAATTGCCTCCGCCCTGCCCCTCTGACCGTGTTTCGATGCCACATGGCAACGTATGTGCCCGGAGAAAAGTCAATACCTCGCCTCGTGTCTTCTGCGTAGAAGTGGTTCGAATTTCGAGAAGCCCCAGACGAATTGTAGTGGTACGAAACGAGTTTTCGTTACCCTTATGTTCGGCGTGGAGATCGTAATTCGTGATTTTTCCACCGTACAGGTGTTCCAGTTGGGTTCATTTGTCGTTCTAGACGAAGGCTTTTAGATGGACGAAAAAATCTCCTTAGTCGTGGCGTATAGATGGATGATAAATGTGGACTGTGATGAAGAAAGGAGAAATCTAACAAAAGCTGATACCATAACCGAAGTGTACGAGGTGGATTAATTTTTTTTTTTTTTTGCAGAAAATAGGTTGTCAAAGGACACCCGATAGTATGCAGTATGCTCGAAAAATTTCAACTCTCTAGTCAATACTAAAATTTTGAACAATTTGGCTTTTTTCAAAAATTAAAAAAAAAAATTCATGATTTTTTTTTTTAATGGAATTTTATCGGTTTAATACCGAAAAATACACGTAGTATGTCGTTTTTCAACGTATTCAAGGAGGTAAAAGATTCGATGTTTCATTAGTATATTACAGGATAACGTAAAAAATCGTAAAATTTGACGTATAGATACAATAGAATTTGAAAATATTTTGATAACCCCTGCATGAGGCTAAAATTATATATTTTTTTTTTTGGGGGGGGGGTGATCAGAGAGACAGAATGCTGATATTCTGCTTAAAAAAAAAAAAAAAAAAAAAACATTTACCTCGAAAAAATATTTTTATGAAAAAGTAGCAGATTTTTCAAACATTGAGCCCATTGTAGAATAATAAATATCGACTTTAAGGGCTCAGATTTTTAGAAAAACGCTTGATATGCTCCGTACGTGATACCTTTCGAAAATTTGAGAATTTTTTTTTTCAAGTGAAATAAAAAATAAATAAAAATTAAATCAGAGAGAATATCTTTTTCAGAGCATATCGAAAAAATTCTGCTTTGTTGTATGATTTTAGAGCCAAGAAGAGAAGGTTTCCTGCACACTTTTGTATGTGATTTATTTTTACCGATGATTGCATTACCTCCCCCTCTCGTCACCACACCCCCACCATCACCACAAAATAGGTAATTTCCTCACGTTGGCAGGATTATATTCGTAGTTGGATGAGGGTTTGTATCGTCGGGGGTAAATTTGAACAATGCAATGTCGACTTTCTACACCTTTTTTTATGCATTAAGAAGTATACAAATTAATTTTTTCGAGCTTTAAAACCATGATATGTGCAAAACAAATTATTTAAAAAAAAAAATGATGATGATAATAGTAAAGAAAACTATGTAAGAATTGGAAATATAAGTTTTAACTTAAAACAATAAAAGAACAGAGAGAAACATACTGTGAATTGAGTGAACTATTTTTCATACTTTTGAAAACTCCTTAAAGTGAACAAAAAATGAGTAACCATGTAATTTTCGAAATTCTTAGAATCCTTTACTTTTTTAAATTATTTTTTCAGACCTCCAAATAATTTAAACAAATTGTACAAATTAAAAAAAAAAATTTCAAATTTTTAGAACTCTTGACTTTTTATTTAGATCACGAAAAATGATAATAAATAATTTCCTTCATTTTTGGAATTTCATGAAATCATCAAAAAATTGCAATAATCAACAAAAAAAAATTTGAATCAACGAACATTTTTAAAAATAGGGATAAATTCGTAGAATAGTTTTTCTTATTTCTTCGGACGCATTAAAAATAAATAAATAAATAATTGAAGAAAAACCCGCACAAAATAAAGATTCCAATTTTCAGAACATCCGATTTTTTTTTTTTTTAAATCGTTTAAATGAATAAAAATGTATTATAAATTTTTAAGAAGTTTGATTTTTTTTCAGTGACAATAAATTAAAAAAAAAAAAAAAAGATGTAAAATCCAATGCTAAATTTTTTTTTCGAAATTTCGGATACCTCGAACGTTATTTCGAGATGACCTCGACTCGCAGCTCGGTTTCGAAACACCAATACCCGAAACTCGACTTTCAACGTAATTCAATCGTCTGTATTGACGTTGTAATTGACGTATAACCATAGACAGTCGGTCGTCGTCGTCCTTCTCTGGTTCTACGTTCGTAAACACGAGTAACCCTATATCACTCGACGCAACGATGCTCGCCCACTTCTTCCTTACATCGGGAAATATATACGTACAGTCCGGAGTCGCTTAAACTCGGTCGTTATCGATGACAATTTTGTGAAATTTCGCCTGGTCGGCGATGCGAATTTTATAGTTGCGTCGAAATTTCGCTACATTTTACGATTTCGTCGAAGTTGCTCGTCGCTTTTTAGTTAATATTGAGTACGTAACGGCGATACGGAGCTGGTGACAATGTACGACGACGCCATCGTCGGTCGTAAAAACGCTTTATTACGCGATTAAAGCGATAAAATTATCGTCGTCGACGACTACCGTCGCTGTGTCGTACGACTGGGCGTCTGGTCCCGCGTGTAATGGAAAGTTCCGAGTTGGCGAATACGAGACGTGTGGTTGGTAGTTTGGCGAATTCGTTGCCGAGCTTTCGGATGTAGGACGTGGTGATATTTCAATTCGGAGATTTTTCAGTGGAACCGACAAGTTTTGGGATTTGGTGGGAAATTTTGAGTTTTAGAGTTTACTCGTGATTTTAAGGAGTTAAATTTTTAATATTTGCGCCGAGAATTATCACGTGTGTCTGCGGTAAATTTTTCACAGTTTTCACTAGTTTATCACATGTGTGTTAAACTGTTGGTCTGTGTAATTGTAGTTTAACAAACCCTCCCAAGCTTCTGCCTCTCGTCAACCGTGAATGTGTGAAATGACGGAAAAAAGTAAATTAAACTTGAGTACAAAGTTCAAGGACAACCCCCTTTCTCCTTCCCTCGCCAACTTATATTCTTATTTCGTAAAAGTGCGGAGATTTGGCGTTTTCGTAACGAAATTCTGATTCGTTTACATCATTAGTGTCTATGTACTGTAGAGCAGCGATGATCGTTAGCCGGTCAAGGTTTTATGGAAGAAAAAACGTTGCCATGGGGGATCTGGATTACAATACCAAGGTGTTGTAATAGACATGGACGCTAAAGGAACCTACTAGTTGGAACATTCTTTTATTTTCCACAGATAGCCCCATAAGCGGTGCAAAAAAAATACTTTTAAATTTTTCGTTCATTTATCAGACAGCGCTCGAAAATTATAACATAAACGTCGTAAAATTTTTTTGTCTATTTGCAAAATTGAAGGGGTTATGCCAATTTAGAAATTTTGATTGACTATAACGCCTTCGATTTTGTAGATAGGCAAAAATAATGTGTAACTGCTTCAGTTCAAATTTTCGTTACGAAATGAAAAGAAATTTAAAAAACGTAATTTGTTACAAAAAGAACTGATGACGTCATTGAGAAGAAAATTTGCGTGTTTCGAAAAAATTTTTCGATCCACCGATAGTACATCAAGAGTGGAACAAAAACTGTTGTGTTACATTTTTACCCATCCACAAAATTGAAGGAGGCATTAGCAAATGAATTTTTCGATGGACTGTAACTCCTTCAATTTTGTAAGTAAGCAAACATATTACATGTCTTTTTTTCATCTATCCTCGATGTACTATCCGTGAATTTGAAAAAATGATTAAAAAAACCCAATTTTTACCTATTTTCATGTACTATATGAAAAGTTGTGACGAATGAAAGTTGGAAGTCGCTTACATTTTTTGCCTATCTGCAAAATTGAAGGAGTTAAATCAATTTGGAAATTTTGATTGACTGTAGCGTTTTCAATTTTGTAGATAGATAATGAAGTTATATAATGTCTCATGTTCAACGCCATTTTGGATCCATTTTGACTCAAATTTAAGAGGTTATATTCTGGTCACCAACTAATCCTACACACAAAGTTTGACCAGTCCAGGCCGATTTGGTGATGAGATATGGAAGATTCATGAAATTTCCTGCAGCAATTTCCCCTCCAAAAGCCGTTTTTTGCTCTAACTCCCCTCCAAAATCACTGAGGAAGGTAAAATCAAAATACGTTTGTCACTTGAGCTCATTTTATCATATGACACAGCAATAAAAAATTTTCGACCCCTCCTGTACTCCCACCACTATTTTAAGTTGATACCCCGCCTTCCCCCCTCCAACATCATGTATGGAAGTGAATTCGGGATATAGTATACAACTTATCCCCAATAACCATATGAATTCATATTAATTACATTTTTACCAACTTGAGGCTCCTCAAGCTCTACTCAAAATTTTGATAATCCGCCATTTTGAATCCATTTTGATCCAAATTCAAGAGGTCATATTGTGGTCACCAACTAACCTCACACACAAAATTTGACCTCTTTAACTTGATTTGGTGGGGAGATATGGAAGATTCAAGAAATTTCATGACTCAAAACTTCCTCAAAAAGCCGTTTTTTGATCTAACTCCTCTCAATATGCACTTAGAAGCTGAAATTTGGATATGTTAGTATCCGTGACTCACTCTTTCATATGAAATCAAAAACGAAAAATTTGAGCTATTTGCCCCTTCTCCAGCCCTCCTCAAAATTTGAGTGATCTGTCATTTTGAAATTTATCGAAAAAACAAAAATACTGTTTTTGCGTATTTTCAAGAAGAGTTCCTCACCAAATTTTGAGCGAATTTTATGAATACTCGCCGGCGCTACGCGTGGGGGAAAAAAAATATATATATATACCAAAAAGTTGGACATTTGCCAGATGATTACAAATGGTCTGAAACGCAAAGATTTGAAGACCCCACCCTCCCCCGACCTTCCCTTCCCAAATGAGGTAGGCTGTAATAGCTATTGTTTTTATTAAAAACTCAGCTAAAAATTTTCAAAAAACTTAATTTTTTCTTGCAAATGAAAATGATGGCGGCAATAAAAAAAAATTGTTTTTTTCGCTTTTTTTTTTTTCAATTCGCGGATAGTACATCGAGGTTAGGTGAAAAAATGGTATGTAAAATTTTCGCCTATCTACAAAATTGTAGGAGTTATGATCCGTTAAAAATGTTAATTTGTTTGTGGCTCCTTCAGTTTGGTGGATAGGCAGAAATATTATATAATTTTTGTTGTTGTACTCTTGATGCGCTATTTGCGGTTCGAAACAAAAGTAGAAATAATCTGAAAAATTTTTCAGTGACGTCATCATTTTTCCTTGTCGTACAAAAATTACGCGTTTTTTTTTCTTTCAATTTTCGAATAGTAATCGAAGAAGTGGCCATAAACATTTGTATTACGTTTTTGCCTATCTGCAAAATTGAAGGCGTTACAGTGTTTTGAAATTTCCGAATTAATACAACTCCTTCGATTTTTCAGGTAGGCAAAAAGTCTATATGAAGTTTTTTCTTCTAATTTTGAAATAAAGTCCAATAAATAAACAGGAAAATGTTCAGCTATGAAAAATTAAGGAGTTTCTAGGTGGTGATTTTTTTCGCTTTTATGTCAACATCATAGGTAGTTTGGAAGAGGAGGCGGGTTTGGATGTCCAACCCATCGAGTGTTTTTTTTTAGGTGTGGTTTTTAGATAAAAATGTAACAAGTGTAAATAATGTTCATACTTTTTTTGGTACATTATATCAATTTTTTGGTAATTTTAAACAATTTATCATCTTTCTCGCTTGACTTTATGGTACTGAACACCAGCAGCGATCCATATCATTTCTATCATCTATGTCATCTGTGACCGGGTTAAAAAAATGAAGCATGAAATGCCTAAAAATATTCGCCCTCGAGAGGCGACCGATGGAGATGGTTGGCAGATTCATTTGCGTAACATATACTCTGTACGGAGGAAAAGTGCAAAGGTCGATTTATACGGTCGTTAGGTTACGCAGACACAGACAATAGTCATTTCGCCATTATCGATTCGGTTATTCGAAACGAGCGAGAGAGAAAAAAAAAGATACTTCGAACAATGGCTCGTTCGACTCGATTCTGTCGATGCCGCTTTTTCGTCATTCGAGATCCCCCTCGACGAAAAGTTTTTAAATGTTCCACTCGACGATGCGAGCGTTCGCGTGATTCGAATAACCTTTTAATATAGTTCGCTCGTTAAGCTGTCAGTAGCGCAGAGTAATGAAAAAAGGCCTTAAATGTGAAACGAAACAAAAAACGAAATATAAAATTTTCTATTTCGATCGTGATCGTCGTCGCCATTTTCTCTTTTCCTTTGATGATAAAAACAACAACATTCTTTATTACTGTAGAATGCAGACGTATCATTTTTGAGGGGAGTGGAGAGAACGACGTCATAGAGTTGGAGTTTCACTCGTCATTTGTCACTTCGTGGATTTGCTTTTTCAGTTTATTCGGGTTTATTCGTTTGCATTCGTTTAATTTGTGAATTAAATACAATGTTATTTAAAAGAGGATAAACGAGTCTTGCGAAGAAGTGGATATAGCCGAGTACTCGAGTTTTTTTTTTTCACCTCTTATCGAATCCAACCATTAAACGGGGATGTAACAGCACAGACGACCGGGACTAGCTCGTCACGCCCGCTCCTCTCGTTAAACCGTTTGTTTTGGACGCGACCGCGTTCCCATCCGAAAAACTCGTACTTCAAATCATCGACTTCCCGTCAACCACACACCGACGAACGTACGTGCTGGTTGCGCACCCTATTTTAGTTCATGGTAACGCGTTGCGTGCTGCTTTGTGTTGTAACCGATGGTACGTGGCTTTGTGTGTAAAATATTCCGCCTTTCTATTTCGTCGGCGGTTGGAATTTTGCTGCGGAAATTTCGAATTGTTTTATGAACGAAGGAGAAAAAAAAACAGAGGAAAATGTCAGCCGTGTATGGTACACTAGGTTGTTTCTATTTCAACTTTATCGAGTTCAACGTGTCATCATTAGGATAATTTTAATCTCGAAACAAACGTTATAATCGAAATAGACGTTATGGCCGAAGTAATTGAAAGTGAAAAATTGGAAGTACAGGGTGTTCTATAAATAGTGAACGATAGAGTGGCTCGAATTTCGAATGTTTCGAGAAGTTCTAGGTGCGAGAGAATAATCGTTGCCAAATAACGCTCGCAGCGAAAACGAAGACAATTCGACCCTACAGAATAATGAGAACACGTAACAAAATGCAGTTGGAATTTCAGAAAAAAAATTTTTTGACCAATTGAAAATTTTTTTGGGCCAAATTTGCGAGTCATGTGCATAGTACGGGCTTGGTATGAGTTATGTAGAACTTGGGAGACAAATTATATGCGATTGTTGCCTCGTAGAGCTTTCCAAAATATTTCAAATTTTTTCAAATTGACATCGTTTGAATGTTTTATCACAAAGCAACGTATACTTTGGGAACCCCTGAGAAGTAAAGAATGAGCATATTTTATTTACTGAGTCCTAAAGACCTCGAATTGAGCTCAATGGCTCATAAATTACGAATTCATTCATCGTATTTGAAAAGTGCTCAAAAATTTGGAATTTCTTCGAAGAATAGAAGGAAAGTGCGAAGTCCTTGAATTTAAAAAAAAAAAATTTATTTGAATTTTTTTCAATCTTGGGCAGACGAAATTCAAGTATTAGAGCGAAAAATGTTTGAATTGTTTGAATATCAATTTTTACTTTACTTTACTTTTTTTTACTTTTATCCATTTACGTGCCTTATACTGCAACTGAGGCCAGATTTGTAATTGTGGTTTGGTTATTGCTAAGTAGGGACTGTATGGTAGGTGGAAGGTTAAATTGTAAGCGTTGATTTTTATAAGTTGGGCAGTCTATGAGAAGGTGGTGAACTGTTAATGGGATGGAGCAAGTTTGACAGAGGGGTGGTGGGGATTTTAAATCTTCTATATTTTGAAAAATGTGTAATTAACAGCTTAAAAATTTTTTCAATTTTGAAAGACAACCTTCATGTTCTGATGAGATGAAAATTCAAAATTGTCTGAAAATCAATTTTTAATTTTGAAAGTATTTGCAGCTGAAAATTTTTTCAATGTTTGGAAAACGAAATTCAACTATTGTGCCAAAAAATTTCGAATTGTTTGAATATCAGTTAAGAAAAAAAAAAAAAAAAAATGGCCTCTTGAAATTTTTTCTACGTTGGGTGACAAAATTCAACTTTAATTATTTGAGAATCAGCTTTATTTATTTATTTATTTATTTATTTATTTATTTATTTATTAGCGCTATATACTGCCGCCTACCTCAAGAGACACGATTAAAGCCCTTTTGAAAAAATTCGCAGTTTGGCAGTTGGAATTTTTTCTCATCTTGAAGAGATGAGAAAAAAATCGCATTGTTTGATAATTGATTTTTAAATCCGGTAAATTTTGAAAAATGGGCAGCTTTGAATTTTTTCTTTCTTAAGAAAGAAAATTCAAATCGTTTGAAAATCAGTTTTATAGGATTTGAAAATTTTTGAAAATTTTGACTTTGAGAGAATTCATTGGGTCATTTGAAAAAAAAAAAAAAAAAACGAATTCGATCAACCTAAACTGATGAAAAATTTTGGTGTGGTGTTCAGCTTGGTAGTCTGCACCAATTATCAAAAATTGATTTTTTTTTTTTGAGCTATCTATGAGGTGAAAATTTCCTAAGGGGTTGCTGTTTGAATTTAAAAGAGAAATTTTTCAAAATTCGGATATTTTCGGTACCCTAGTTTTTCGTATTCGCGTTCACGAGGTGAAAACATAAATTTTTTTTAATATTTTTATTTAAAATTAATAATGTAATTAAAATAAATATGTATTATTGTCTCTATAATAAATCAATTTATAAATCAATTATTGATAGAAAAATAAATTGATATAAAAATGAATAATTGATTTTTTTTTTCAATTAATATATATAAAAAATAATGTAAAATTATACTGGCTGAAATGTGAAGGTACAGCGTCCCTCCCCTCCCCTTCTTCCGCAAACAAACCAAGTCGGTAGGCTACACTCGCGAAGAAATGATTTTCAATGTTAAAACACGCTGGCAGGCCCCTTCGAAGTGTTTGCTTGTTCGTCGACGAGGACACCTGTCAACCTTCTCACCAGTCATTAGAGCAGCGAGCCGAAGGGGATGTAATTTCTTTGATAATTTTACCTCGTTCACCTTTTTCGAAGTGCATCGTACGCTCTCGCATCTCTAGCGCCATTTTTCCCATTCATCCGTCGCCTTTCGTATATAGGTACTTCATTAGAGCCCTACGCGTCGACCCGTTCGTTAAAATAACGCGTTTAGGCGTCATTCGAAGGGGGTGAAAAAAGAGGGCCAGGGGAACTGGCTTTATTCGAATGCGGGTTCGCCTGGCTGTCGTTAATAATTACGCTTTCTCCCCTGGAAATACGGTGCCACCGATGACGTATAACGTGCACCTGATTTTGATCTATTTTCTGGCTCGCGGCGTGTATTCGAAAATTTTCGTATCGGCCAAAAAAATAATTCCGTCGGTTCTGGGGGGTTGAAATAGCGAAATGTTTCGATGGACGGGGAGAAAAGTCGAACGTTGGGTTACCAAAGTGGTAGTTTATTTGCTCGGTATGTGTAGATATCGATTAGTCGTAAATAATATTTTTTCCGGTTTGGTTTGTACGTCCAACTTGTCTGCATTATTTTACTGTCGATATCGCCTCTTTTCAATTTACGAGTATTGGGTATTGCGAATGTTGTACTCTAGAGTCGTTTTTTATTCGGTTTGTAGGAAAACGAATATCGCTTTTTTTTTTGTCAAATTACGAGATATCGTTTTTATTCGGTGTGATACGGTCGTTCGTGTAAGGGGAAAGAATTCACTTCGTTGATAAAAGGTGCGAAACCGTGGTTGATAAACTGGTATGGCGGTGGAGTTGAAAATTCGTTTTTGTGGAACAAAAAAGTTGTAATTGAAAAACGTAATTTTTTTCAAAACTCGTTGCAATCTGGTTGCCATGGGTGTTGTGCAAAGTGGCGTAGAAAACGGATAATTTTTAGCGGAGTTTTCAAGAATTACGATAGCTATTGCAACCTACCTCATTGATGTCAACTTTATTTTGCTATTTCAAGCTACTTGGGATAATGAGTAGTATATGTTGAAATTTTTAGCATTTATAATGAGTATATATTTCGCTAAAAATTCGTTCAAAAGTTGTTTATATGAATATGCAGAGGTACTTTCTTTCACACTTTTCGCTCGACTCAAAATGGCGGTTTACTCAGAATTTGACGAAGACTGAAGAGAGCTCCGTAGTGTCAAAAGTTTCGATTTACGTGTCATATGACGCAGTGAGATGAAGAACACCTTTGAGGGAATTTTCAGTTGTGAAAATTTTCGAATCTTACATAACACCTCGTAAAATACATTTAATTACAAAGTTCCAACTTTATAGGCAATTGGAAGCAAAGTATGAACGTTTGCGTCAAAATGGATTCAAAATGGCGGATGGTCAAAATTAAAAAAAGAAAAAAGTATTGGAAAAATACGCGAAAAATTACCTTTTGTTTCCTTTTCCAAATCACCTCTTTTAAAAATTAGTGTTGCTCTCGCTCAACCTTACAATAGTTACCAACGCTAGAACTTGTCATTTCATTTTAAAATAGTATGTTAGGAAATACGTATAAGAAAAAAATAAATAAAATAAGAAACCAAAAAGTTTGTAAAATTTGTTTATAAAATTGTATTTTATTGTTAAGCAGTAGGTATGTTGAGAGACACGTGTAATAAAAAAAACAACATCAACGTTTTGAAGATTTTGAAATTAAGTTTCATTTCGAATCAGTATGTTGGGAGACATGTGAAAAAAAACAATTTTGAAATATGTTTATGAAATTGTACTTCATTTCAAAACAGTATGTTGATAGACACGTGTAAAAAATGAAAAAATTAAAAATTAAACTTTGTTTTGAATTTTTTTTAAAATTGTGTTGAATAAGTATATTAGGAGACATGAAAAAAAAATGAAGTATGTTTATGAAATTGTACTTCATTTCAAAATAATATGTTGAAAGACACATGTAAAAAAAATAAAACTATGCTTTGAAATTTTTTTTTTAAATTCTGTTTCATTTTGAATAAGTATGTTGGGAGACATTTAAAAAAAAAAATTGAAGTATGTTTATGAAATTGTACTTCATTTCAAAATAATATGTCAAGAGATACGTGTAAAAAAAAAAAGGAAAAATGTTTTGAAAATTTGTTTATGAAATTGTATTTCACTATAGTACAGTATGTTGACGGACACGTGTAAAAAATCAAGAAATAAAAATATTTTAAAATTTTTTAATGAAATTGTTCTTCATTTCAAAACAGTATGTTCAGAGACACGTGTAAAAAAAAAAGAAAAAATGAAGAAAATTATGTTTAAAATTTTTTTTTAAATTGTGTTTAATTTTAAATAAGCAAGTTGGGTAACACTTGAAAAAAAAAATGAAATATGTTTATGAAATTGTACTTCATTCAAAATAATATGTCGAGAGACGTGTAAAAAATCAAAAATCAAAACAAAAATATATTTGTTTCAAAATTGTATTTTATTTTAAAATAGTATGTCGAGAGATACGTAAAAAAAAAGTGAAAATGTTTTTTTTTTTTTTTTTTTTTTTTATTAATTTATTTATACTGGCGTATGTAATTGCCAAGATTATCACGCCAGTGTATCTGTTAATTACAGGACAGTAAGGGTGGATTGAAAGTTTGTTTATGAAATTGTATTTCATTTTAGGACAGTATGTTGACAGACACGTGTAAAAGATCAAAAATTAAAAACAAACATATTTTTAAAATTTGTTTTAAATTATTTTTTTAAATTATGTTTAATTTTGAATAAAAATGTTGGGTAACACTTAAAACAAAAAAAAAAAACAAAAAACAAAAAATTGAAATATGTTTATGAAATTGTACTTCATTCAAAATAATATGTCGAGAGACACGTGTAAAAAATCAAGAATCAAAAACAAAAATATATTTGTTTAAAAATTGTATTTTATTTTTTATTTTAAAATAGCATGTTGAGAGACACGTGTAAAAAAAAATAAAAAAAATAAAACTATACTTTGAAATTTTTTTCAAATTGTGTTTCATTTTGAATAAGTATGTTGAGAGACATTAAAAAAAAAAAAGAAAATTGAAATATGGTTATGACATTGTACATCATTTCAAAATAATATGTTGAGAGACACGTGTAAAAAAAAGTAAAAATATTTTGAAAATTTGTTTATAAAATTGTATTTAATTTTAGAACAGTATGTTGACATACACGTGTGCAAGATCAAAAATCAAAAACAAACATATTTTTAAAATTTGTTTAAAAATTGAATTGTATATTAAAACAGTATGTTAGCAGATATAAAAAACGGTTTTTGAAACACGTTTATGAAAGTGTATTTACTTCATTTAAAAACGGTAGGTTAAGGGACACGTGTAAAAAAATAAACAAAAAAAATTTTACAAAGGTTTGCATGTTTGTAAAATTAAATTTTATTTTAAAGCAATTTGTGAACCATTCCATCAACATTTTGGGAAAATTAGACATACGTCACCTAAAGATATCGAAATCTAGGCAGTGCCTATGTTATAAATATGAACTCTAAATGTATCGCATATCTTGAAGTAAACTCGATGAAAAGATATACGTAATATTGCCTCATTTTGAATTGAACACGAACTTGGCATTATTTGCTTTGAGACATTTTTCCTTTTACCTATCTCAAACCATACTAGCCGTTTCGATTAACCCTGTAGAAACAAGCCACGGTGACAGGAGGAGGGCCAGAGTAAGTCCGTTTTCCGGCTGTGCCATTCGATGGGATTTAAATTTTGGCGTATTCGTTTCGTGAATGGCGGCAGACGTAGCCATTAGAGACTATCTCCTAGCGAGCCGTTTGAAAAGTAGAAGTGAAAAAATAAAACAAATCTCGTCCTGGACGGGCGAATAAATTACTCCGCTTAAGCGAGCATAAACAATCGACGCGGCAGAAATTTTCTCGGCTAATAGCGCGCGCGTTATCGTTAAGGTCGGAACAATAAAACATCCCATTATCGCGTATGCACGGTACGCGGATGTAAATGTACGCCTGTCTCCGTTGTTTCGCTTTTTCCTTTCCTTTTTTTTTTCCTTTTATCTCGCGCGACGTGTAAAGAAAATAATAACTACCGAAATACCACTCTCGACGGCGCAGCGTATTATTGTTGGTGCTGAATATAAAGAAGAAGAAAAAATTATACTTCGTTCCATATAGCACATTGAGTGGCGCATACGTGTAGGTTAAAATTCCGGTTTTTCTTTTTTTGTATTTCGCGTCACGTTGGTAATTCGACGTCGAGAGATGCGCGTCGTGTATGGTGGTATTTGTGTAGAATAAACATTACGTCGACCCGGGAGCCAAGTATGGGAAGAATATACCGACGTTACGTTTCGCATGATGATTGATGTTTATGTTCCGTCGTTCGGTCTCGGTTCTCTCGTTCATTAAGCGCGGATTTATGCCATCGGAGATGGCGTGACGCGAAATTTATCGATGTATATATATTTGTGATTCATGTACGTCGGAGTACGTGTAATGCGTGTATCGATGTATCGAAAGAAAAATATCGATACGTTGAAATTGATATGTTAATGAGTCCAAGTTGATGTCGATATACCAGTGTATTAGACTGTTTTTATATCGAAGCATAATTATGAATAGCGATATATTGAAATCGAAATATTAATTAATAAAAGTCGATAGCGTGCTGCATGAAATGAGAAATATCGATTCGTTAAAATCGATATGTTGATTAGTCAAAGTCGATATAACGATGCATCAGACTACATTCTCACATTCTCATAGCAATATTTAGAAACAGGTCTCTTGTATCTTTCGCAAGGACTGCAGAAGGTTGGCAAAGGGGGGCACCAAAGGTGCTTCTGTATAATCGAAGATTGGCGTACCTCTTACCTCATGCTCCAATTTATGAAAGTGGAGATACTTGACCACCTCTCCTGCGTTCCCTGATCTTTCATGAAATAAGTTGTTTTTTTTTACATCTACTTTTTTGTATAAACAAAATAAATTGCCGGTAATTAAAGATCTAAATGAAAATATCGATATATTGAAAAAGATGTATCGATATGTTGAAGAATCAAAGTCTATGTAATATCCACGCACCACCCTAATAATATCGATATATCGATACAGTAAAATGTATAGTGGAATAATCGAAGTTTTTATATCGATATATAAGCCTACTTATATCAATAAATCGATATAATAATATCGATATATCGATACATCGAAACATGAATAAAAAGTATCGATACAGTAAAATCTACAGGGAGATAATCTAAGTTTATATATCGATATATAAGCCTACTTATATCAATAAATCGATATAATAATATCGATATATCGATACATCGAAGCATGAATAAAAAGTATCGATACAGTAAAATCTATAGTAAGATAATCTAAGTTTATATATCGATATATAAGCCTACTTACATCAATAAATCGATATAATAATATCGATATATCGATACATCGAAGCATGAATAAAAAGTATCGATACAGTAAAATCTATAGTGAGATAATCTAAGTTTATATATCGATATATAAGCCTACTTATATCAATAAATCGATATAATAATATCGATATATCGATACATCGAAGCATGACTAAAAAAAATATCGATGTAATAAAACATATAGTGGGATAATCGAAGTTTATATATCGATATATAAGCCCACTTATATCAATAAATCGATATTTATGGAAATGGATACACCAATATTTACGCATATCTCTATGCGTCGAAAAGCAAGTCTCAAATATCGATGTATTAAAATCGATATGCCGAAGAATCTTAGTCGAATTCGTCGATGTATCGATCAATATCTTGATGAGTCGGTATGTTGAAATCCATTTTTATGCTGAATAATTTAAATCGATATATATCGATAGTCGATACTTCAAAATCGATATGTTGAAGAATCGATATTCATACGTATATTAAAAGATGAATGTAAAATAGCGATATATTAAAGATGTAATGTCGATATATCGATACATTAAAATATTATCGATGTGCTGATAAGTCGATGCATCGAAAGATCAACATTAAATTTAAATATCGACGCTTCAAAATCACTATGTTAGAAAATACCATTAAATACGTTTATTAAAAGATGAATATGAAATCGATATATTAAAGATTCAAAGTCGATATATCGATACGTACGAGTATATCGATAATTGATGTACTGATAACTTGATGTATCGAAAAATGAATATCTAAAATAAAAATATCGATGTGTTAAAAATGAAATCGATATATTCAAGAATCGAAGTCGATATATTATGATACATCGATACATCTAAATACTTTCAGTCTTTGATCCATGTGTTGATTGCTTGATAATAGGGACGAAATCGTTCACTTTTGAACTGAACGAAAATCGTTCACGTTCGTGAACTTTTGCCCGTAACTGAACTGAACGAGAACAAAATAGCTACGAACGCGAACTGAAATTTTTTACTGAAAACAAAAAGGAAAATGTACCAAATTGATTACTGAATGAGAATTGTTTTCAGTAATCAATATTGTTTCAGATGAATTGCAGGGGAAAAGTGACGAGCACCGAATTCTGCATAACTAGTATTTGCTAAAAAATGGGAATCAGTAAATAAATCGAAAATCGAGCTTTAATGACGATGAAACCGAAGCCGCGACTGAAACGTGAAATTTCACGTTACACTATTAAACTACTTTATGAAGTTCACATACGCGCGTATTCGATATTACGAATGTTGTTGCGAAACTTCCGACGCGGTATTGGTTTTCATTGATGAAAAAAAAAATATTATATTAATATATCATTTCAGTAACTAAAGAGGAAATGAATTATATCGCGAAACGTTCGCGTTTCTCTTCGTATCTGCCGGTTTCGTACACTATAATACGCTAATACAATAGCTCTCTAATTTAATAACCTCCGTCGAAAGAACGGCGTGCGGCAAATCAACCGCCTCGTCGTGCCGGAAAAAAAACGCGGACGCTTCGAGGAAACCCTTTGGCAAACGTTTCGGAACAGATGGGCGGGAAAAGGGGCGAATGGAAAAAAAAAAGTAAAAAAGAAAAATCCATATCGCTTCTTCGTAAAAACTTAGTCTATTAAAAAGCATCGTCGTCGTCGCCGCTGGGTCTTCGAATGGGAGACCGCGGCGCGTATTTCGATGCCAAAAAGAAATCAATAGCTTTTCTGGCGCTCAATGCGGCCGTAAAAATTGTTCGCTTTGTCTCCTTTATGTGGAAGCGTTTTTCGAAGGCTTTCAAAGTGCTCGATTCTTCGCAGGTAGAGAGTGAAAGGCGAATTAATACAAAAGCTCAACTTGGGGCCGCCAACTTTTCGCCCTTGTCCTTCGTGCCATTCGGTGGGCCCACCATTCGTTACGACTTATCGTACTTGGCGAACAATGAACGAGAGTTTCCCTTTTGTGGTGGAAGAGTATGAAAAATCATGAAATTATTCGCTTCGTGCTTTTTTTGTCCCGACGGAGTAACGATTGTAAGGCCGACAGTTCCGGTGCCAGGAGTGGCACTAGAGCGTGGATGTTGGCGGATGAAATTTTGATACTCGTACGAGCATGGTGGATGGGTGGAGTTGATTGTAGCTGTAGCCGATGACTTGGTGTTTGTAGTGATGATTCGTGGGTAGTAGAATGGAGTGAAATTGAGGAAGTGCAGCCCTTAGCGTAAAACTTAATTCAAGATCGTGATTGCAGTACAATTGCCCAAAAGTAATCGACAAGATTTTTCGAATTTTCCTAGTCAGAATTCCGTCGTAACAAGAAATTCGTTTCAAATTCATTCGTTTGTATGTCTCATTTTTTTTTTTCGTGTGTATTTTTTCCATATTGACTTACGAATTTACAGGGGTGCACCGAGGACATTCTTCGGGGGAGGGGGGGGGGAGAAAACCAAAAATTGCCAACTAATACCATGAAATTTTACCAACTGCTAACTTTTTTTTTTTGGCTCCACGAAAATAAGATGTTAAATAAGATGTCACAGTCTTGTTAGTCTTCAAAAAATTTAAAAATAGCTGTAATAATACTGCGCAAGTGGTCAAGTTTACCAACTTTATGCTAAAACTCCAAATTTACCAACTTTCCAAAAGCCAAGGGGGGAAGCTCCCCTCTCCCCCCTTTCGGTACGTCCCTGCGAATTTATTACTTTTGAGTATTATGCCATTATGTGAGATAGTTTGTTTGTTATCATTCACAAAATAAAATATATAAACTGATAAATACCAAAAAAAAAAATATTTAAAAAATAAATAAAAAATCCAAAAAAAAATTATAAATAAAAACTTATGCAAAAAATCATTTAAAAATACCCAAAAAATAAAAATGAAAACGAGAAAAATTTCCACCAAAAAAAAAAAAAAATTGTTTGAAAATAAAAATCATTCAATTTGACACATATTCAAGAGGTTACATTCTGTTCATTAGCTAACTCTATATATCAGTGGCGTATTTAAGGGGGGGGGGGTATTTTTGCCATATACAAATAAGGAACAACAGAAATGTAATATGCAAATAATCAATAGTAATAAAATCGCAAAATTAAAAAATGCGAGTACGCAAATATTAATTTTATGCCATCAACTCGTACATTGATTTTCAACTTTAGATGATTTTTTTTTTTTTTGATTTTTTTACTTGCTTAGTTATTATTTTTTTAATATCTTAATTCGCAATTTAATCTTATTTTCATAAAAAAAATCGTGAATAAAATTTTGAGCCTATCTAACAGATTTTTATATTTGAAAATTTCGCTAGACCCCCCCCCCCCTTGACCATCAGTCTGGATACGCCACTGCTATATATGTACTAGGTTTGACCTTTTTAGGTGGATTTGTTGAGGAGGAATGTAAGATCGATGAAATTTCCTGTCGTAATTTCACCTGCAAAAACCTTTACTCCCAAATTCACTCGTGAAGCTAAAATCAGAATAGTTTAGTCATTTGGGTTTATGTTATTATATGACGTCACAATGAAAAATTTTCAACCTCTCGTGTAGCTTTACCGCAGTTTGAAGTCGATAATCTCTCCCCTCTCCTCCCCCTCATTCTCTTAACATCATGTGTGGAGGTGAATTTGAAATTAAGTATAATTCTTATTCCAAATAATCATATGAGTCCATATTAATTACATTTATAGTCGTTTGAGGCCCTTCAAGCTCCACTCAAATTTTGACAATCCGCCATTTTGTTTCCATTTGTGCCCAAATTCAAAGATTCGTATTCTGGCCTTGAAATAACCGCACATTCAAATTTCGATTTTTCTAGTTTGATTTGGTAAGGAGATAAATGGAAGACTCGAGGAATTTCATGACTCAGAATTTCCTTATAAAGTCATTTTTCGCTCTAACTTGACTCCAAATGCACTTAAAAAGCTAAAATTCGAATGTGTTAGTGTCCTTGGCTTACTCTTTCGTACGAAGTAAAAAATAATAATTTTGAATCATATGTCCCCTGTCCATCCCCTCCTCCCGACAAGATTTCAGTGATCGGCCATTTTGAGGTATATGGAAGAAACAGGAAAATACCTTTTTCTCATCTCTGGGCAGAGTATCTAGCCAAATTTTGTGTAGTTTTTGTTTATACCCTCCCCCCTCTCTTGATTCCTTCTTGGTATAGCTATATCGTTTTTAAGTTGAAACTCAGCTAAAAATTAATCTAAACGAGTTAACATTTTCATGCGATTGAAATATAGAATATCGAAATTCTTAATAAAAAATTTAGCGTAGCTACATTTCCAAAATTTCGCCGGTACCTACTACCTAAGTAGCCGACGTGTGAAAAGGGAGTTCCAAAGGGACAGATGTACGCAGTGCAGAAAAACCTCTTGGGACTGGATGCTAAGGAGATTCATTCGGTTGTTTTCATTCCAAAATTGAAGTGGATTGGGGTAATTTGTCTTGGTTAGGAGAGGTTACTGTATGAAATTATCAATTACTTCAATAGCTGAACCTTGATTAGAATTTGAAGATTTCTTAATGGAAGCTTGCTTAGCACTTCGCTGCGTTTTATCGAGCATATCACTAGAAAATTCCACATGGGCAAAAACATTGTACGGGTTTTTTTTTGTACTCCTCAAGTACCATCTGTGACTTGAGAAAGTTATCTCTTGGACAGATTCTCTGTTTTCATTCTTATACTTCTTATTTGATTCCGATTACTTTTCATTCATTTTGTCTACGACTTCAGCTGTCATTACGTCATAGAAATTGTTTTCACTTCACAGTGTATACGCTGAATTAGACTCTTATGAGAATATTACCTTTCCCCTCTACTTATTTCTAGATGCGGAGTGTTATATGTTTATATCGTGAGAGCTATTATTTCTGTTCATAATTGGGTTGATAATGTGACACGATAGCTTCGAGTTTAGGAATTTTTTTTTTTAACGCTTACTTCGTGACATGTGTAGAAAGTTTATCGTCGTCGATAATCGAAGGATTAATTTTATTTATTAAATCGAAACGTAGGTCGCGATGTCGATGTTTATTTATGGATACGAAATGACGAATACGCCGCTTACGAAATGAGCCGGCGAGGCAGGATTTGTTATGGCGAAGAATTAAGGCACCTATTGGAAATTCGAAAACTCGGTTTCCACCCGTTCGCGGATCGAATCTCGGTATATAGTGGAGAAAGCGCAAACAATGCTCGCAAACGAGAATACGATGGGACGCGAAAAAAGGGTTCGGTGGTCCGAAAAAGAGAAACATTTACGATACGTAAATATTGACACGGAGGACGAACGGTATCGGCGTGGTCGAGCGGTGGCCATTTCGCTACGATGGTCGATCGCCCTTTTACGACGTGTAAATATTGACGTGCGTTTTTGATATAATATACGAAATTGAGAGGATTTCGGGCGAAAAGGGTGAGAGGAAACGGTACGTTTATTGGAATTGGAAACGCGTTAACGTAATAGAATAATTCGCGCGTTCGACGTTAATATTATCACGTACGTGAGCGCGGTTTTGCCATCTAAATAAACATATCGCGCGTACTTTCTCGTCGGATCGTACGAACTGTCAAGGACGAGCGAGCCCTTTCGACGAGGTTATCAAGCAATTGCGGAGCTAACGAGTGGCCCGTGATAGTAGGATGTAATGAGTGTAATCGGGCGATGGGAAAGGTTATAATTGCGGAGCGAAAAGCTTTGGGCTGTTGGGTGTGTTGGTGATGTGAAGATCACCTGTTCCATTTCACCGGATTTGTAAAGGAGGGTTTCAAGAAGCTGTAGATTTGAAGATTTTGACCGAATTCCTAACATGTATTATTTATTCCGCGCCCCCTCCCATAATCTTCAAATTTGCGACAATTCTAAGAGCATCGGCTATGAATCTTGCAGTAAGTATAAGGACTTTGGACAACCTTTCAGAACATTTGATTTCCTTAAATCGTCTTCAACTCTTAATAAGCACTCTTTACTACATTCTGAAGGCATCGATTATTCGAAATTTCAACTAAGATAATATTAGAGGTTTTTTAAAAAAAGAATTCTCAGATCATACACTGCAGTATCATAGTTTTTTTCTAAAAAAAAATTCAGCTACCAAATTTTAAAACATATGCATCTGTATTAATTCCTTAGAATAGCAGTTTAATGATGTATGCCGACTTTTGTAGTCTTAACGAGTTTTTCTATATTCTTTTGCTCACTATTAATTTGGCGTGATATTCAAAATTGCCAATTCGCCAGATTTTTCAACCAAGTTGACGATCTGGAGGTATAGCACACTTCCCACCCTCCTCGCGATGTTTCATCCCTGTACTGATTTGCAGCTTCAGCAGCTGGAGCTCGAGGTGTTTCGGTTGTTTGAGTATTTTGTGTTGAAGTTGAAGGTCTAGGATTGCCACATCACAAGTTAATGATCAATATTGCCGTTTGTCACTACATTATAAGATGGTTAACAATGTTGTCACAACATTGCAAGTTATTGCAGAATGTTGCTACATCGCATGTTGTTCAGCAGTGTTGCTACAACATCATGTATTATTCAATAATGTTCCTATTATAATAAAAGTTGATTAAGAATATTGTCGCAACATCACAGTTTGATGATCAATGTTGTCCCTATATTTCAAGTTGATCAAGTATATTGCCATAATGTCGTGAGTCGATCAATAATTTTATCACAAGTTAATATAAGTTAGTCTTCAATGTGGCTACAACATAATAAGTCGATCAACAAAGTTCTTATTATATTACAAGTTGATCAGCAGCGTTGCTACAACATCATATGTTGTTCAGCAATGTTGCTACAACATGAAAAATTGATCAAGAATATCGCAACAACATCACAAATTGATGATCAATGTTGTCACATGATTGAAGTGTGGAGTTGATCAACAATTTTATCATGACATAACAAGTTTTGATCAATATTGCCTCAACTTTATAAGTTAGTCGTCAGTGTTGCTACAACATAACAAATCGATCAGCAAAGTTCTTATAATATTACAAGTTGCTACAACATGAAAAATTGATCAAGAATATCGCAACAACATCACAAATTGATGATCAATGTTGTCACATGATTGAAGTGTGGAGTTGATCAACAATTTTATCATGACATAACAAGTTTTGATCAATATTGCCTCAACTTTATAAGTTAGTCGTCAGTGTTGCTACAACATAACAAATCGATCAGCAAAGTTCTTATAATATTACAAGTTGATCAACAATGTTGCTACAACATTATAATGTTGTTTAGCATTGTTACTACAACATCACATATTGTCCAACAATATTGCTAAAACATTACAAGTTGATCAATAATATTGCCACAACATAACAAGTTGATCGTCAGTGTTGCTACAAAGTAATAAGTTGATCAGCAAAATCGCTGCAACAATGTTGTCGCAATGTTACTAGTTGATCAACAATACCACCACGATGTTGTAAATTGATTACAATGTTGTCACAACATTATGTGTTGGTCAACAGTATTGATATAACATATCACAACATTGCAAAGGAACTTTCATCATTGACATGTGTAATGTATAGATATATGAATAAATGAGGAGGTAAACCATTTTAATAGTAACTCACGGTGCGCTACGTTGAATGACATGCTCCTCTCTCCCAACAACTCTTCCTCCATGATAGCGTTTAATTCCATAGTGTCATTCTCCATGACTTTAGATTATTCGCAATTTCAAGTTTTGAACAGGTTTTGTGTTAGTACCAAACTGTTTACTCGGCTCGATTCAGGTTTATGAAATTTGAAAAAAAAAAAAACTAACGAGTAATTACTGGTAATGCTAAAAGCTGCTACCCGGTAAGAAAGCCCAAAAGGAAGAGGCACTATCCTATAACGAAATAAAGAGGCGCCGACTTTTCGTATGCCAATTAATTTTGTGACCAGAATAAAGTCCGAAATCACAGGTATCCTTAAATACCAAGAATTGATAATCAGTATTGCCCCTATGTTATAAGTTGTTCAAAAATGTTGCTACAATACTGCCACCATATTACTAGTTGATCAACTGTGTTGTCCAGCGTTGTCCAGAGAAAATCTGGGCCTAGAACAGGAGGAAAAGTCATAAGAGCAAAAAAAAGGTTGTGGAGATAAAGACAGATTTTTAGCACCGATGCGTCAAGTCGCGGACCATCAGTGCCCCCCCCCCTCTGCTCAGGCCTGGCGTTGGAACAATATTACTGCAACATTTTGAGTTGATCAACAATCTTATTCCAACATTGCAAGTTGTTCAACAATGTTGCTACAATACTGCCACAACATTACTAGTTGATCAACTGTGTTGTCATAATATTGCTAGCTGACCAACAATATCGTTACAACATTTCAAGTTGATCTACAATGTTATCACAACATTGCTAGTGTTGTTCAACGATGTTCCTACAGTACTGCCACAACATTACTAGTTGATCAACTGTGTTGTCACAATATTGCTTGCTGACCAACAGTATTACTACAACATTTTAAGTTGATCAACAATGTTACTACAACATAACAAGTTGATGATGAATATTGCCACAACATTATACGTTGTTCAACAATGTTGAGAGTACTGCCATGACATTACTAGTTGATCAACTGTGCTGTCACAATATTACTAGTTGATCAACTGTGTTGTCACAATATTGCTAGCTGACCAACAATATTAACACAACATTATAAGTTGTTCAACAATGTTGTTGCAGTACTGCCATGACATTACTAGTTGATCAACTGTTCTGTCACAATATTACTAGTTGATCAACTTTGTTGTCACAATATTGCTAGCTGACCAACAGTATTACTACAACATTTTAAGTTGATCAACAATGTTATCACAACATAAAAAGTTGATGATGAATATTGTCACAACATTATAAGTTGTTGAACAATGTTGCTACAGTACTGTCATGACATTACTAGTTGATCAACTGTGCTGTCGCAATATTACTAGTTGATCAACAATGCTATCACTGTAAGTTGATCAAGAGTGTTGTGACATCGCAGATTGATCAATAATATCAACACAGCGTTAGAAGTTAGTCAGCAATGTTATTACAACATTGCAAGTTGATCAACAGTGTTGTGGCAACATCGCAAGTTGATCAACATCAATAACTCATCGTTACGATGTATAGCTCTCATTTCAAGAATATGAACTCGTATTATCACCATGATGTAAGACTACTTCCATGATGTCTTTATTATGTTATAATGAAAGCCTGAACCAACATGATACAGAAATTCAGCTTCAGTAATGCTGCGTGACTACTTGCATTTTTTGTTTTCGAATTACACCCTGTTGCGATGTTAAGGGAGATGATTTCGATGGTAAAGCCGATTATTTCGTTGCTGGGCGGCAACCCTTTTCGAAGAGCGGCATTTCATATGACGTGTGTCGTTAAGTTCTCGGCGGGAGATGACGGTTAATTGACGATCGCTGCTCGAGTCTAGATAAGAAACGCTCGAGTATCGGTTACCGTGTGACCGCGTGTCCCGACGGTGGACACGGAAAGGCGGATAATTTCTCGATGTATACTTTATGCGGAGCCATTCGACTAACGGGTATTTTCGTTTTGTTTTTTTTGTTTCGCAGATATATTGCCTTCCGTATGCCAAGAAGTGAATAACAATAGTACCGTATCGACGAAACCGTGTAATAACGTTACCACTAGCGGCGGCAACGCCAGCGCTCGTAAACAACGTACGGCCCTGCTAACCAATCAGCAGCCGGCGGTAGGCGTGGCGGCGGTCGCGGCTACGGCCGGCGGCGCCTGTACCGGTTGTAATCCGTGCCTGGAAGGCGATCCGGGCGGCTATCTGGTGTCGCAGCATAGACGCATGCAACAGCAACCGTGGTCCGGTATGACGGCGCCGCAATTCGCCTCCTTCCCGACGAACGGTAAATTCCGCAAAACGTTGGATTCGCCCGCTGTGGTGGCGGCCGCCACGTCCTACAATGTGCAGAAACGCAGCACGCCCTGGTCGGACGGCAGCGTATCGACGAAACGTACGAAGACCGCCGCCAGCGCTTCGAACGTCGCCGATAAAATGCATAATACTATGTATTCGGCGTCCGCTAATTTTAGTCAATGGTGTAATAATATTTTACCGAGTTACGCGTCGACCGCCTCCTCGACGGTGGCGACGGCCGGCGTCGATTGTTGTAAAGTATGCCAACAACAGCAGTGGAATTACACGAGTCATTGTCGAGCTGCCAGCGGTACGACCGCTTCTAGTATTATATGGAATAATGAAAATATGCTACGATTATTTCAAGTCTGATTAAATTATTAAAAAAAAATTTTTTTGTTTTGTTTTCTCTCCTTTCTTTATATTTTACGCGTATGTGTGTGTTTTTTCTTTCTTTATTTTGTAAGCTGAGCTTAGATATCGACGTGTTTTTTCTTTTCCTTTTTTTTTTTCTCTTTCTCGGTTTTTTGTTGTATTCTTTATTTTTCTTTTTATGTTTCTTTCTTTCGTATTCGGTGCGTAGGGTGAACTGACGTTTATGGGTTTTGTAGCATTCCTTCCTGCGTACTTCTGGGGGGTTAGAGTAAATAAAAAAATGAAATTATGATTGAAATTAAAAAAAAAATTAAAATTCGCTTTGGAAGAGTTCGCTCATTAAAAATTAAAAAAAAAAAAAAAAAATTAAAAAGTATGGAAAAATGCTTTTCAAAAATTACTGCGAAAGAGGAGGGGAGGATGCCGAATCTGTATTCTTACGAGACAATAATGAATAACTTCTACGGCGAGGTCCTATACACGTACACTACGATATTTCGATACGATACGTACCTTATAAATGTAGCTTATTACGAATATGAACGAATAATTATTTTTGTCTTATATAAAATTTTCATTATACTTTATTATTCGTAATTTATTTATTTATACAAATATGTACCGTAGTTACCTAGACATGTTTTTGTTTTGTGATAAACCTATCCAGCTTGAGTTAGCTGTGTACAGTGTTTATAAGTACTATAATGTTTTAGACGTTCTTCTTACTATTTTTTTTTTGTATAGCATGTGATTTGAGATAATTTGTACAAAGCTTTTTTGTTTTCGAGTCACGTACGCGCGTTATGTAATTCGAGATGATTATTTACTTTCCTAATTTGTTTTTTTTTTCCTAAGGTTTTTCATATCGCCAGATTAGTCTGTATAACGTATATAATGTATTTGAAATTTTTCACTCTCGTCATTGTGATATATATGTATTTATGTAGTATTAGTATCGAGGGAAAAAAAATTATGAATGGAAACAAGAGGAGTGTGAACGAGGTCCTTTTATGGGTCTACTTGCTTTGGAACCTTATGGCCCTGAAGTGAGGATGCTGGCAGTTAAAGAGGGACCTTTATTTCACATGAAAACCTTTACTATGTGGATAAAAGAACTATTTTTGGTACAGTAGCATTTATGTGCCGTGAAAACAGGGTTATCAGAATTTCAGGACTACTAAACGATACGATTTTGGTTCCGGGTTCTGGGTTCAAGATTGTGGTTCTGGTTCTAAGTGCAGAATTTTGGTTTCAGTTCAAGTATCAGGTGTAATGTGGAGGTGGAAAAGCTAAAGAGTAATGATATGATTTACCACTTTGCTTTACGTGCTCCCGGTCCTCTTTTGATTTTGAAAAAACTTGAAAAATTGTTCGGTTTTTCTTTTGGTGCAGTTATCATAATAATCATTATTTTTCAATTTCTGATATAAATTAAATTTAAAATTTCGGAAGATACGAATTTAAATGCGAAACCGCTTCATTTTTGCCTAATTTAGAGTTCAAAATTTGGAGCTGGTTCAGGTTACAGTTGAGGTTCCACGTTACAGTTTAGATTTTGGTTCAAAATTTTAGCTCTGGGTTCATTTTAGGTTCTTCGAATAATTTGTAAGTTTGGTGCAAATTCTGGGTTCAAGATTTTGTATCCAGTTCTGGTTTAGGTTCTAGGTTTTGGTTATTCAAATAATTCATAATTCCCGGTCAAGATTTTAGGTTCAGAATTTTAGCTCTGAGTTTACTTCAGGTTCTATATTTTGGTTTGGGTTCCTCGAATAATTTGTAGTTCTGGTTCAAATCCCAGGTTCAAGATTTTGAGACTTATTCTGGTTTTGGTTCTGGGGTTTCAAGTAATTATCGATTCTGGTCAAGGTTCTAGGTTCAGAATTTTAGCTCTGGTTTTAGTTTGGGTTCCAGATTTTAGTTCAGGTTCTTCGAATAATTTGTGGTTCTGATTCAAATTCTGGGTTTAAAATTTTGGGGCTAGTTCTAGTTTAGGTTTCAAGTTTTGGTTCGTGATCGAGTTCTTCGAATAATTTGTGATTCTGGTTTAGATTCTAGGTTCAAAATTTCAGCCCTGGGTTTACTTCAGATTCTACATTTTGGTTTGGGTTCTTCAAATAATTCGTGGTTCTGATTCAAAATCTGGGTTTGAAGTTTTGGGGCTAGTTCTAGTTTAGGTTTCACGTTTTGGTTCGGGTTCGGGTTCTTCAAATAATTTGTGATTCTGGTTTAGATTCTAGGTTCAAAATTTCAGCCCTGGGTTTACTTCAGGTTTTACATTTTGGTTTGGGTTCTTCGAATAATTCGTGGTTCTGATTCAAAATCTGGGTTTGAAATTTTGGGGCTAGTTCTAGTTTAGGTTTCACGTTTTGGTTCGTGTTCGGGTTCTTCAAATAGTTTGTGATTCCGGTTCGGATTCTAGGTTCAAAATTTCAGCCCTGGGTTTACTTCAGGTTTTACATTTTGGTTTGGGTTCTTCGAATAATTTGTGGTTCTGATTCAAATTCTGGGTTTAAAATTTTGGGGCTAGTTCTAGTTTAGGTTTCACGTTTTGGTTCGGGTTCGGGTTCTTCAAATAATTTGTGATTCCGGTTTAGATTCTAGGTTCAAAATTTCAGCCCCGGGTTTACTAATTTTCAAACTTTCTGTGAAAGAAAAATGATGACAGAGAGCAAAGTATAATGTCAAGCCATTCAAACAAAATTATTTCCTCAGTCGCACATTGGGTACTAAAATATCATTTTTGGCTTGAGTCTGGTTTGGATTCATGTTCCAAGTTTTAGTTCGGATTATTAAAATTATTCGCAGTTCTAGTTCAGATTTTGGGTGTAGCTCTAGTTCAGTTTCTGGATTTTAGTCAAAGTTCTTGAGATAATTTGTGGTTCTAGTTCAGATTCCAAACTCCAGATTTTAAGCATGGTTCTAGTTATGTTCTGGATTTTGATTGGGGTTCTTGAAATACTTCGTGGTTCTGATTTATATTCTTGGTTCAAGATTTTGGGTATAGTTCTGGTTCGAATCGTAGGTTTGGTTTAGTTTAGTTTCTTAAAATGATCATTGGTTCTGGTTCGAATACGTGGTTCAAAATTTCAGCTCTGGTTTCACTTCTGGTTCCATATTTTGGTTCCAGTTCTTCAAATAATTTGTGATTCCGATCCGAGGTTCAAAATTTAAACTCCGGGTTTATATCAAGTTCCATATTTTGTTTTTTCGAAAAATTTGTGGTTCTGGTTTACATCCCTGATTCAAGATTTTAAATTGAATTCTTGTATAAGTTCCGGGTTTTTTCTTATAATACTAGCTTCTGGCTTAGACTCAGGGTTTATGATTTTGGATCTAGTTCTAGTTCAGATTGCTGGGTGTAGTTTCGAATGATTGATACTTTTCGAAGTTCTGGTTCTAGATTGGTTCTAGCTTTGCAAAATTTTCAGACACGAATAGCTTCCCTTCATTTCCCGGACTGGTTCGATTATCGAATTAATTTTCTTTACGAAGTGCCTGTCACCATACACGATCATTATAGATCAGTTAAAAAAAAATGAAAATCTTCAGCGTTCATCCGCAGTGTAAGAGTTCCTGTGCTAAATGAAGGTTCGTTATTGAGTGCATTGAATACTACAACTTCTGGGCTATAAGGTTCTACTGTACTTGGGTCCGAAAAGGGACCTTACTTGCACTTCTTTTCAGAGAACGATCGCTGCATTTCTCGATAAGGGGAGCTGATTTAATGACGGTTTCATTTCGAAATGAAATGGTCTATGGGAGGTTCCCCTTGCGGAGTGGTTTTTTTTTCGAGGAAAAGGGGGCTTGAAAATTTTGGATTAAAAAGGGTAATTCATTTTAATATTTAAGCTGTCACGTGTCATTAGTAACCTGTGAGAAGTATGCGCGTAGGAAGCTTTCGATTTTCTTTTTCTTCATTTATTGTACGCGATGATGTTCGACATTTTCGTATCCTAAAAGTTACGTATCTGGATTGTACGAATGTCAACGGCGAGCGAGTACTAGAGTGTAGAGTAAGATCGACTGACGAAGATGATACGTTATTTTTTCGGTGTAATTTTTCCGAGCTTTTAGACTGAGTACTTTAGTTGACTTAAAGGAAGCTTTCGGGAATATTTCAAAGACTGTTTTGTATCGATAAACGATTAACGTGTAGTTTTTCAGCGTCGAGCTACGCTATCGACGCATTGTGTAATCGGAATTGGAAAATACGCGTACGCCGTATTACACATTCCGCAAAACAAACGTACGAAGTTGGTTGGAATGACGAAAAAAAAAAAAACGATTGTGTATAATATGCCGTATTGTGTTCATTTCGAAAACATAATGTTGAAATTTGTCGAATCGAGTGCGATTCGATTTCAGGTTTTTTTCTTCGGCTACGATTTTGAAATATTAGACATATCGCGAACGTTTTCGTTTTAAGATTTCTACATCTGTCGACTGTTGTACCTACGTTATTTGGCAAAATTGGGCTTTCATATAGACTGTTTCGATGATAAATTTACAAAATTGTTTATAGAGCTCCGTAAAACGCTGAAATTTGTTTTGTTTTTTCGTTTTCGATTAATTTATAAGGTGTAATTATCGCTTGTTTTTTTTTTTTTCTTTCATGTCATCAATATGATACTATTACGTATTATACGATATTATATAGAATTGCGGATATATCATATGTTTAGTATTAAGCGCGCGCGTGTGTTTATTCCTCTTTATTTTTAATGTCTGTGATAATTAATCCATTCGGCCGTATAAGGTACTTTATAATCATAATATATATTATATATACGTATGTATTTATGAAAAGAAAGAAGCGAACATTAATTAATATTCATTACTTTTAACTATCATCAAATTTCTTCAAATAAAAGTTCTGCAACGTAGTCTCTTTGTTTTTTTGTTCGTTATTCGTGAATAAGTAAAACTCTTTAGATTGCTAGAAATGAGTGGGAAAAGTGTGAAAAAATGTCTACGAAACAAAATCATTGGTAATGAGCGATGATCGATAGTTATAACGATAGTATCAATAGTTCTGCTTCGATATATTGATTCGTTATATCGATAGTTTTTTCTATTTTTTTTTTAAATTCTTATTTGTGTATTATTGGCGCCTAATAAATTAGGTATACGCATACCAACCAGGTCTGTGGTATCTGAAAGGCTATTTTGAAGAACTAGATATATCGTCAAAATCGAGTGAAAAAATCAAAGCAATTATAATAGCTCAACTTATGTTGTGAAAGTAGCACAACGCATTTATAGTACGCAAATAACGTTGAATGTTTTCAGAAACATTTCGGTTCCAGTTACTCGTTTGTAAACTTGGAAACTGGAACTGAAACACTTTACGTTACATTCAGCGTTATTTGTATACTATGAAATCATATCCGTCGTGCTACCTTCACAACATGAGTTTTACTATTTTCACAACTTGGAATTTTTTGCGCGATTTTACTTCGACATTACTACTGTTAGTTTTTCTGAATGAAGGGTTTCTGTTGACATGAAATCGATTTTCTGTGAAACATGCCATTTGGGGGAGGGGTGAGGTGATGTAACTGGCTCGAAATCAGCGTGCTCAATTTGATGAAAATTACCGAAAAGATCAATACTAACGTATTAGCTCGATATAAATTCTCAATTGTTTTAAAATTCATGATGAATAATATTCGCCTTATACGAAGTGGTATGCAATTTGATTGACGTATTTTGAAAATATAAAAATGTCTTTTTAATTGGTTTGAAATTAGTCGCAATAACGAAGGAGGTGTCCTTTTCCACTGATTCGACGTCGGTGGTTTCGAATATATCATCAGAATGAATAAACTGCCTTTTTGTAAGTTCATTTTTTTTTTTGAAAAATTGCTATTTTTCTAGGAAGGAGAGGGAGGGGCAAAAAAATATTGTCATATTAGGAATCAGCGACCTCGAATTAGTCGAAAACGACACTTATCTCAATTTTTTTGGAATCGTCGAAATTTGGAAAAATCCACGACCTATAGGCTTCTTCGTTTTTAGACCAAAAAAACTTTTTGTCAGATTTTGTCGTGCAAAGTGTCTAGATATAGGTTTTCGAACCCGAGAAACTCATTTTTGGAGTCAGTTTTTGCAAATTATGTGTTTCCGCTCAGATAACTACTATTTTTCATCAAGAACGCCATTTTGTGGGGTAAGGCGCGATCAATATTTGATTGATAACATATTCGAAATCAATGACCTCAAGTTGGTAGAAAATGACATCTCGTTCATTCTTCTAACCAATTCCTAACCAATTATAGAGGAATTTTGGATATTTTCAAAATACGCCAGTAAGGTTGCCTACTACTTCGTATAAGGCAAATGATATTAATCATGAATTTTGAAACTGTACGTAATTCTTACTTTACTAATATGTTAGTCTTGGAAGTTTTTATCAATATTTACTGAATCGAGCACGCTGGTTTCGAATATGCTATCAAATTCAACTATTGACCCCACCTTACCCCACAAAATGGAGTTTTTGGTAAAAAACGTATTTATCTCAGCGGAAACGCATAACTTCGAAAAACTGACTCCATAAATGGATTTCTCGGGTCCGAAAACATGTATCTAGACACTTTGCACGACAAAATCTGACACAAAATTTTTTTGTCCAAAAAACGAAGAAGCCTATAGGTCGTGAATTTTTCCGAATTTCGACGAATCCAAAAAAATCGAGATAAGTGTCGTTTTCGACTAATTCGAGGTCGCTGATTCCGAATATGACAATATTTTTTTGCCCCTCCCTCTCCTTCCTAGAAAAATTGCAATTTTTTTCAAAAAAATTGAATTTTGGAGGGGATGGAGGGGAGAGCGCCAAAAAATATCGTCATATTCGGAATCAGCGACCTCGAATTAGTCGAAAACGACACTTATCTCGATTTTTTTGGATTCGTCGAAATTTCGAAAAATCCACGACCTATAGGCTTCTTCGTTTTTTGGCTAAAAAAATTTTGTGTCAGATTTTGTCGCGCAAAATGTCTAAATATAGGTTTTCAGACCCGAGAAATCAATTTCTGCAATCAGTTTTGTAATAGCATGAGTTTCCTTTGAGAAACACGAATTTTTTTTATCAAAATGTCAATTTGTGGTTTGGAAGGGGTTGGTGATGGAATGGGATGATATAGTCGGAACTATGGTACTCAATTTAATAAAAATTAGTTACAACCATCACAGTAAATCAGTAGGTAAGTGAAATACATTAATTTTTTCTAAAAATGTGAATAAATCACTAGCGCCTTTTATCCAGGAATATCACACTTTACCAACGTATTTCGTATATTGAAAATCCACAAAAATTATTGAAGTAGCATTAGAGTGATGAAAGAGATGACGATTTCGGTTGATTCGAGGTCGATGGCATAGATTCCGATTAATAAAAATTGTATAAGTTCTCTGACTATCATACAGTACATAAATGTACAATAATAGTTTATAGTGTATTACATCATTTTATTGGATAACAAATTTTAAAAATATATATCCTGAATATTCATTACCCATATTAATTAATAAGACAGATTTTATAGAAATAAAAGAAATAAATAAGAATTCGTTAGATATGATATGAAGGGATAATAATGATTCGATAAAGAAGGCTTATTAATAGAGATTTATTGAATGAATAGTGGGACGCGCCAAAACATACATTATGAAACTAACGTTCACTATTTTCAGAGTTTTGAGATCAATTATTCAAATCGTATACTTTTCCAAACCGCGGCAGGCACCATACGTTTACCTAATTTCAATTCACAAATAAATTGCGTCGATAGCATTAGTTGAAAAAAACAACAACAAAAAACACACATTCTCCTTCTGTGACATTCAACTATAATTCAAATTTTCAAGAAATAAAAACAACGAATATTTAAAATGTAAAAATAATTGGTAAATACATTTCAGACATTCTAGTAATAATAAATCTTCAAGATTACAAGAATCGAAAATGCGAATGTGGAAAACATATTCAACATGGTTTTTACTTCGTACCCTTCCTTTAATGTAGTACAACGAAAAAATATGTCAAATTCTGAACATGGCACAATGAGGAATAATTATACAATGATATTCGGGCAAAATAAGTTCAATAGCATTTGAATTTTCGATTGTCTTTTGTAATTAGTCAATTTTTGAACTTCATTCGATGGCCTCACAATTTTTTTTTTTTTTTACAATATTCATCATTATTACATAGCGAATTACATAATAAAATATCAACTCTACGAAATAATTCTTAAGAATAGATAAAAACTGAAGAAAATACACAATAATATAAAATCATAAGAATTTTTTAAATCTTAACCGTAACATCAAATTTATATACTGATGGTTTTTTGTTATTGTTTTATGATGTTGCTGATTACAAGGTACAAAATGATACAATCACCACGAATTTAGCCGAATGAAGGTCTCACACGTCATTTCGGATGCATCTGAAACAATCACATGATACCAACAAATTATTATCGAATTTTCATTTTACAGTAGGCAGTATTGGCAAATATTTTCGTGATGGTCGATGGAACACACACATAATTATTCATTTGGTATAACATACGCATAATTTATGTTTGAAGGAAAGAGATGGTAGAAAATGAAAATGAGACTGAAATGGGGCTCAACCAACACTCGAAAACTGCGATAAAATTGTTAATTTGAGAAAAAAAGTCAGAACAACAAAAGTTACTGAGAGGAAGTAGGAATTCAACGCTTTACACTTCCTACCTGAATTTCCAAGATAGGCAATTTATTTGACTCTCGAACGCAGTAAAAGAAATGCTAATTATGGGGAAAGTATAAGGAGAATCGAAGTTGCTGAGAGATGATTGAAATTCAACAAATTGTTATTTTCTGTCTTAATTTCCAAGATAGGCAACTTCTTCAGCACTGGAAAACGCGAGTAACCCTGTTTCATAAAGCAAAAGTATTTGGAGAATATGAGTGGAAAGATGTTTATAATTCATTACATTATATTCTTCGCCAGCAATTCCAATATAGGCAACATGATCGACCCTTCAAAACTTGAAAAATGTTGTCAACTCGAGAAGAAATATTAGGAGAACAGAAGTGGCTGAGACGTGCTCGAAATTCAACTCAGTTCATATTCTGCCTGCAATTTCAATATAGGCAACTTGTACGACACGATAAAACGGTGAAAAACCAACTAATTTTAGAAGAAGTATTAGGATAATAGAAGTTGCTGAGAGGTATTTGAAATTTGGCTCATTGCAAACTATGCCTTGATTTTTATGCTAGGCAACTTGTTCGACACTATAAAAGTGCTGAAAACCCTGGTATTTGAGAAGAAGTATTAGGAGAGTAGAAGTTATTGAGAGGTATTTGAAATTCGTCTCATTGGCAAACTATGCCTTGATTTTAATGCTAGGCAACTTGTTCGACACTATAAAAGTGCTGAAAACCCTGGTATTTGAGAAGAAGTATTAGGAGAGTAGAAGTTATTGAGAGGTATTTAAAATTCGACTCATTGGCAAACTATGCCTTGATTTTTATGCTAGGCAACTTGTTCGACTCTATAAAAGTGCTGAAAACCCTGGTATTTGAGAATAAGTATTAGGAGAGTAGAAGTTGCTGAGAGGTTTTCAAAAATTCGTCTCATTGGCAAACTATGCCTTGATTTTTATGGTAGGCAACTTGTTCGACACTAGAAAAGTGCTGAAAACCCTGGTATTTGAGAAGAAGTATTAGGAGAGTAGAAGTTGCTGGGAGGTTTTCAAAAATTCGTCTCATTGGCAAACTATGCCTTGATGTTTATGCTAGGCAACTTGTTCGACTCTATAAAAGTGCTGAAAACCCTGGTATTTGAGAATAAGTATTAGGAGAGTAGAAGTTACTGAGAGGTTTTCAAAAATTCGTCTCATTGGCAAACTATGCCTTGATTTTTATGCTAGGCAACTTGTTCGACATTATAAAAGTGCTGAAAACCCTGGTATTTGAGAAGAAGTATAAGGAGAATAGAAGTTATAGAGAGGCATTTGAAATTTGTCTCATTGGCAAATTATGCCTATAATCTTATGCTAGGCAACTTGTTTGACACTACAAAACTGGTTGAATTTTTGAAAACCTCTCAGCAACTTCTACTCTCCTAATACTTTTTCTCAAATACCAGGGTTTTCAGCACTTGTATAGTGTCGAACAAGTTGCCTAGCATAAAAATCAAGGCATAGTTTGCCAATGAGAAGAATTTTTGAAAACCTCCCAGCAACTTCTACACTCCTAATACTTCTTCTCAAATACCAGGGTTTTCAGCACTTTTCTAGTGTCGAACAAGTTGCCTACCATAAAAATCAAGGCATAACTTACAATGAGTTGAATTTTTGAAAACCTCTCAGTAACTTCTACTCTCCTAATACTTTTCTCAAATACCTTGAGTTTTCAGCACTTTTCTAGTGTCGAACAAGTTGCCTAGCATAAAAATCAAGGCATAGTTTGTCAATGAGACGAATTTTTGAAAACCTCTCAGCAACTTCTACTCTCCTAATACTTATTCTCAAATACCAGGGTTTTCAGCACTTTTATAGAGTCGAACAAGTTGCCTAGCATAAAAATCAAGGCATAGTTTGCCAATGAGTCGAATTTTAAATACCTCTCAATAACTTCTACTCTCCTAATACTTCTTCTCAAATACCAAGGTTTTCAGCACTTTTATAGTGTCGAACAAGTTACCTAGCATAAAAATCAAGGCATAGTTTGCCAATGAGACGAATTTTTGAAAACCTCTCAGCAACTTCTACTCTTCTAATACTTTTCTCAAATACCTTGAGTTTTCGCACCTCTATAGTGTCGAACAGGTTGCCTAGCATAAAAATCAAGGCATAGTTTGCCAATGAGACAAATTTCAAATGCCTCTCTATAACTTCTATTCTCCTAATACTTCTTCTCAAATACCAGGGTTTTCAGCACTTTTCTAGTGTCGAACAAGTTGCCTACCATAAAAATCAAGGCATAACTTGCAATGAGTTGAATTTTTGAAAACCTCTTAGCAACTTCTACTCTCCTAATACTTATTCTAAAGTACGTGGGTTTATTGCAGTTTTATAGAGTCGAACAATTTGCCTATCATGAAAATTAAGGCATGGTTTACAATGAGTCAAATTTCAAATAATTCTCAACAACTTTTACTCTCCTAATTTTTCTTCTTGAATAACCAGGTTCGTAGCAATTTTTTAGCATCAAGCCAGTTGCCTAACATAAAAATTGAGGTACAATTTGGTAATGAGTTGAATTTCAAATACCTCTCAGAAATTTTTATTCTCTTGGTTTTTCTTCTAAAATTAAAAGATTTTTTGCAGTTTTATAGTAGCAAACAAGTTGCCTACATTTGAATTGCAGCCCGAAAGTGAAACGAGTAGCAACTTCTAGTTTCCTGAAACTTTTTTCGTATTAACAGTTTTTTTACAGTCTTAGAGTATCAAATACGCTGCCTATCTCAAAAATTGAGGCGGAAAGTGCAATTTTTTGAATATCACACCTCTATGCTTCTTCCACTTCCCTAATAATTTCGCTCAAATGAACTAGTTTATTGTAGTTTTCAAGTGTTGAACAAGTTGCAGATTTTAGAAAACAAGGCATAGAGTTAAAATTTGTCGAATTTCAAATTCTTGGAGCATTTTCTACTCTCCTAATATTTCTTCTCAAACTAACAGTTTCTTTGCAGGTTTTGCATGTCGAATAAGTTGCTTATATTGAAAATCAAGGCAACGAGCAACAATGGATTGAATTTCAAACACCCCTCAGCACCTTCTATTTTCCTAATACTTATACTCAAATAAATAGTTTAATCGCAGATTTTGAATACCTAATAACTTGCATAAAGGCGAAAGTAGGGTAAAGAGGTACAGAGTGGTAATTTGTTGAATTTTCTACACCTCTGAGAACGTCTTCATTATCTTAAATTTTAAAATTAAGAATAACCACGTATTTCTACATCTAATACCTATCTTTTTCTCTCCCCACAATATTTTTTCGAAAAGTTTTCTTCATCGATTTAAAATTTTTCAGTTCATTAAAACTGAAGGCGAGATGCCCAGAATGACCGAGTCCTATATTTATAACCATCTCCCATCTTTCAGGTGTTTAATTTTCACTTTCTTGGCAATAATCGCTGTTTTTAGCGAAAGAAGTTCGTTTTCGAGCGAAAAACCATGTGATCAACAAAAAAGCTTTAAGTAATCAAAAATGAAGTTTATCTCGATTTTCTGCAAATTTCTAGAAATTTTCAAAAATCAACCCAAATGAAATGTTCCCCTTCGCCCATCATTCCTTCGTTCCTTCATTCAAAAACGTAATTTCTCAGCAAAAAACAGCAGAACGCCCCTAAACGATGTCAGATTCGAAATCAGCGATTTTAAATCACTTGAAAATCGCATAAGAGTCTCTTAATCCAACCTTTTCCGAAATTATCAAGGCAGTTGTCTACTTTCACCTACGCGTGTGCGTCACAGCGTAACTATGACATTACAGTTCCATAATCTTGATGATCACATGTATCTGACATTCTCTTTTTTCCTCCTTAGATTACCTCGCTCACGTGTTCTTCTCGGTGACTACTTCATAGCAACAACATAACGAAACAAGCATTTTAAAAACCGAAATCCTGTGGCTGATAAATTTTAATTTTTCCAATCACCGCGAACAATATTTGCCTAATTCATCAGCAAATTCGTTAACGATTTGAAGCAAAAGTAAAGCTCACCGTTTGGTAATTACATAGCTGTAGCGCATTCCAGCGCCTTCAAGAGCTCGGACCCTTGAAGTAATTCACCGGTAGATGGCGCGTTCACGGCGTAATCTTGTTCGGTTAAATCCATTAGAGACGGTATTTGGCTGGTTTCGGATTGAAATAAACTGACGGATTTCCTTTTAAATGGCGACCAACATTTCGAATTCGAAACATGCACGTTATCGTTCTTCACCTCGTAATTGATTCGGTTAGTCGTCGTATTCTTGCCGTTACAAACGAACATGTCGTTGATGCCGCAACGTCTGATATTATCCTTGGAATCTTCGTCCTACAAATACGTTAGTTAGCCGATTACACGACACGAAATTAATATCTAAGAACCTTTTTTTTTTCTTTTTTATTAAGCGACGATTTTCAATTTTCTATTTCCATTCGAAGTCGAGATGAGTAAAGGATCGTGATCACGTCGTTTTATTTCAGTCACGTGCGATTTACGCGAAGGAAACCTTTTTTTGAGAGAACAAATAATATTACTCCAACGCGACTTCAGTTTTTTTCCATTTACCAGAATTCGATTCAAATTCACGTGCTAAAGAGCACGTGTAATATTTTCATCAATTTATTTGCGCCTACTAGAGGTGTGCTTTACGTAGAGATAGAGGTGCAAGGAGAGGGAAGGGTAGATAGCTCCCGATGCGGATTGCTGAAGAAGCCCGAAAATTCACATATTAAATCTGAAAGATATTCACAATTCTAATTGGAATTCTTTTTCCCATTTTCTTTCGGTCTCTTTGATTGGATTCGAGAAAAAAAAATAGCTAGGAAATTATTTTGGACGCAAAAATAATATTGGCTCTGTCAAGTTTTAATGCTCATTTTTCAATCGGAACTGGTTCAAATTTGCAGAAAATATTATTAATCTCTTTACCCTTATGCCCACAGACTACAGGATCACACACGATAAGGAGTCTGAAAAGCTCCATCTATCCCTTCCAAAAGCACCTAAGAAGTTGAAGTTCGGCGTATGTGATAATTTTCATACACATAATCATACGTAGCGGTGAATTTCACATTTTGGCAAATTCCAGGCTTCTCAAGCCTACTTAAAATTTTGTGCATCAACGATTTTAAATCCATTTTGACCCAAATTCAAGGGATCATAATTTCGTTCCAAAGTAATCACATATTCAATATTCGACCTTTCTAGATTGATTTGTTGTTGAAATATGAAAGATTCAAGAAATGCCATGACTCAAAACTTCCTCAAAAAGCCAGTTCTAGCTCCCACTCGCCTCCAAATTCACCTAGCTATCACTTGTAGTTTCGAAACTCAGCGAAAAAAAACCAGCAGTAGTTCCAAAATTTTCAAATTTTTCATTTTGACATCCTCCCCCTCCCTCCCTCCGCTTAAAATAAAAATTAAGGCTGTACATGCATCGAAGGCACCATGTAGAATAAATTTTGGGCGATAAAATTCTCAAATAGACCTTCTTTCCACTCCTAGTCGCCGGGAAAAGAAGTCAGTGTTGCCATTTTAGCTTTTCCCAGACTAGATTTACGAGTGCTTCAAATAAAAAAAATAAAAAGATTTTCCTAAAATCTCAAAATAATCATACCTATTATGAGTTGTTTTTTTTAGCTGAGTTTTTAACAAAACGATAGCTATTACAGCCTACCTGATTTGGGAAGGGAAGGTCGGGGGAGGGTGGGGTCTTCAAATCTTTGCGTTTCAGACCATTTGTAATCATCTAGCAAATGTCCAACTTTTTGGTATATATATATAATTATGGTTACATATGAAAGTCAGCTCCCGCTATGTAAAAAAGCAGTTATAAGTTGGCTCCATGTGAAAGTGAATACTGTATATGGAGCTGACTTTCACAAATCATGCATTAGTTTCGCCCAGGCGCCCTCTATCCAGTGGCATACGTGGCAGGAGGAGCCGACTTTCTCTGTAAATGTATATTTAAATATACAGCTCCGTATACGGTATCCACTTTCTCATGGAGCCAACTTATAACTGTCTTTTTGAAGCATGGAGTCAACTCTCACATGTACTTCTAATTAAATTTTTTATCGTAACTTCTATTCTAATTATCGATTTAATGTGCTTCTTTCACTCATAAAACGGAAAAATAACATTTAACTGTTTGCTGAAGGCAAATAGCTCTAACAACCATTTTTTAAGGTGGATCCAACTTTCACTGTTTTTCGAGGGATCCAACTTTTATACGTAACTCAATATATATATATATATTTTTCCCCCACGCGTAGCGCCGACGTGTATTCATAAAATTAGCTCAAAATTTGGTGAGGAACTCTTCTTGAAAATGCGCAGAAGTATTTTTTTTGTTTTTTCTAAAACTTTCAAAATGGCGGATTACTCAAATTTTGAGCGGGGCTGGAGAAGAGGCAAATAGCTCAAATTTTTCGTTTTTGATCTCATATGAAGAGCGAGTCACGGACACCAACATATTTAAATTTCAGCTTCCTAAGTGCATTTTGAGGCGAGTTAGCAAAAACCTGTTTTTGAGAAAATTGCGTTTTTTGTGTCACTCACTTGCGCAGGCGGGTGTGGATAAAATTCGCTCAAAATTCGGTGAGGAACTCTTCTTGCAAATACGCAAAAATAGTTTTTTTGTTTTTTCGATAAATTTCAAAATGGCGGATCACTCAAATTTTGAGGGGGCTGGAGAAGGGCAAATAGCTCAAATTTTTCGTTTTTGATTTCATATGAAAGAGTGAGTCACGGATACTAACATATCCAAATTTCAGCTTCTTGAGTGCATATTGAGAGGAGTTAGATCAAAAAACGGCTTTTTGAGGAAGTTTTGAGTCATGAAATTTCTTGAATCTTCCATATCTCCCCACCAAATCAAGTTAAAGAGGTCAAATTTTGTGTGTGAGGTTAGTTGGTGACCACAATATGACCTCTTGAATTTGGATCAAAATGGATTCAAAATGGCGGATTATCAAAATTTTGAGTAGAGCTTGAGGAGCCTCAAGTTGGTAAAAATGTAATTAATATGAATTCATATGGTTATTGGGGATAAGTTGTATACTATATCCCGAATTCACTTCCATACATGATGTTGGAGGGGGAAGGCGGGGTTACCAACCTAAAATAGTGGTGGGGGTACAGGAGGGGTCGAAAATTTTTTATTGCTGTGTCATATGATAAAATGAGCCCAAGTGACAAACGTATTTTGATTTTAGCTTCCTCAGTGATTTTGGAGGGGAGTTAGAGCAAAAAACGGCTTTTGGAGGGGAAATTGCTGCAGGAAATTTCATGAATCTTCCATATCTCATCACCAAATCGGCCTAAAATGGTCAAACTTTGTGTGTAGGATTAGTTTGTGACCAGAATATAACCACTTAAATTTGAGTTAAAATGGATCCAAAATGGCGGATTTACAAAATTTGAAGATAATTTGAGGACCCTCAAATAGTCATAATTTGAGAAATATGTGTTCGCATGATTATTTCATGGCAAGAAATACTACATTTGTGCCAAATTCAACTTCTAAAGTGTTTTTGGAAAGGATAGGGTAGGGGTTTTCAGACTTGGTATTGGGTGTGGCCTGTAGTGATGAACGGTTGAACATGGTTATTACTAAATCAAAACAAGCCCCAGTTAACCGTGGAAGGACTATGTGGCGTCATAGGTGACGCACGTCATGATTTAGTCTAGGTGGCGTCTTTGGTGACTCAACTGATGTACATTATTTAGCCTAGGTGGTGTCATGGGTGACACAGTGGTTTACAGAGTTATAGACTATGTGGCGTCACATATGACACTTTGGGGGGAACCATCATGTAAACTATGTGGCGTTGCTGGTGACACATTCTAGTGATATAAATTACAAGACTAGGTGGTGTCAAATATGACTTCATACAAAAATTAGCGGTTAGGGGTTCCAAAATTGATTTGTAAATTAAGAAATTGAATGAAATTAAAGTTAGAATAATTTCTTGATAATTCGGTAATTTCTTGTTGGAATTTAGAGCTAGAAAAATATAAATATAACTCATTGCTATGGCCAATATTTTTATGATTTTAATTTTAAAAAAAACTTTGCCATATTTACCTTTCAATTTTTTTTTTGCAATACAGGAAAATAAAGCAAAATAATAATAATAATAATAATATTAATGATAATTCAAAAAAACTGTTAACAATCGTATCCTCGCTTCTCGCGGATCAGGTATTTGTAAAATTTCAAAAAAAAAAAAACTTAGGTGAAATTATATAGAAGGATTATCAATTTAGATAGGAATGAAAAATTTAAAACAAAGAAAATATACATGCCTCGTCGATGCGTTTCATCATCGACGAATGCATGTAAAATAATAAAATGGAAAAGGGAGTTTCAAGGGTAAAATTTTAATGCTTGCATTATGTCAGAGGTTCTAATCGTAAGGAAAAGTTAATGTGGATTGAAGACGAAATAAATAATGCATCCGAGGCGTTGATCATCAAACGTTAGGGTGATTCTTTAAATTCAGATTTCGAACCCCCTTCGATGCAAATTAATAGGATATTTATTTTACTTTTTTTTTGTTTCGGCTCTCAGTCGAGTCTTTTTTAGTTTGGTGATTTGTGCAACGCAGAATATCGCTATAATTATGTTGGAAGGGAGGATTTTTATGTTTTTAGTAAAAATTCCAAATGTGAGAAGCGAAAATACGACGAAAGAAATGAGAGAATGGGTCATAAATGACCCGAACACTCTTAAGGCATGTGCTCACTGAAAGGGAGGGAAATTTATTTCGCCTATATATGGTAACACTGAACCAATTCTTATATCCGCGTCTTGTCGCTTTTAAAAATATATAGGATAATTCAAATTTAACGAAACTTGCTAAGCAATAAATATTCAAATTCGATAAAACTTACTGAGCAGTTGAAAACAACGAAAAAAACGGAAGCAGCCATGCCGCACTACTGAAGCTAAGTTTTTAATAAAGGCTTGTTCAGTTTTGCAAATAACATTGCTAACCCTTTCATGTTTTCAACGTCATACTTAATACCAAATCTGTAATCTCCTACCCTATCCCTTCCAAAAGCACTTGAGAAGTTGCAATTGGAATAAATGTAGTTTTTTTGTCATAAAATAATCATATGAAGACATATTTTTCAAATTATAACTACTTAAGGCACCTCAAATTATTCTCAAATTTTTATGATACGCCATTTTGACCCAAATTTAAGAGCGCATATTCTGGTCATCAACTAACTTTACATACAAAGTTTAATCTTTCTGGATCAATTTGGTAATGAGATATGGAAGATTCAAGAAATTTCATAGGAGTATAGAAAAAACAAAAAGTACGCTTTTTGCATTTTTAAAAAGAGCCTCTCACCAAGTTTTGAGCAAATTCGATGAATACGCTCAGACACTACGCGTGGGGGGAAGGGCCAGATATATACCAGAAAGTTGAACATTTGCTAGATGACAATCCTAATCCCGAAGCAGGAACGTCGAGTGCAACACGACGGTAGAATATATTTCGTTAATCATAAAAATCGAACAACGCAATGGGAAGAACCACGAACCTAAGGACAAGAACTGAACGTGAACCCAGAAGATCCTCCATTACCTGCTGGTTGAAACTCACAAGATTTAAAGTCCCCGTCCTTCCCTGAAACCCCTTCCCAAATAAGGTAGGCTGTAATAGCTGTCGTTTTTAAGTTGAAAGCTCAGCCAAAGAAAAAATAAGTTTTTCTTTTACAAAAGTGGAAAACAATAGATGTATGATGGCTGTTCGAGAAAATTACATCTTTGGATGTTTCGATGTAGTGTAGCGACAACTTTTTAATCGATTGGTTGAAAAGAGATTGATGAAGCAACATGCATTAAGCTAACAACCGTTATGAGAATCAATGTGTCACCCATGACACCACCTAGTTTTGTTTCACATAGAAAGAAGGATGTCATCCATGACGCCACATGGTATTTGTCAGGGCAGCATGGTAATGTCATATACGACGCCACCTAGTATCAATATATTCATTGACGTAAAGTCATATATGACACCACCTAGGCTTTATTATATAATCACTTTAATGTCACCTATGACGCCACATAGTACTATGTCATTGGTGACACCACCTAGTCTTTACTATTAAGTAACATCATTTTTGACATAGACTTCCCAGGGTTAAAAACTCAGCTCCAGTAATGCGGCATGGCTGCTTACGTTTTTTTTTTAATTTTGAATTTTAAAGCTGGAGTTACCACGACCAAATAATACTTATTGTTGGTATTCTGTTTTTCTGCTTTCATGTTTTATTAAATAAGAAATACTCGAGTAATAAGTAGGTCTGTCGTCATGGAAGTTTTAATGCGACAAGCTTCAGTATACATTGAAAAAAACAGAAACTTAAATTCGTTTCCTTTGTTTTCGTTTAATTATTTAATTTTAATTCATATTTGAAATAATTTATTTTAGTTTTTTTTTCAGCTTCTTTTTAACAAAATGTTGACCCTTTTTTACCTTTAAAAAAAAAAATACATTTGGCAACACTGTGGAGAAAGCACTTTGCCAATGAGATAAGATGGATTTGGAATTTCTTATTTCCAGTAATGTCGAGCTTTCCTCAAATTTGAAAATACGCCATTTTGGATTGATTTTGACTCAAATTCAAAAAGTCGTATTCTCTTTTCTAATCAATCGGACATGCACAGTATCTGACCGCTTTTGATTGATTTGGCGGGGAGACATTTCGGATTTGAGAAATTTCATGATTCAAAACTTCCTCAAAAAGCTATTTATGGCCCCATACGTCCCCTATAAATTTCTTCAGCAAGCTCAAAGTTGAACATGTTGGTCTTTTCAAGATCTCAACTACCTCTTTCGTAGAAGACCACGGCCCCTCAGCCCTTCTCAAAATATGAGTAGACCGCCATTTTGATGTTAATCGCGCAAAAAAAAACTTTTTTAAATTCACACGAGGATCCGTTTATTAAAATTTCGGTGCTTTGGGGCAAGTTCTGAAAACTGAGTTGAGGTCATTTTCCATTCATATCTTAGTATTCAAGTTTATTTGATTTCGGAGGCAGTAGAAACTATGATCGACATTTTTAAACATTTCGAGACGAGAGGTCAAATTCCTCAAATACGCTCGTATACCACTGCAATTGTAATCTCAAACCATTGAATTTGCCCTTATTCTTCCATTACGCGAACATCGCATCGCAATCGTTATCACAACAACTAGATTACAATGAAATACTTCACACTATAGCGACAACATATTCGCAAATATCTTATCTTTACTACCTCCAAACCCCTCCATAAAATACTTTCGGTTTATAGTTATACGACTACACATTTAGGCTTATCATTTTTGACCCAGTCGAAAGATAACCGACAAAATGAGAATACCAATGACGACACGAATAATTTAATCAACCAGTAACATGGAGAATATAACATATACCGAATCGTTTTGTACGTTATTTTTTCTCGTAAACGTAATATTTACCAAGTGAGAGTCTTCATGCTGATACGCAAAAGTATCTATTTTTTCGGATTTTCGATTCGATTCAAAATTGTGGATCATTGAAAATTCGAGTCGAAGTGGAGGGGGAGGGAGAAAACTCAGTTTTTTGTTTTTGATCTCATATAAAAGAGCGAGTCACGGACACCGACGTAACTAAATTTCAGCTTCCTAAATGCATTTGGAAGGAAGGTAGAGCAAAAAAAGATTTTTTAAGGAAGTTCTGCGTCATAGAATAATTTTAGTAACTGATCCGTTTTTCTGATTGGTTATACGTCACGTGCATAACGACCAATCCTAAGGCTGTAGTGTGATAAAATCTAGGTAACTTCACCCTCTTAAATAATATCGTTCAGTTTTCAGTGAACGAGTAAACGTCGTTCGTGATTCGAATCATCAGCTGATTCATGTTATTATTTTACGATTAACCATTTTGCGACTCGCTGATTAGTTGTTACACGCGTGACGTACAACCAATCAGAAAGCGAACCACTTATATAACCACTCTATGAAATCTCTTGAATCTTCCATATCTCCTCACCAAATCGACGTACAGAAGTCAAATTTTGTATATAAGATTGGTTGGTGACCAGAATATGGCGCCTTCAATTTGAGTCAAAATGGATCCAAAATGGCGGATTGTCAAAATTTGAGAAAAGCTTGACGAACCTCAAACGACTAAAAATTGATTGTTGGGAGTGAGTATATCATCCGAAATTCATCTTTACATATGATTTCGAAGTGGAGGGGAGGGGGGTGTTATTGACTTCAAAATGTGGTGGTGGGTACGCGAGAGGTTGAATCATTTTTATTACTGTGACATATGATAGAAAGAGTCCAAATTACCAGCCTATTCTGATTTTAGCTTCCCAAGTGAATTTGGAGGGGAGTTGGAGCAAGAAAACTCTTTTGAAGGGGAAATTGCTACAGGAAATTTCACTAATATTCCATTATCTTCATACCAAATTGACCTACAGAAGTCAAATTTTGTATACAAGAATAGTTGGTGGCCAGAATATAGCGCCTTGAATTTGAGCCAAAATGAATCCCAAATGGCAAATCGTCAAAATTTGAGAAGACCTTGAGGAACCTCAAATGACTAAAAATGTAATTAACATGGTCTGGTGTGATTGTTAGGAGTAAGAAGTATATTATTCCAAACTCACCTTCACATATCATTTCGGAAGAGAGGGAAAAGGGAGGGAGGAGATGGGAGTGGAATTGAGGAGAAGGAGGAGAAGAGAGGGAAGGGATGAAAGGGGGAGGGAATTGAGGAGAAGGAGGAGACCGAGGGAGGGGAGGGGGAATTGAGGAGAAGGAGAAGGGAGGGAGGGGAGTGGAAGGGATGAGAGGGGAGGGCGAGGGATGTCAATGACCTCAAAATATGGTGGGGGTACACGAGAGGTTGAAAATTTTTCATCACGATGCCATATGATAAATAAAACCCGATGACCAGTCTATTACGATTTTATCTTCCCAAGTGAATTCTTAGGGGAGTTAAGCAAGAAACATATTTTGGAGGGGAAACCGCTACAGGAAATTTCACGAATCTTCCATATCTCCACACCAAATCGACCTAGAGAGGTTAAACTTTTCACGTTGGGTTAGTCGATGACCGAAATACGACCTTTTGAATTTAGATCAAAATGGATTCAAAATTGCAAACGAGCAAAATTCGAGGACAACTTGAGGAGCCTCAAATGGCTAAAATTAGAAAAATATGGGCTCATATGATCATTGCTGGCAAAAAATACTACTTTCTTTGTAATTCAACTTTTCAAGTGGTTTTGGAATAGACAGGGTAAGGGTTTTAGACTCAGTGCTGTGTGTGACTTGTAAACATGAATAAGGTTTCTTACTCATTTTTATTGTTTTGTTTTTTTTTCAAGTGGACGAGTAGTCACAATACTTGCTAAGTTACATTCGAAAGAAGTCTTAAAGACTTCAGCTCATTAGGTTAATTTTTAGAGCCCCCAAAACGAAGCAATTTTCAATAAAAAACAATTTTTAGACGATTAAAATTTTTTTTAATTTTCCAAAAATTGAAAAAAATTTTAGTCCTCAATTTTTCAAAAATTAAATTTTGACAATTTTTAATTTTTTTTTCTTTTAAAAAGCGCTAATTTTTGTCATTTTCAAAAATGCAAGATAAATGGGTAATTTATTGGCTGCGTGCATAGTATGGGACTAATTTAGGCTATTTCGGACGGGAGAGGAAAAATGTGGTCAATTTTTATCTCACAAAGCTTCCCAAATATCACATTCTTGCTTTACATTGGCTTTGTATAGATATAACTCACGCTTTAGGAACCCCCGAGGGATAAAAATCGAAAAAAATCCCCTTTTCAGTGCGGAAAAGCTTAAATTAAGCCCATATTGTGTACACAGCACACGACCAATAAATTACGATTTATCGTTCATTTTTGAAAATAATCAAAATTGGTGCTTTCCGAAAAAAAAATTAAAAAACATTTTGGACGTCTTAAATTAAATTGAAAAAAAAATGGCGACAAATTTTTTTTGTCTTTTGAAGACGAAGTATCAAAATATGAGGGTAAATTATGAAAAATTTTCAACTGCTAATTTTTTTTTTTTAAATGTTTAAAATTTTATCGACTTCATTCTAAAGAAGGGTCCAAAAGCTAAGTTGAGGAGGTAATATTTTTATGACCTTTTTTGGAGGTGATCATCCCTTTAACTTTTTGATAAAAAAAAGAAAATTCGGCCCACCCTGAACACACCCTTTGCAGAGTACACTTTGCATTGGGGACATGAAGTACATATTTAAATTCAGGGCTTCCGTGAGTTCATTATTCATGCATTACTTTTCAGTCACCTCTTGAGAATTGAAAAATTCGTTTTTTATGGCATTTCGTGGCCCACTTAAAAGTACACAACGCTGATTCCACCGATTTGAAATTTCAACTCCAAATATATTAATATTTTATCGCCATTCGCATTAGTGTACCTGTACATAGATGGCAATTTCTGAAGTTGTCATGGTTATGGCAAGTTGCTGGCAACTCTGAGATTTTTGTTTTATACTACTGTACATTCATAGCAACTTCAAACTTCTCGGCAATGCGAATGCTTATAAGGAAGCCCAAAAAAAAAGCATTTCGACAGATGTAGGTATTATAGAACAATGTCCATCTGAAATACATTTTTTACTTACTATTTTCAAGATTTAATTCAGTGGCAATTTTTTGCCATAATTCATCTTTTTTTTTGGTTCTCCTAGTGGAGTACCCGGCTGATCTCATATTCCAAAGACATTCATTCTCCCTCACCAAATTAATTAAACTTTCCTTAACGGCATCATTGCCCTCTTCAACATTATCGACATTCTCAACAACACTCATTATTTTAATATTATTTTTTATTTAAAAATACAACAAAACACAAATTCACAAATTATTAATATTTTGGCGGGAGCAAAGTGATAACACACCTTCCTGAATTGTTGCTGTTGACTTGCCATGATGACCGAAAGTTGCCATGATCATAGCAACTCCAGAAATTGCCATCTATGTACAGGTACACTTAATCTCAACGCAACCGGCGACTCAATTACCGATGTAAATTAAAAATCCGCAATGAAATACTATAAAAACAGAAACCTTTATTCAGTTTTCCGTCCAACAAAATAACAACAATAACAACAGCAACAAAAGCTAACAACGCCGCGTCTCATCGTGTTCGTAAAATTCGTAATAAACACTACCACTACGGTAAACAACAACAATAACGATAGTAACAACTAAATTCTTAAACAAATACTGTTAATTAATTAACCACAACGTGAAACGGTAAGTTAATCGTTTACAATTTTTGATCGTTTCGAAAGAAATTTTCTCGTAATTATTTCCATGGAGTAAAAAAATTTTCAAATATCCCCCCTCAACCACGTATAAACCCGCATTTCAAATGAATAATTTGAAAAATGTTTTCGATCGCCTTGAAGTACGTATATGTAAACATCGTCGTTATCGTACTGCGATTCGATCGAGTGCCAGTGCTTGGTGAAAACTCGAGAAGAAAGGGGCAGTGAATATAAAACAACAACAATAACAATGACAAAATATTCGGCACAAATGAACAAAGGGAGATCCGTTGGTAACGTTAAACTACAGTCTATCTGTACCAGCCAGCACAAGGGTGACTATTCGACTAATGTCCGCCGTTCACTTCACCACCATCGTCAACTCCGTGTGGTGGTACTTTGTTAGAAAAATAAAATAAAAACAAAATAAATAATAAGGCAACTTCTAACATCAAACTCGAACGATAGATACGCCGGACGTTCGATATTTTCGAAATTTACGGCCAAAGGAAGACTGCTCGAAAGAGGAAGATAATTTCCTTCGATATCCGCCGACCACTTCGACTACACGAGTATTTTTTCGATTCGCTCTCGAACCTCGACAGCGATATAAATATCGATATTATCGAAACTCCGCGACCAAATAAATCTAACTATTTACATCGTTTGGTCGTTGCGACTATTGGCTAAAAATTCAACGACCGAAACTACCTATACACAAATCGACTACACCTCGAGTACACTCGCGCCAACCGCGCAGGTAAAAACACAATGGACAATAAGAACACGAAGACAAAAAAAAAAATTGTAGGACATGCTATATACATCGAAGAAACCGAAATCGTTTCTCGTTCGTAAAACATTTACACGCGAACCTAAACCACATCTTCACTGCCACAGAGTTAGGTCAGGACACAACCGTGGTCCACGAGGAAGATAAAGAGCGCCGTAATACCAACGGCTACTTCTTCGACGAGCAGGTGATGCTCGATGACGAATTGAAATTACCAGGGGACGAATAATGGTATTTGCTGTTGTTGGATGAAGAACTAAAACGATTTTTGACGGAATTGTTCATACATACGTATCCGGCGTTTAAATCGCATCCGCTCACGAGCAAATTCATTAAAACGCTGTTCGTCTGTTTGGCCGACACCGCCTCCGCCATGGTCGCCGATGAGTCGGCGTGTATCCTTCTGTGGCCGCCTACGCCACCGTTGCCTGCGCCGTTGATGATTATCGTCCTGGACGTTTGTTTGCTGCGTTTGCACGAATTGGACGTCGAGCCGCGTCCCCAATTCGAATCCGATATACTTCGTTTGCTGCCGATCGTGATCAGCGACGTGGTTTTACGCTTGTCGTCCGAACGATTGTTATTCGCCTCTGGAATATAAACGTCGTACGATTAGTAAACGGAAATTACGTAAGTTGGGAAATTTATGGTTTATCTTGAATGTAATTTAATACGCGCGTATCGCATAGCCAGACTGTTACAATTTTTTTAATTGAAAAATTAATTTTATCAAAATTAAAAAAAAGTTTTTTAATCGTGAAAAAATAAATAAAATTTAATTTTTTTTTGGTGCAAAAATAACCAATTTCTCATTGCAAAAAAATTTAAAGGCACGTTAATGAAAAAAAAAGTAGAGTAAAATAATAGTACAAGGAAATAAGGATTGAACCTGGAAAAAAATGGTAGGGAGCTGAATTTCACATTATATGCGCAGAATGGTATCCTTAACAAGGTATAAAAAGTGGGCACAAGATGTGGGGCCTAAAATACATTAATTTTGGAAAAATGTGGAGCTCATTGCACAAATAGTATGGAGGTGGAAATGAGTAATGAAGAGGGAATAGATGATCCCAAACCGAGTTGAAACAAATATTTCAAAATATATCTGTAATTTTTTTTGTTCTATAATGTAAATCTGGAGAAGGATTTCAAAAGAAGGGGGAGGAAGGGGAGGGAATCATCAGTAAAAATTATTTGTTCATCTTTATCACCTACATAGGTCACTTGATAATAGATATGAACACATATGAATAAATTTTTCCAAAATTAATGTATTTTGGGCCCACATTTTGGGCCCTTTATGACTTTTTGCAAAAAGTTTTTCATGTACCTTATAGAAAATTGAACGGGGAATATTTTTCAATATTAACAATTTTTGCGTAGGACGCACCGTATAAAAGATATTAACAAAGAATTGATTTTCGAAAGAGAATTCTAAAAATTGGTATATTTTGACCTCCCCATTTTGGGCTTACTAATGACTTTTTGAGAAAACTGTTCCACTCATTCTGTAGGAAATTTAATGGGGAACATTTTTTGATATAACTTATTTTGACATAGAACCCTTTTTTTCACTGTTTTTTGCGAGGTTTTAGCCCCCTCCTGGGGTTAGCTCACCCCCTAGGGGTGACAACTTTTTATACCTTGTTAAGGACACCATTCTGCACATATAATGTGAAATTCAGCTCACTACCATTTTTTTCCAGGTAGGTCAAAAAATGAGCTCATTTCCCTGTACTATAAGTAAAAATAAAAAAAAACCTTTTCTATTTTTTTTTTTTAATTGAAAAAACCAATAATTTTTTAGAGTGTAAAATAATTGATTTTCACCGATAAATTGAGAAAATTAATTTATATATTTTTTTTCATACTTGCGGGAGGAAAGCGCTACTTTACCTCCCGCTCGCTAATCGCTACGGTCTCAAACGAGCGCTTTTCTCCCGCATTTAGGAAAAATTTCGTTCACAATTCGGGAGAAAAAGTGATTCTTGACGAGTGTGAGGTTTGTTACCCGAGCAAAGCGAGGGTGATAAGTCACACGAGTCTAGAATTACTTTTACCTCCCTAGTTGTGAAATATACCATTATTCGAGAAAAAAAATCCTTAAAAAATTTTAATTACAATTTTTACATGCTTGATTATATTTTTCTACTTTTTTTTTTAATTCAACATTTCCAATCAAAAAAATCGTTTGTTTTCATGTTGTAAATTTTTGTAATTTATTAATATTTTGTATTCGAAGAAAAAAATTCTTAAAAAATTTAAATTACAATTTTTACATACTTGATTATATTTTTTTTTTACTTTTTTGAATTCAACATTTCGAATAAAAAAAATCGCTTGTTTTTACTAAGTAAATTTTTATAATTTATCAAAGTGGCGTTTTCAACTACTGATAGTTTTTTACGCCAGTGTCAAGGTAGGACATTAGATTTCAGGTAAAAGACGGGAACACTTAAGGAAGGTTAGGATATTAAGGATTAGTTGAGGATCGTCTACTATGGGTTTTGGAAAATTGCCTATGATTATGGATTGGCGAAGATTATTATTATTATTATTTTAAATAATAAAAATCGAGAAATTACAATTATCAATACCGTATTATTTTTTGTATGCGTAATTAACTGTCTTTATCGCAAAAAATTAAACAACTTTAATAATTAAAATTAAAAAAAAAATGCTTGTTTTAAAATATGAAATAAAAAATATTTTTTAGCTCGTAAAATTATTGGTTTTTACTTGAAATTTACAGAAATCTATTTTTTTTTGAATGGAGACCTTATTAATATTTTTTTATTGCATTTTTTATTCAATTACGAAATTATTATTGTTTCTTCATTGTCTGAAATAACTGATTTTTTTCTTCAAAAAAATGATAAAAATCGAAGAATTAATATTTCCAAGATGAAAAATCGAATCAAAATTCAAAACGGTAATTTTTTTTTTTAACGAGTGCAATGAATGGTTTTTTCACTTAAAAAAAAAAAATAAAACCTAAAAATTACAAAGCAGTTGAAATACACATTTTTTCGTTTTTTTTTTTTTTTTTTGAATTGGAAAAAAATTATTCAACAATTTTTGAATTGAAATCTTTCTTGCACGAAAAAAATTATTATTTTTTTGAAATTCTCGAATCACAAATTCATCGCAATCACAGATACGTGTTCATCGAGCAAATCTCCGCGTGCTCAGCTCCTCCATTTCTTTTCATAGGTGGAGAGGGAGGGGAATTTCTCGAACAATCTTTAGAAGTTTCAAAAATGTCGTTTCTTTCCAAAAAAAAGTGTAATACAAATTCTCAAAATCTGACGGTGAATTTTTCATAAAAATTATGGAAATAATTCAAATTCTATACAAATCAAAGATCGTGTTTTTTTGCTGGTTTTTTCCATCGATAAATCTACGGAAGTATTGTAAAATTATTTAATCACGAATCCAATTGTATTTAGTTTCTATTATTTCGCTAAATATTTCGCCAACACTGAGATAAGCTGAATTCCAACTTGGAATATAAAATAGGCGAGAAAAAACCTAAAAGATCAAGGATCAGTCAAACGAAACGAGAAAGAAATACGAACGAGCTCGATAAGAGGCGCTATTCCGATCACGTTTACCAGCTTGATGCACCGGACGTGCGCGTTTAGATAAGGAAAATGTGATTCGATTCGGAAAAATGTCTATTACATCGCGATTCGCGCGTACACCTCGCCATTATCTTTCTACTATATTGAATTGCACGCAGAGGCGTACGAAAATTACCTTTTTTAATGGAGCCGTTGGATCTGCGTTTATTGGACTCCACGTTACGATACGCGACCGTTTTAAAACTGCCAACGACGCTAGAATAATTGCGATCGGCCAAACTATTGACGTTATTGGCGTAGCTGTGTTTAGTGGTAGCATTAACGTCGTTACGATCACCTCCTCCGCCATCGTAATTACATATGGGTTCGGCTTTCAATAGTTTCGCCAGACTGGACGTATGATCTAAGCGCGGCGATAGCGAACAATTCGACGTCGGTGAACTTGGTACGGAGGACCTGGTGATAAAATGTCCATCGTTATTATTGTACGTGATAAACAACGCTAATGGAATATTTAAAGTCCGAGCAATCTAGCATCGAAGAGAGGCGAAGTAAGGCAAAATCTTCAGCAGAGGTATTTTTTGAGAAAAGTATTAGCGTTAACCATCCTGAACAATTTACTCCTAAATAGTGCATCCTACTAGAGAAATTCTACAATAATAAAATATTCCTCAATGAATTTTCAATCAAATATCATATACATTTTTTTTTTTTGTAAACCTATTAGGTGAGACTGGTGGGGGAGGGGGGTTTGAAATGAAGATTTTTAGGGAAAATAGGTAATTATGCCTCATTTTAATGAATGAAAAACTGCGATTACGTGATGATGCTCACATACTCGTACGCGTATAAAAAGCTACTGTGAAGGAATTACTCAACCCCCCTCCCCTTTCACCTCCAAGATTAAATATTCTGCTTTATTTTCGCCTAGAATATTTCTTCTTGTAAAGATTTCAGATGGCCACCCCAAACAACGTGCTCGACGTCTTTATCAATCCAATGTACCCTACTCCCCCTATAGCAGATCAAAGCTTCTGAAATCAGTTTTTTGGAATTTATTCGTGAACGGTACAACTTAAAAGGAAAATAGTGCAATGGTAAAATATTCCTCGATGATTTTTCTATCAAAAAGGTCCTTTACGTTTTTTCTGTAAACTCATTCGTTAAGGTAGTAGGGGGTTCGGAAACATGTAGTGCCGGAGCAATGTAGCAATTATATTTGATTTTAGCGAATCGAATTCTGCTATTGTGACGTAATTGTCGTATACCTACATAGCACCTCTTGTGGACGAATTTTTATTCCAACATCCTCCTCCCCTACCGCAAAAGAATTAACGATTATTATTACGATTTCTTTTTTATGCTTAGAGTTGAAATGATCCAACATATACATCCACTGTCAAGATACTTCCTATACGAACTCTCACAACATAAAGATTCCGATTCTGATGTGAAATATAATGAAAAGTTTATGGAGAGAATAATTTATGGTAAACGAGTAACATTATGATCATAACGTGAAAATGAACGAGTAATACTTGATTTTAGAGTGGAAAGGAGGGGGAGGGGGAATGGAAAAAACTCTTCATAGAGACGCGTATGTAAAAATCATGTCCCAACTAATGATTCCGATTCGCTAAAATGAAACGTAATCAATTAATTACCATGTTGCTGTAAAACCAAATATTTCCAAACTCCCACCACTTCTTGGAATGAGTTTACAGAAAAATATACAGGACTTTTTCGATAGGAAATTCATCGAGTAATACTTTATTACTTCACTATTTTCCCATTAGGATGCACCGTTTGGGATAAATTGCGAAGAACTCACTTTGGTGTGGGGGGGGGGGTAAATTCACAATAGGGAAAGCAGTGTATATTGGATCGATAAAAACTTCAAGCACTTCGTGTAGGGTGGCCAATGGCCATCTGAACAAAAAAAAAAGAAATCTTCAAGCAGAAAATATAAGGAAATAATGGATCCAAGTACAAGGAGTGGGGGTGAGGGCGGGGTTAGAAGAAATATACGTGCACAAAAGTGTTATAAACACTTACGCAATCATTACGTGACAATCGCAATTGAAATCGGATACAATTACCGCTTTACTCCAAAGGTCTGTATTTCACCCCTCTCCCCCACCACATCCTGCCACTGGGTTTGCACAAAAAATACACACGAACTTTTCGAAGAAATGTACTGAGTAATATTTTATTCCTTCGTCATTTCCTCATTACTATGCACCGTTTGGGAGTAAATTGCGAAAAAACTGATTTCGAGAGGGCTTTGATCCTCAACGGAGGGATCAGCGTACATTGGATTGATGAGGACTTCAAGTACGTTATTTGAGGTGGCCATATGAACACGTTACTAGAAAAATGTTCAACATGAAAATACAGGAGAGTACTAGATTCAAGTAGAAGAGGTGGACTAGGGTGGGGGTGGGGCCTAAGGGTATTACAGCATAACGTTGCAATCGCAATTTTGAATTTTTTAAATGAAGCATTATTACAACTCTACTGTAAAGCTCTATATTACAGCCCCTCACCCCCACCACCATCTCATCCTCCTCCTTCTCCTCCTCCTCCTCTAATGGATTCGATAAAAAAATGGATGAAAACTTTTCGATAGGAAATTCACTGAAGAATATTTAATTACCCACTATTCTTCCAGCAGCATGTACCTTTTAGGAGTAAATTACGTTAAGTTTTTTTGGGGGTGGGGGTGAGGGGTTAATCTACAATTGGGGAGCAGTATGCATTGGATCAGTAAGGACTTCAAGTACGCCGTTTGGGGTGGCTATTTGAACCCTTCATAAAAAAAAATGTTCATCGTGAAAATACAGGGGAATACTACATCCAAGAGACAGATGGCGGGGGTTGGTGTGATGGTGGGTCTGGAAGAGAATTCGTTCACAGATAATGTTATAGATATGTAATTATGTATACAATCAGTATCCGGCAATGACAGATTTTGATTACCTGAAATAAAGCATAATTACCTATTTTCCTCTGAAAGCTTGTATTTCAGGCCCCCCACCACCTCACCTAATGAGTTTAAAGCAAAAATGTATAGGAACTTTTCGATAGTAAATTCACCGAGGAATATTTTATTACTGAACTATTCTCCCAATAGGATGCGCCGTTTGGTAGTAAATTGCGAAAAAGTGAAGATGGAAGCTTCTAGCCCCCATGAGAAAGCAAAGCACAGCGAATCGATGTGAACTTTTAGTATGTATTTCGAGGTATCTATCTCGAGACATTTCACGAAGAAACTCTCTACTGCATATTTTGTCTCAGCCAAATACCAGATTACCTAGACTGTACGTCTTTATCGATAAAATATTGATTTTCGAACATATGTATCTCACCATGTTGACGATTCTCCTGACGACGAACCCCACATAAAATCGTTCGTCACGTAAGGCATTAACGGATCTTCGTCCAATGACAAAGGTATATAAGAAGACTTGCCGGACAAATCGTCGATATCGTCGGTGCTATTCATTAAACCGAAATCCAAAAAATGATTAACCGTGTTGTCGTTCAACGACGAATCGTCACTGCAAAATGACGGAATACTGCAATCTTCATTCTGAAAAAATTGCAAAAAAATTAAAAAATTATTAAATTACACTTCTAGCCATACTGCGTGTAATTACAGCCTAAAAATAGTACATGCGCCAATTATATACCTATAGATAACACTGGCGCGAACATAAAGACCGATATTTCAGGCTAAAAATAAAAACTTATCGCCGCCCTTCCACCGTCCCAACGATGCATTCGCCACCGCCTCTCGAAACGTTTTTTTTTTTTTTAATTAACGACATCGATGAACTTTATTCTCTAAATTGCAATTAACATCGACAATGCGCACGCATTCGTCGAAACGATGATTTAACGACTTCCATACAGGTGCCAACCGGAGCTAATTTATACACTTTGAATTCCGTTCGATGGCAACGTTATCGCTTCACCGTCTAACCGGCATACTGTACGGTTAATTAATCGTTCGCATTTTAGATAACACAATCGCATCAAGCTTCGTTGCTCCTATTTACCAGTCCAGAATACATTCGTCATCTCGCCTTAGATCGCTAATCAAAAATCTGAATCATACCAATCGAAAAGCCCATTCTACGCGATAAAAAATCCCATATTTATGCACAACCAACAAGTATATCTAGTTATCTGCATGCTAAATAGGTATAATTATCCTCGAAATGTTAACACTACAGACCACAATGACTAACTACTGAATAGGGAACCTTTCCTTTATCCTATGACTAGGGTCTAGGGAAAACCCATTTAACTATTACTCGAACACACAACGATAATAGATTCCATTATACTCGTAAGGCCTTTTCTTTTAGCAATAATCACGCGCAAATTAATACGAAAGAGGTAATTTTCGTTTCGTCGAGCCAATAAAATCGCATGGTGTACTACTATTTGTGGTATAGTCGTAATTATCGAACAGCTAATATCGAAATATGCTACACCATGAAATTTTTTGTTATTCCATCCAGCGTTGCCAGCTCAACTATGTTGTAGCTTATCTAGCAATTTTAGATTCTTGCTTGCAGGAGAAATTTGGAGAATAATATATTTTGGAGAAACTAGCATTTTTAGTCATTTTGAAATTTCATAATACTATTTTTTTTTTTTCAAATAACTATTATTTTTTTAAATCTTTATTTTCTTTCATATTGCCATTTTTTTTTAATTCTCCACGATTTCCTCCATTTCTGCGAGTACTTTTCAATTGAAAAATTTTATGACGCACTAACATGAAATTTATGGCATCGCACAGTGGGAGATTTTGAGATTTAGATAAGCAAAAATCGAATTCTGTTTCTTTCGAGCAGCAATATATCAAAATACAGGTATTTTGGACTGTTAAATCAAATTTTTAGTAATTTTGACCCTAGCAATAAGGCCCTGTCCCCCCAAAAAAGGAGGTGTACCCTAATTTTTGAAAAATCATGTGTGAGGTCATTTTTGAAAAAATTTTTGCATTAGTTCCCAAACCTGATGCCCTGTGGAGAAGGGGGTTCAATAATTTTCGAAAAAATCTTGTGATGTCCAAATTTATGTTTTGTAAACTCCAGAATTCATTTTTGAGAATTTTTTTTGCCATAGAATCGCAACGTGATGCCCTATAGAGGAGAGGGGAGGTTCAAAAAATTTTTTTTTTAATTTTGTGATAAATATTCAAAGTGATAGGTAGTTTGCGCTTCCTAATTGCATATTCTAAGTGAAATAATGGCTGAATAGGGACGTTTAAGGATATTATACCAATTCATGGTTAAAGCACCTATCTTAGCAAGTTTAACCCTGGAAACGCACAGGAATTTTAACACCTTCATTACGCACTGTGATTAAACTGATAATGCTACCTTTATATTTATTTTCTCAAGTAACGAACGTAAAATTTGTCATATTACTGCTCCCTCTCTAATTTCTCCTCTTCCATAATTTTTTTTATTACTTGGCAAATTGAAAAAATTCACGGTATACCTTAATGAAAATCCACATTTCGATCAATTTCTTATTTACATTCTTCAAATCAATAAAAAATGAGAGCATCTACGTCATCACAAGACGATATCACAAATTACTTTTAAAAAAAATATTCGAAAAAATAATTTTTTTAATGAATAAATAAATTTTGAAAAGGTATGTACTGTGACAGGTTATGCGATATGTTTTACACAGATGGTTTAAAATTGCCTAATGTTGAATATTTTTTAGCGCTAGGTAGCACTTTACAAGAGGGACTTACAGAAGTTGTAAGAGAGGTGAAATTGAACTTGGGGTCCCAGGGACCCCACGGTGAGTTTCCAGGGTTAATACCGTTGAAACCTTTTTCGGGTGTCACTAGGAAAAAAACTGGCAAATCTCGATAATATGCAAAATTACAATAAAATCATACCTACTTTATCTCTATTTCTCATCGAATCATAGAATGTAATTAAGAAAGTAAATACACCATAAAGTAGCCGAGAAAATTCTCTTTTCAACCATGTATAATATTAAGGTTATAGATGAAACCATCGTTGATAAATGCACGCAAAGGAAACACAGTAGAGCAAGTGATTTATCATGCCATCCACAAGGCAGGTTTCGACGTGTCGTGGTGACAATCAACAGACTATCCAAGATCGCACAACATTGTAGATGATGTTGTTATAGTGTTGGTAAAAGGCAGCAATGTGTTTTATGCGAATTTTAAGACTTCAATTATTCGATTTTTGCTCACCTAAATCCCAAAATCTCCCACAGTGCATCACAATTGATCTCGAAATCTAAAAGTCAACCTTAACGTAGCTCTCATACCTAGACCTACTTCTACATACAAATATCTAGGGAGTTACAGTAACGGGTCCGCTTTTTGATTTGAAGTTTTGCGTCATAGAATAATTATAGTAACTGATCAGTTTTTCTGATTGGTCATACGTCACGCGCGTAACGACCAATCGTAAGGCTACAGTGTGATGAAATGTAGGTAATTTCATTTCTACCTTCCTAAGTTATATCGTTCAGTTTTCGAACGAGTGAACGTCGTTCGTGATTTGAATCTCTGCTGATTTATGTTTGTATTTTGCGAGGAAGTTGAAGTAATCTACCATCCAACTTTCTGATTGATTGTTACATGCGTGACGTACGACCAATCAGAAAATGAACCAGTTATTTTCCAAATTGGCATTTAATAGGATTAATGGTTAACCCATGTTCGCATAACCGTTCATGAACTGCGTGTAAATGAATTTTGTGACCTGTTTAGTTTTTTGAGAAGATCAAGATAGCGTCAAGAAAGCAAGCTAGACTTCGAGATCGTAAAGATTTTCTAAAATTTTGTTCGTACTGATTGTTCGTCGTCATTTGACAACTCATTTAATCAAACCTCGTACCCCCGGTAACTCAATACTCAGTATCCAGCCATAATAACACAATTATTCTGCGCTGGATACCATCCCACACACAAATTATGCACTAATTCCTGAAATAACACCCTTTCAGTCTAGCCATTCTTACACAATAACTAAATTATATTAACACCAAGCCTACCAACCTGCGCTAATATCGGCGACAATGGTCTGGACGAAGGCTCGAGATCATCTCTATAACTGAAAAATGAATTTGGTGACGACGACGATAAATCTCTATCCGTGTCGTTTGATAGTAAATTACAATCGGAAAGCATAATTTCCTCCAACATATCGGGCAACAAGTACGTGATCGGATTCTCGTCCAAAGGCACACAAACGTCTCCGGCGGTAGGCGCTAAATGAGTCAAATCTTCCGGATCTTCTTTCAACACTGCGAACAAAAATATTAAACTATAAGACCAAAAGGAACCACTTCGCAGAGAATTCGATTATTGGGGAGGCGCGCCGGATGTATTCAAAGCCCAAAACTCGCAAATGGGTCGCAATTTTCCTCGAATGGTATTGATTTTTCGACTGAAATGAAGAGAGGGGGCGCTTCGCGAAAACGACGACGATAAAGGGTTCCACTTCTAACACTGACCCATTTAACAATATTCGCCACAACTCCATCGCTTTGAAATATAAGGTTGACCTTATTCGTACGACTCGTATGTATGGAATACTTTCGTTTTCGCGTTCATCGATTAAAATGACGTTATTTTGATTTCGTATTATATTCGGTATAGTACAGGCGATGCAGCAGATGAAGGGACCGAAACAAGATATAATTTTCAGCTTAGGTTTGAGAATAAAAAAGGTCGAATGAGTGCTCCGCAACAAAATACTAAATGCTCCATACCCATCGATTCGCCTTAAAATAATCGATTAAATTTTAATATTTGTTGTTTATTTCATGTTAAAATGACCTAAACGGAATTTTGACCCCACAACAATTATTTCGAGAAGAGTTAAAGGCTTCTAAAGTAATAACATTTTCAAAAAAATTGTTCATTTCGTCCATTTTGGCGCACAAGAAGGTATATGGAAACCTCAAAATAACACTCAAAAAGCGTAGCGTAAAAACTGAATCATTTCATACATCACTATTTTTTTTTTTTTTTTTTTTTCAGAAACGTCCTATTTACCGAAATAAAAGCGAAAATCCTACCTAAATGAACATTCTGAATCGCCAAGTTTGAAAAATGAACTCATAAGTAGATTTTTTTTCGCTTTGAGAAGCCTATTTTCAAAAAAGTGATAAGAACTTTGCTAATATTTGCATCTAAATTTGTTTCAATTTATTACAGAAAAAATTTAAATTAGACGAAAATCTGTATTTTAAATCATAATTTAAAAAAAATGATCGCATCGTATGCTTATGACAAAACAAACAAAAAAAAAAAAAAAAATAAAAATACGAAGCATAATAATAATAATATAAAGAAATTTTTTTTGTAATTTTTTCAAAAATAATAATACATACACTCAACAAAATTTTACAGTGCCAACCAGCCTCTCATTTATTATCCTTTCAATCATTATTGGAATTTTATAGTCCTCAATAAAATTCTATAATGCCAACCTCTTTTTTATTATCCTTTCGATCATTATTATTAGAATTTCAATAAAATTTTATAATGCTGTCTCTTTTCTTCTTTTCATCAGGAAAACCACAGAAGGTACTTTCTTCTATTCATGCAAATAGATGTACCGAATTTTAGATGCGCGCGCAGCTCAAAACCGGTTGATTTTTTGATTTCAATACATAGAGAGTAAAATAAATTCTTAATAAAATTCTACAATGCCAAACCTCTTTTCTATTAACCTTTCAATGATTATTATTAGAATTTTATAGCACTCAATAAAATTTTATAATGCTGTCTCTTTCTTCCCTTCATAGCAAAACCACAGGTGGCACGTTCTTTTTCTTTTCTTCCTTTCATCGGGAAAACTGCAGAAGGTACCTTCTTTTATTCATGAAAATAGATGTATCGTATTTTAGATGCGCGCGCAGCTCAAAACCAGTTTGGTTTTTGATTTCAGTATATAGAGAGTACCGCAAATTCTCAATAATCTTTTTTATTATCCTTTCAATGATTATTATTAGAATTTTATAGCACTCAATAAAATTTTATAATGCTGTCTCTTTTCTTCCCCACATAGCAAAAACCACAGGTAGCACGTTCTTTTTCTTTTCTTCCTTTCATCAGGAAAACCACAGAAGGTACCTTCTTTTATTTATGAAAATAGATGTATCGAATTTTAGATGCGCGCGCAGCTCCAAAACCAGTTGGTTCTTTGATTTCAATATATAGGGAGTAAAACATATTCTCAATAAAATTCTCCAAGGCCAAACTTCTTTTCCATTATCCTTTCAATGATTATTATTAGAATTTTATAGCACTCAATAAAATTTTATAATGCTATCTCTTTTCTTCCTTTCACAGCAAAAACTGCGGGTGGCACATTCTTATTTTCTTCTTTCCTTCATCAGGAAAACCACAGAAGGTACCTTCTATTCATACAAATAGGCATACCGAATTTCGTTTATACCTTTTTTTCGACCTTTCTTTCTCGATGCGCGCGCACCTCAAAACTGACTGATTTTTTGATTTTAATACATAGATAAATTTTGCGTCTTCGAGTTTCTTCATTTTTCCCTACTCTGTCTTGAAATTTCGACTTGATTACTACTTTCACAACCTATTTTTAAAATCATTACTTTTTCACTAATTTCACTACCTGTTACATACCCTGATGGAGCAAAGGTGGAGTTGGAGAAATCGCGTGTTCATCTCTGAGATGCCCTTCATTGAAATAGTCAAGGTGCCCAGTATCATGAAGTACCAAATTTCGATTCTTTGAGGACCCTCACCCCTTATTGAGCATACATGAGGTTGAGGACATTGAATACAATTTAAGGCTTCCGTAGTTCATTTTTCATACACGCATCTTAGCCAACTCTGGAACTACTAAACTTCATTTTCTAAAGCATTTTTTGTCCCAAAGATCACAAAAAATAAGGTAATACAAATAATATATCGAAACCCGATAGCAATGCTCGAAAACACCATTGTTCAAAATGTGCCAACCGTTGGCAAAGTTTTCATACTGTTTTCCATCTCTTGATCAAGGGTTCGCCACCAGTTAAAAAAACGAAGATTTTTAGCTAGCAAGGTTTAAAAGTTGAATAATTTGATTTTTCGAAAAAAAAAAAGTGCAAACATCGAAGTACTTTACTCTTTCTTCTTTTTCACTTAAAAATTCTTTCCACTAACGTCGAAATCGTTCTGGTGAACTTTTTAAGATTTCTGTTATTTTAATGAAAATAAACGCTAGAACCTTCCTAAAGCAGAATTCGGAGCATAATATTTGTATAACATTAATTTTTTCGTACCAGCTCTTTTTCACGAGCTATTCAAGAAAACCTAACTATGTGGAAATTCCACGTCCAAAAAAAAAATTAAAGTGCTAGAAAAATCAGGATCCTTTTCCTGAAGGTTAGGACATCACTCTCGGCAATGTAATAGCATTTCCAATTTGTTTACTGAAATTTAAATATCTGCCCTTGTTGGGATGAACTAAATCAAAATGATAAAACTGTTTCTCGTTTTAAATTACCCTTCTTCGCTTAGAATAGGTTTTCATGCAAGAGTAAATGCGGTGGGTGTTTGAAACAAAAACTGAACTTCAAAAAATCGATCAGCCAGGTATAACGCACCGTCTTGTACATCAAAGGCGTCTACTTTGTACGTGGAAATTTCGTCCTACTGAGGTTTTCTTAATCCACGTCGTCGATCGTACGACACCGCATGTAATGTAGAAAAACTAGTACCAGCTAAATTAACATTTCCAACGTACCGGCTGGCCTTAAATACGTAATGAATTAACTTTCAGCCATACTCGAGTCGACGAGATATTAACGAGCGATACATGTGCAAGTTTTAATAATACTTTTTTCTTTAATAAAAACATTCTATACAAGAGCAATTAGTCTTGAAATTGGAATTTATACTTTTTTTTTCGTGCTGTGGGGAACATTTAATTCTCATCCCCGAGAGTATTTTTTGTTTGTATTTTCACTTACCCATTTTTTTCGACTTGGTCGAATGCAATTTCGGATTCAAAATGGAACATCATAAACGTCATTACCCAGCTATCTCGCTATACTGCTCGAGTCGTTATCCCAAAGCCCGACGAAATTTACATAACCATGCCCCCACCACGCTAATGGACACAGATAAAAGTAGCCTTTAAGCAAACAACCGATGCTAATATTACTTCTTCGGGCTCGTTTGAAATTTTCTCTTTCTTTCCGCTCGTAATGGCTTTTTAAAACGTGTCGTTACTCCGCACTCTCAGTCTGCGAGACGGATAATTCAAACATCACTCAATTTGCGCAACGTCCTGGCTATAGGATGCGACACGACGTCGCTTTGTTACCTAGCCGCGCCAGCTGCAACGTCGCGTCCTCGACAAATTACAACGAGCCATTTCCGCGCTTTTAATTGAACGCAATCGTGCGCGCGTTTCTCGCCAATATCAACTTCAATTCGCACTCGATGAGTGGCAGAAAATTCCGGATCATTCTGCGCGTATTTTCGAAAATACAATCGCTCGTAGCCAGATAAACGTCGCGATAATACGCGCATTTCATTGATAAAAATCCTATCTAGGCGAATTTCTCAACTACCAGCCAAGAAATCTAGAATGAAATTTAATTTTCAAATCGTATACGCTTCGGTCGACGAATCGGTAATATTTATACACCTACTTATCTACCTATCTGGCCGTAAATTACCGTCTACTATTACCCTAGATATGTGTGTATCTTTTTAATCGACAAAATTCATCTTTTTCTATCGATAAGAATTTCATCATGTTTATTTTTACGCTAAGCTTATTTGATTTTTTTCCCTCGTCCATGTGGCACACATGTGTGAGCTATACGACCGCCTAACAAATAACAATTATCGCATAATACGAATATTTCGCGATATTTCTCAACAAGACGACGCGTTAATTATTTTCATTAATAACGAGAGATGTCGAGGTAGAATGGTGGCAGGCGCGTACCACATAATACTCGAGTCGGCTCCCACTTCAACCATCACGCTCCATCACGTCTATATGCTTGTGGTAAACGAAGCCAAACAAATACACTCTCCTCTACCCTCCAATATGATGGATCTTACCACTCGCGCAAATGAATAGAATATTGTTGGTGAGAAAAATCGTTTTCTACAGAATGCAGATATAAAACCATGTAGTCATCGTTTCTCGAAAATCCCTATCACTTATGTAGAAAAAGAAATGTGGTCTCCGGTGTTACGATCTTGATGGGCCACAGATGACACAAGGATCTTCATCATAGTACTATAAAGTTGTAGTAGACATAGATACTAAATGAATATGCAATGAAGAACCTCTTTTCATTTTACACAGGTAGCTTCATATGCCGTGCAAAAAAAAATTTGAAATTTTATGCACTTCGTTAGTTTTGTAGATAAGCAAAAATGTTGCGATTGTTTTTGCTTTACTATCGGCGGATCGAAAAAAATTTAAAAGAACAATTTTTTCTCGGTGACATCATCATTTCTTAGTACCAAAAAAATTAAGATTTATAATTTTTTTTTTCAATTTCCATATAGTACTTGTAGACTTGAACAAAAACAGTTATATGAAGTTTTTGCCTATCTACATAATTGCAGGCGTTACAGTCAATCAAAATATCCGAATTGATATAACTCCTTCAATTTGGCAAATAGGCAACAAGTTTATACGACTTTTTTGGTTCTGATTTTCGAGATCTGTACGGCGAATCAACAAAAAATGTCAAAACCCGTATTTTTTGCCCAGCATAGGGTGCTACTGATGAGAAATAAAGGAGGGTTCCACCTGCTGCCTTCGTTTCGCGTCTATGTCTACTGTACCTCTATGGTACTGTGATCTACCATCCAGATCTCACACAGTCTAAATGGAAAACTAAGAAGGATTTTTTTTTTGGTCCAATTTAAGGAGTTTAACACTCTTGTTTACAATATCTTGGAAAATTAAAATTCAGAAGCCTTTCAATTAAAAAAACTGATGGCCAATTTTTTTTATTCATCGAGCAACGTGTAATGACCTCTGAACACGAAAACACAATTTTTTTTTTCTTCAAAAATTAAGATTTTTTATTGGCTCTATAGAGAAGAAAATGGCAACAAAAAGAGGCAAAAAGTGGCACTTGTAGACAAAAAGAGTCACTTTTTCCTCTTTCACCGTAATTAGTCCGTGATTATTTAGTGAATTGCGTTTGTGTTAGTGAAATCACGTGATCTCTCAGACTTCGAAGTAAGGGCTTTGATTTCCTATGACACAAGTACTATTCTATAATGTTCATTTTGTAACTATACGATCATTAGCTGGATAGATAATCAAAATCACCAACAACAACAACAACAAAAACCAACAATGGTCACATCTCAGTCTATGTACATCAATAGTTTTTTTTTTTTTTTTTTTGAAAATCAATAAGGAACACTTCCAAAAAATTATGAAATGAATCCAATATTAAGCATGAAAAATTTTAGCCAAGTCATTGCGCAATGCTGTTGTTTTAATTCCAAAAATTCGAATTCAGAAAAACAGAAATTTTTATTGCATTCCGAGTTCATATTTCGTTATGCAAAGACTGGAAAAATGTAATCAGTAAATTTTTTTGATGCCAAATGAGTGGGCTGAAATTCGGTCTAACTCGCTAGAAAATTAAGTAAAATATTCAACGAATTTATACATGTAAAAATAATCGATAGGTACATAATTCATCGCTAAGATGCAAAATATGGACTTGAATTTTTTCTCTTTCGGACTCTAAACTTATATCACGGGCAATTTTAATTTTCAGGGGTACCCAAAATATTCCATATTCTACTAATTCAGCATCGAATAAAAAATACTATGAGAACCTAAGAGAGAGATAAAAACTGAACACAAGTCTAACGAGGTCAATAAGGCAAAAATCAAAGTCACACCAAACATCCTACAAATAAATAATCTATTTATTAATCGTTTCTAAAAATATACGAAATAATGTAATTTTCCAGTAAATTAGAAAAAAAAATTACAATATTCGTAAAAATCAAAAAAATTGGCAGCTATTTTTTTTTTTTTACTCAACAAAAAATGACCCTTGGACGAAAAAAAGACGAATAAATAATTTTTACGACTATATACCAATTTCATGCGAGTCCCACCTCTCAGTTCCCCTTCCCCCGTAAAATATACAGTTACACAGAGCATAAGCTAATTACATAAAATATATAAATTCGTGAAGTACATTTTTACCTTCTTATTTATTGAAAAAAAAAAAAAAAAAAAAACTCTGTTCAAAATTATAGGCAATTTCCTCGTCGGTTTTTGTTTATCTGCAAAGCAAACAACTCCATTTGCCATCAATATCATCCATTCCTTCGCCTTCTGAGGGTAAAGTTAGAATTAGAGACTCGTGCCCATTTGTATTTTCTACGAACTGCATTTATCACATACATTAATGGAAATATTAAATCTTTTTTTTCTTCTTCAAAAATGCTTCAATTCTTCAATTTTTTTTTTTTAAATTTTGAATTGATTTTTTTTTAAAACAAATGAGAATGTAAAAATGTATCACTTGAATTAGAATATCTTAAGTAATCAACTCATCCTCTACGTAACTGTACATGTGACTGGGGAGAGAGGATTACAACCCACATGAACTTGATACGTGATAATTGTAGTTGAAATGTGTTATGCATACATTTATGTACTACTTTAAACGTATTTCACTCACACGAAAATATTCGAACTTGGATAAGTATACATTTGGGGTGAGGGGAGAGGGGGGTGCGACCTCCATAATATCATGATAAGGTTGGTATGTAGTCACAAGCGGTCGCATATGAATTTTTCAGTCGTCTTTATAATGCCATATAGCCTAATCAAATCAACCATAATGGAGCCCCTAAAATACCAAATTTCAAATACCCCTAACTCCCCACTTATGGGTCATAGCAAAAAATAGTTTAGATGAAAGTTGTAGGAAATTCAGTGTAGAACAAAATTGCACTGAACTATTTTCATCCTAAAATCGAACCCTGAGGAGATATCGTGAAAAAACGGCATTCACTCTCTCTACCCCTGTGAGCTCTGCACATCTAGGAATTAGGACTTTCAATACGTTATTAGTGGAACTAGTCTCTACATATTTATGAAAATAATCTTTTTTGGGAATATCTAGATTTACTGAACTACACTGCACATGATCGAATATAATACCGGGTTCATAGTTTTCCACCATCTAAACTTCCACGATCGATTACCTCCTCTCGAACATCGTACGACTCCAAGCTAATCTAGAGGTATTATCAAAGGTCGCTTATAATCTCGAAAACGCGATTAAAAGATAAAATAACGTACGGAATTTCTTCGCGAACCATATTCGCTACTTGAAGCAACGCGAACTGTTCTCAATCCCTCCTCCCCTGGCGACCGTGTAACACCGACATCGCATACTTTATGTAATAAATTGTAACGCGATGGTCTTATCATACCGTCGATAAGAAACGCGCGCCGACTCGACCTTGAACAAATTTTTTTCAGCTCTGGCTCTTGTTCGGTACGTCGATGGCGAAGCTACTCGTATACGCATTTTTAATTGAACCAACGACACCGAACTCGAGACGTCCGCGTCCACGTTTCTCAATGAAACGAACGTTGTATTTACTCGCACACGTAATTACATTCGGCCGGATAGTCGAGACGATAACCGCTAATTAGGAAATACTCGGTTAATAGAACGAGGGTATTCGTCGTCGTCAGCGAATACAACAACTCGGTAAATATCGAACCAGACTCGTCGTCCAGCCAAAATACGAAACCGCGCATAAAGGTAGATGGCGGTTGTCAAAAGCGCGAATTCCATAAAGCTCGAACGAGCGGGGAAATCTATTTTCAGATGATCGGGCGTTGCCAAGTCGCGAATGGGTGTACGTCGAGCGTCCGACGTACGTCTCAGCGTAGTGATTTCTTCGATTAAGTCGCCGACGAATTTTCAAACGTTACGCGCGCAGGTGTAAGCCTGCCAAGAAATTATTTTAATTTTGAATTTCCAAGCCGAAGACGTTGTTTACGAACACAGCGGAATTTTTTCTTCACGCTCGTTTGTTTTCGATTTCCGAGACGAAGAACGACGAAAATTTCTAAAACGCTGTTTCACCACCGGTAAACGTACACGCGTGTCTCGTCTAAATTATTATATCCTTCGTCTCGACTCTTTATTGTCGCGCTACATTCATCCGAAGCGAAAAATACCCGGGGGTAATATGGTCGACGAATGGTATTGTCAATTTGACGACATTTCTGTTGTCTCCCCTTTACCCCTCCTCTTTACGCGAGGTATTTCACAATTTCGCCAAAACGTCGTCAACACGATACAACAGCGACAGGAAAAACCGTTCAATTTCGTTTGATACACATTTACAACTCGTAAACTTTCGCAAAATGAACTCGAAATTTTACTGCGTCCTATACAGCCGTCGCGTCCTTTTTCTGCAACGAAGCACGAGCACGGCGAAATTTTCAATTCCCATCGATTGGTCGAGAATTCGAAATTCCGTTGGTTTATATTTTTTTTGAAAAATGCTCGGCCAATCGACAGATGAAAAAGTATGGATGGTTAGTGCCATACATCGGAGGCGGAGGAGGGGGAATCAGCAGGACCAGGAAAAGTCGGAATTAGTCACAGGAGCAAAAACAATTTTGGAGCTTTTCTTTTATAATTTTGTCAAATGCCATGAAAATTTTGAAAAAAATAAAAAATATATATATTAAAATTGCGAAGATTTTTAAAACCTAAAATTTAGATTTCCGGGCTCGCTCAGAAACCCAGGTCCAAGGCGATGTGACCCTTTCAACATTCCTTTCGCTGGCACAAACGATTAATTTAATCAATTTCTACTTTTTTTTTTATTAAAGAGGGGGGGGGGTAAGAATAAATTGGGTTTTTTCCCAAGTCGATGATTTCTAGAGTGAAAAGATCGCCAAAATTGCCTCAATAGTACACTCAAAAAATGTCACCTCCGGTCAACTTCACCTTTTGCCACACTGAGGTCGAAGTTGAAAATTTTTTCAATTTTCAAAATAATCCAAAAAAATTTTTATAAACTTTTTTAAATTTGAAATTAAATATATCAATATTATATATTAATAAAATAAATTAATAAAATAAAAAAGAAAATTATAATTCAAATAATATCAATAAAATGTCAATAAATATTAATTATTTCAATTTTTAAATTAAAATTATTTATTAAATTAAATTAATTTTTTTTCATATCATTATTTAAATTTTTTTAGGCAAATCGATATTTTCTTGCTTACGCGACTCTTATTTTACTCCTACTAATTCCAAAAAAATTTGGGTATTCAATTTTTTTTTTTGTATTTAGAGAGTCTAAAAATTTTTTCATTACCTTAAAAAATGGCATATTGTATTTCAAGTGTTTGGAAAAATTATAGATAAATAAATCATGTATGTCGAAAGATGTGGCGAACTCTATTGCTTTCGGTTTCATGAAATCCGAGAGACACGATGTGCTGAATTTTTTTCCTTCAAGGATGGCTTCAAAATAGCCTAAATTGGTGTTTCGTTCAATTTCAGCACCAACTAAGGGATATTTTGAGAAACCACGAGTGTTGAAAATTCACCGTATTTTATCTCTAGAATCTCATAAAACCAAAATCAAGAGTATGTTCCACATTTCCGATATAATTGACCTATTAATCGAAAAAATTTTCAAACTAGGTACACGAAAATTTTTTGCTCAGCGAAAAACACACTTCTAACAAAATGAAATGAAATTCATTCTTCATAACAGTCCTACCAACATATCACACCTACTTCGCTTCCTACGTTCAACATCCCTTTACCCACTTATTTAAAAAATACAATAACATAAAAAAGGAAAATAATAAGAGTAATAATAGTAATGATATAATAAAATTAAATAAATTCGCCTCTAGCTCAGAGCTGCACACTGCGTATGATAAAAAAAAATACTATTTTTAAAATTATTGAAAAATTTTTAGACTCTTTAAATGCAAGAAAATTTATTATGCAAAAATTTTTCCCTGACTATAACAGTCATAATATGAACTCTGCATGTAAAAAATTTTTAATTTCCTCAAAAATAATTTTTTTTGGTTTTTTCAAAAATTTAATAAATTTTTCAACATCGATCTTAATACGACAAACTTAATAAGTAGAAAACTGAGGATACAAAGTTGGCCAAAAATCATAATATGACCGCTTAAATTTGAGCCAAAATGATTCCAAGAGAACTCGTGGTCAACTTTTACAAAATTTTGAAAAACCTCAAATGCTTTTAATTCTGAAAATATGAATTCGTATGATCACTGTGATTAAGAAAAATAGCAATTATGTCGATTTTCAAGCTCTACAAAACCACTTTAGTTCAACAAATTAATCAAATTATTTTCAAATGACTTTTTCGAACGCTAGTAAATTCCACTGTTATGCATTTTTTGCGATTATAAATACTATAATTTGAAACACCCTCCCCCCTCCCCCACCTAACATCACAGCAAGTTGTTTTTTTTTTATTATACTTATATAAAATAATATTTATTTTTTAGGATCATTAATAAAATGATAACAATTTCATTTACTTTAATTTTTATCTACATTATTACTGAAAGAATATTAGCAAAACGAACATCAATTTTTTAATTAAAATTTTTTATACTGAATCATTAGTGAATTCACCTAATTTAAATGATTTATTTAATGAGAACATAATTATTTTAAATATGAAAAAAATAATCAATTAAAGTGGCAGAAACATGAATGCCTTGAAACTCCGTATTTGGACTAAAAAAAATTTTAAATGTTTATAAAATCTTCAAAATCGAAAAAAAGTGAATATAAGAAAAATTTGAAAATGTAAAAAAAAATTACAGTAAAAAAAAAATTGGAAAATTGTAAATAAGAAAAACAGATTTTCAATACACATTACTCAAATTTTATTGCTTCAGCCAATGAGTACAATCATTAGCACTGCTTCATTATTTGAGGAATTTTTCTGTTTTGCATCAGAACTCATATCATAATGGGACCATATGCTCAAGGCAGAGGAGAGGGAGCGGAGGGGGGCTGGGTGTAGATCGCATTCGAGCAATGGTTTCTGAGAGGGGCTCATATGCTCAAGGCAAGGGAGAGGGAGCGGAGGGGGGCTGGGTGTAGATAGCATTCGAGCAATGGTTTCTGAGAGGGGCTCACATGCTCAAGGCAAGGGAGAGGAAGCGGAGAGGGTGATATTTGAATTTTTAAGATTTAAAAAATTTTAACAGGTGAAATTGAAATTTTTTTCCATTAAATTTTTTCAAAATTGTGCTCAAATTAAAGAAAAAATAATTGATAAGGGCGAGTCCAAAAATTATTTTCCTCCGGAGCTAGTACTCTTCGATCCTACATATGCCACTGTAGGTTCAACACTGTTTCTGATATGTGTTATCGCAGCACTTATAATTTTAAAAATTTCCAAATCAAAATTGCGAATCGAAAATGGAAATATTACTCTCAGAACGTGCAATTACTTAACCTGATTTTTAAATTATTCCAAACAGGCGGAAATGAGCCTTCCAAATAATTCTCGAAACAACGAGCATTTTATTCGCCTCGTCGAAAAAGCTCGTTATCAATTTCACGCCACGAACGGATTAAATTCGTTAAATAACGAGCCTAGAGAATAACGCTAATCAGAAATCACGAAAGATAAATAAAAAAAAAATTTCGAGTGAACTCGACGAACGACTACACCGTTATCATCGATCAACGGTTCCACTTAATTATCGAATGATTGGTGAAACGCGAAAAATGATAAAATTTCGTAATTAATTATTTTTACACCGAACGAAATAACCAGTATTGCGTAAACACTCTGGAGAGCGCTTCTGTAGAAGACAACCAATTTCAAAAAGGCCAACAAGCGGTATCACAATCACACGCTTCCGATGAAAATGGACATCGACGAATCCGATATACCACGAAATTCGCGACTATCTATCGTACTATTTAATCCATGGAATTTTTCCCCTTAAAAAAAACACCGATTAGCGGCTAAAATCACCGTACACTATCGTACGTACGGAATGTACATTCTATCGGTGCAAATTACACATTATTTGTCACGTAACGAGTATCGAATTACATTATTTTCTCATACGCGTTTAATAAGGCGGTAGTAAAAGAGTGACGAAGGGCGAGGGGCGAGAGAAGGAAACACGACAGCGCGTAATATAGTCTACATAGAACTCGATTACGTTTCCATGAATTATCCTCCCCTCTCGCCTCGACGGCACCTGTTTAATTAAATTCTCGCTCAACTGGAAAAACTATGGGTACAAATGCGTTTTTTTTTCTTCTTTCAACGATAGAGAATCGAGTCGACTGAATTTTTTCGATACTCCGCCTATACCTGTATTTACCGACGACGCTTGGCGGTACTCGAGATAGGAGGTACCTGAAGTGAGGCTAAATTGAGATGAAATTTTTTCTTCCACGTATACTCGCTAATAATACGAAATTACAGCTATACAAATTCAAGGTCTTCGCTGGGCCACGCCGTGTACTCGAACGTACACGTTATCTTCGTACGTATACGATGATAATCGCCCTATGCTTACAATGTAATTTCCAAGTGTTGAGATAGTACGGGTAATTTAGCAGATAGAAGGGCTGAATGGAATGCAAAGGGTTTTTTTCTAAATGCAAAATGTTCAAGTGTACACCCAAAAGGCTCGACGCATATATCAAAAATTCTTATACATGGATTCGCTGCTTCCTATGTATGCACTATGCATTAAAGCTCCCAAAATCGATTTTTCCCAATTCTATCGCTACTGGAGCTTCGTACAGGGAAATCAGTTCGATAATAAAATATACCTCTTTAAATTTCCTATAAAAAATATCCTTTTCACTTTATTTGTAAATTCATTCGATGAGGTGGTGAGAGGCTTAGAACTTTATGTGATGTAGAAGTGAAAAAGAAAGTACCAAAAATTAACTCATTTTAATGTGCGGTAAAATACGAAAATTTGTCATGAGTAATTCACTCGTTCATTTTTTAACATACGTATAAATACTACTGTTATGAAGTGACGTCACATTCCGCCTTCCTCTCACCACATATCATATTTCAAAGCAGAAGATCGGAATTTCCATAGCTAAATAATTTTTTCTCCCGTATAATATATAGAATCAAACTACTCGACATCTCACCTCCCCCCCCACCCACCATTTCACAATAACAGATTTTTTCAATGACTAAACGATTTGTTTTCTCTAACATATATTTATGTATATGGTTGAATCGTACCAAATGAACTAACTCAATGTTTCCCCTTTACCTCCACCTATCCTGATTCTCATGCTCATATTTTGAAGTTACAAAAAATAACGACTAGGGCTGCAATTGCATTTTTTTTTTTTTTTTTTTTTTTTTTATAGAAGCATCAAATGATCTACATAACGAGAGTGGAAAGTCTTTACTTTTCCGGACTTCTTGATTCCAAGTACATGCTACTCGTATATAGAGCTTTTCGAGCATATTTCGACACATCTCAAGATAAATGGATATTTTTGCATATTTTTGCACATCTTGGTTTCATTTTGCTGCCAGTTTTAACGTTATTTCAAACCTTTACCAGATGAAATATTTTACAGCCAGTCTCATTCAATACAAGTTTAGAGCAGATGAAATTAGATATGAAAATTTAATCCAATGGTAGCAAATGAAGAGAATTACCAGATTCACAGGAAAATTTTTCATTTCATACATGCTATATTTCGACTGTTCCTAGTTCCCTCTCAATGACTTTTCGAACTACCCCATTTCACTTTATTTTCTGCTACTTCTTACTTTTTTTCATCCAATACTTCGCTCCAGATGCTTAAATTTTTGAGCCATCTACCAAACCAGCTTATAGAACATTTTTACGAGATCGAAATTTGATATTCAATTTTTCGACCACATAGTACGTAGCATCAAATAGGTTGAAAGTTCACCTACAATCTTGATTCCAATGAAATATGATAGAGCCGTAGCCAGAATGGATGTGATTGAAGGGAGGGGGAATTTTTTCGAGAGTATAAATGGTTGGTCGAGTGGAGTGAACGTGATCGTTTATTTTTCAACACATCTAAATATGTGGGATTTAAATTTTTTTTTTTTTTTTTTTTGAATTTCCTTTTTCTGGAGGAATGGGATTCGTAGAATATGTAAATTTTTTGTTTTTGTATTTGCATTTGTTTTCCCCTACTTATTCCATAATTTGTACAATATCATATTTCCCCTCCTGTCATTAGTGAACAATTGTTGGAGAGATTTACAATAAATAAATAAATAAATAATAATCTCCATTGCCCTTGGCGATCCTTAATCAATATCAATTCTGGTTCCCGCATACGATAGTTTAGAAGGCTATTTGGCACCTTATGACCCAATCTGGGACTACTGCAAGCCCCCAACGCAAGAGCAACCCATCCTAATCACAGTAAAAAAAAGAAAAAAAAACCGTAAAAACGTAAGCAGCCATGCCGCATTACTAGAGCTGAGTTTTTAACTGAGGCTTGTTATACCCAATATTAAGTCGGAAAACCTCTACCCATTCCTTTTCAAAAACACTAAGGAAGTTCAATTTCGAAGAACTGTAGTATTTCTTGCCATGCAATAACGATATGAAATATATTTTTCAAATTATACGTATCTGAGTATCCTCAAATTTTTACAATCTGCCATTTCGCGTCCATTTTGACCCAAATTCAAAACCTCATATTCTAGTCATGAACTAATCTTGCACATAAAATTTGACCTTTCTACGTCGCTTTGATGAGGAGATATAGAAGATTCGTGAAATTTCCTGCAGCAATTTCCCCTCCATAAGCGGTTTTTTTCTCTAATTCCATCCAAATTCATTTTGGAAGCAAAAATCAGAATAGGCTAGTCACTTGGACTTATTTCGTGATATTACACATGATGAAAAATTTTTGAACCTTCGTGTACCCCCCCCCCTTTAGAGGTCGATAGCCCCTCCTACTCCCCTCCAATATCACGTGAGAAAGTAAATTTGGAATATAGTATGCTTCTTATCTTCAATAATCATATGAGTTCATATAAAATGCATTTTCATTAATTTGAGGCTCCTCAAGCTTCACTCAAATTTTGATAATCCGCCATTTTGTATCCATTTTGACCCAAATTCAAGAAGTCATATTCAGGACACCAACTAATCTTACATACAAAGTTTGACTTTTTTTAGATCGATTTGGTGAGGAAATATGGAAGATTCAAGAAATTTCATGACTCAAAACTTACTCAAAAAGCCATGCTTTGCTTCAATTCGCCTTACAAATATACTAGGGAAGCTGAAATTTCAATGCGCTGGTATCCGTGACTCACTCCTTCACATGAGACCGAAAACTAAAAATTTGAATAATTTGCTCTTCCTCCAGCCCCCTTCAAAATTTGAGTCATCCACCATTTTGAAGTGTATCGGAAAAATAAAAAAAAAACCTTCTTCTCATTTTCAAGAAGAGACTCTCACCAAATTTTGAGCGAATTTCAAGAATATTCGCAGGCGCTACGGGTAGGGGAAAATATACATATATATACCGTGCATGCCATTGAATCCCATACAGGTAAAGCACCAAATTCCCTTTTAACCAACAACCAATTAGATATAACATGTTGGTAACACTGATTTCTATTTTCACAAACAATTGCAATTCATTTATAGCCAGCGATGTAATATAAAAGTATTTCGAAGTATCATAGAAGGGAATTTTGCACTTCTCCTATAAGACTTTCAATCGGGCATACGATATATATACGTATACCAAAAAGTTGGACAGCTGCCAGATAATTACAAATGATCTGAAAGGTAAAGATTTGATGACCACACCCTCCCTCGACCCTGCTTCTCAAATCAGGTAAGCTGTAATAGCTATCGCTTTTATTAAAAACTCATCTAACAAATACTCGTTCACAATACTATAAATTGCTATTTTAACTACTAATAATAGTAGTAAATTAAAACCGTTCAAACCAGTAGATGAAAAAGCAGTATAGTACGTAGTTCACTATCTCATATCTTACAGACTGCTTGTCTTTTGTGACTACCGTCTGTATGCTACTTCTAGGCCCTCTGGAGACTAACTGAATTGCTATAGGGAAGGATCTCAGCTAATAAGCATTGTATAGCACAGCACTTACTCCTCAATGAATATACGAACAAAAATTATTGTTGTTCGTGTTGTTCGCATGTATTAATCTATCTTTCGATAATGCTGGAAAGGAGCACCTCTCCAAAATTAAATAATTCGAAAAATATTCCGACACTCCTTCATCTGCTACGAATTAATTTAGAAGTTGAGCTATGCTCTCTAAAATTCGCGTAATGTCGAAAACAGAAGAAATGAAAATTACGCTATGCCTGTTGTTAAATCATTCAAAAAATAAAATCTTCAAGCTAACTACTTACTCGTGAGTCCAGTATCGTCTTCGGCGAAGCCCATAAAGCCTTTATTCATTTCTTCGGTAAAAGGCACAAATACATTAACGGTGGCAGGTTTCGGTATATCGGAAACCTTTACCGAATCGTTCGGCTCATTGGCTCTGAGCTCGATTTTCACGTGCGTCTCGCCACCGTCCGAATCTCCGGTACCGGGCTCGTTGCACGTCTCAGACGGTATCGTTAAACCATAGAAAGTGGCCGCGTCTTTTTGCTCGTCGCTCATCAACCAATAATCGGTCAACGTATCTTGCGACGAAGACGAACCACACGATTGAGGAGACCCAGACGACGAGGAGGGCGGAGACGACAGCAATTCGCCGATATCCAAGTCTGCCAAAGGCGAGAGAATTTCGATCTCTTTGTTCTTATCGGTCGTGTAGCGTTTTTTGGCGGCGTGAGATTTGGTGGCTACGAACGCAGGCGGATTCGGATTTATGCGAAGTTTCTCGATCAGCTGCTGAGGCGAATTCTGGTACAGGTAACAGTCGTCCGGTGAGGCGGCGGCGGTTATAGCGTAAGGCGAGTCTGCTGGCGTGAGCGATGCGCTGCAAGAGTTGTCTAACTGACACAACGAATATATTTCGTCTTTATTTTCGATCCCGCTAGAAAAATAAAATAAACGAGATCGATTTTTTTTTCAAAATTTTTTTTTATGGGTGGGCTGACTATAATAAACTAAATTATCGCTTAAAGCTAAACCATTTAACTACACATGTGTAAAATATACCAACACTCGTGTACAAGTAAATAGATTAAAAAAAAATTAAATTAACAACTTTCTCATATTTCTATTTTACTTCAGTAAAAAATCGATTGAGGCATTTTTATTTGATTTGTTTTCCTAAATCGAAGACAATACACACGTCGTATAGGTAAAGATACTACATATCGATATACACGTCGCAGGTATCTAGGTAATGAAAATTAACGACGAAAAATTCATTCGCCCGATGAACTGATAAGATTTCCGAAGCACATTCGAAACGCCAACTATAGAAGCGCTTCCACCGAGCTAATTTTCCTTCTCAACAACGTCGACGCACTCGTAAAATTTCGCGTATAAAAAAAATTTCTCGGCAAATAAAAATTCCAAGACTACAAAAAATATCAACAAAATAACCACAACGAAGTGGCAAAGCAAACGATCACAACACTCGCAAAATTCGAGATCGGAACAACGAAATAAAAAAAACAACAACAATAACAAAACGATAACGCGAATCCAGTCTCGAGTAACGTTCACACGAAAGCTCGCTACGGCGCGGCATCGAACTAAAAAGCCAGAACTTTTAACCCAGTTTGCAGTTATCCGAAATCGATCGAATCGGCTACATTCGTACACATTCGTGGCGCGTCGGAAGGTGAACGGTCTCCACCTTTTTCCTGACCTATCTATAATCTGTCTCTGCGCTTTTTCTTGCTTAATATAGAGATAACTCGTTTCACTCGATGCTCGTACGGTCGTTTGTTTGCAACTTAACGAATAACGCGCAATCGTAATCACTTCTTAAAATATCGTATGGCCGAGGTCGCCACCGACTTACCTACCCATTTTCAAGGTCCTTAAAATCAGAAAAACTTTTCACCGCCCTTTCACAAGCCAACGTACACATACCGTACACCCTTAGCAATTCGTGTTCCGATAGTCCACACTGGCTGAAAATTTACGATATATGACACGCGAGTAGCCCCCTCCCTCCTCCTACGTGTTTCAGCTTCGTGCCATTTCAGCAGAAGTTACACCATCGTGCCTTACCGTTCGCAAAATTCCTTCGTCGAACGTAAATACTTCTCTTGTTTCCTTTTCGCTGCGCTCCGAGGCGAATTATTTTTTATCGCGTGTTTTCTCCTCGAAACTGCTACCCACGTTGTACTTACTTCTATAACCATAACGGAGAGTAGCTTTTTTTGGACGAGTTTTTAATTAAAAGCGATAGCTATACAGGCTTCCTGATTTGTGGAGGGATTAGGTGTGCAAGGGTTTACATAATTATCTATGCGTTTTAGATGATTCGATATTATAAAGCAATTTAATTTCAATGTAAAAAATTATTTAATTAATTTAAATTAAAATATTTAATTAATGTTTGATTAAATATTTAATTTTTTCATTTTAAATTATTTTTTTATTATAAATTTCGAATTTCGAATTTTATTTTTATTTTTTTAATGTTTATTAAAAGTAACTTTTTGGAATTTGGGATGAATATGTAATTATATATACGGTGTGTCCACATGATCTTTGCATCATCGCAGTTTCCGTTGATTTTAGATTTTAACGACTTTTTCTTTCTCTAAGAAATTTGAAAACTATAGCGAATATTCAGTTTAATATTTCAATAAATTATCTAATTAATTTTGCACACAATTTCAGGAATTTTGCATCAAAAAAAAAAATTTCAAATTCGAACAAGTGTAATGATTACTGGGCATACTGCACACTGTGGTGGAGCGAAAAAAAAATGTCCATCTATTTTCATTAAATTTCACTACGTCCTTTACTTCGAGTTGAAACACTCTCAGTCAAATTTTTAGCCCCAACAAACCATCGGCGGGAGCTAGCGGTCATCAAAAAAGCCCAATTTTCAAAAAAATCTTAGTTTTTCGTTATTTTAACTCCCACAATAGAAGCTTTGGGAAAATCACTCCAGCACTTGAAATATCATCGCGCCTACTAAATAAAGAAATAGAAATTTCTTACCTTTTTCGTACTTTCTTCGGCTTCTATATATTTTTTTTTCGAGCCAAAAAAATTACTACCCCCCCCCACCCAACTACCAACTATTCTTAAAGATTATAGATGGCGTTTCGTACTACATTACAAGTATTTTCATACAAAAAAAAAATCCCAATTTCATACTTCTTTGCACTTCTCGTACCCGGTAGACATCAAATATACAATTAGAGAAGCTGAATCAAACTGTGAATTTTCATCCGCATCCGAGGCCACTTTTAGGTCTTTACAATCGCGTTGGAAGGTGCGTTTTCGAATCAGCGTCTCAAATTGCATCTTTTAGGTGCTAGAGTAATTTCCCCAAAACAGGACCGTAGCCAAGATGTATCGATGGGAGGGGTTTAAAATGTTAAATTTTGCTGCTGGTCTGCAATAATTGTACTTGGAAAAGGAATGGAGGGGGGAGGGGGTTCAAGGGCATACCTTTTTCTCAGTACAGAAGAAATTTATAAATATAATTCAGTACATTATTTACGTGGGTAGAACATTTTTTTTTCTCGTAATAATTTATAGCAATAAGAATAAGAGAAGTAATAAATGAATTATGAAAAATTTTTTTTTTTGAATCGAGAAGTTGAAATACATTTTTGCATTAATTCATACGACGAAAGTACGAAAAATGTCGTCACAAAGGAATCATAATTATGATTTACTAAAATCCATATTCACAAGAAACTAAGTTCATGGGAAGGATTCTGACTCCTCAAGTCCCTCCTTGGCTATGACTTTATTTCCAAACCCCTTTCTGGGAGTCAAAATAGTGAAAAACCTTGATTTTTTTCGAAAATGAGACTACTTTGAGGGCTCTTAGTTCTTCAAATGGTTGCTAGGGGATGGAAATTTCGTCAGCACCGTTTTAACTCAAAGTAAACAACATAATATTCAAATTTCGTGAAAATGCAAGATCATTATTTTTACTCCACCTTTCTGCATAGAGATTGTTCGTATGAATACGCGGAATCACTTTTTTGGATTTTTGATTCACCTCAAAATGGCATTTCACTCAAATTTTGAAAGAGACTGGAGAGACCTCTGAAAACTCAAAATTTTCGATCTACATGTCATATAATTGGGTATAGGATGGAGACGAAAATTTTAACATTTCAGCTACCTAAATCAATTTGAACGGGGTTTAAGCGAAAAAAGGCTTTATGAGGAGTTTTAAATCGTGAACTTTCTGGAATCTTCCATATTACCCATTAAATCGAGCTAGAAAGCTCAAACTTCGTATATACGCTTACTTAAAGATCATAACATGAACCTTTGAATTCGAGTCAAAATGGATTCAAAATGGCAGATGGTCAAAATCTGTGGGAGACTTGAGTAGCAGTAGTCTAAAATAGGTCAAACTCGATGAATATGAACTCATATGATTACTCTTTTACATCATGTTGGAGGAAAGAACAAATGGTTATTCTTCTCAAAATGTGTGGGAGGAGGGGGGGGGGTAAAATGAAAGATTCAAAATTGTTGGTTACAGGACCACATAATGAACGGAGCCCAAATGGCTTACATATTCGATTTGCTACCTACACGAATTGGGAATGAACCAGTTTGGAGAGAGGGTGGGGGGAGGGAAATGAGGCAAAAAAAATCAAGAAACGTTCTTAATTACTCGTGAAATATATTTAGGAGAGCTCAAATTTTGTAAATAGGGAGTATAATATGATCACTTGAACTGAAGTCATAATGCATACAAAATCGGTCCAAAATGGCGTACAGTTAAAATCCTCAAAAAACTGTTTTTCCCTTCAACTCCCCAGCACATTCACTCAAGCTGAAATTAGAATATGTCGATGAAAATAATACCAGTCAAGTGAGCTAAGAGGGATAAAATATAGAAGATGGAGTTAAGTATTGGGAGGGGGAGGGGGAGTTGAACTCCTCCCCTGATATCAAAGGAAATGGCCTCCTTTCCGAATAATGTACATTACATCAATCACACTAAAAGAATCTAAGTTTTCCAATCTACAATTTTAAATTTTAAATTCACGCATATTGGAATTTTTTATCAATTTCAATGTTGGTATAAAGAAGTGAAAAAATTCTCAACTGCCACTCAACATGCAGGTGATCATATTCAATTTAACAGCTGATTCGAATTTCATATCGAATGCAACATGTACTTATTATTTTAATTGAACTAATTCGCGAACAATGTACCGAGTTTAATGGCCAATTAATTTATCATCATCCATTTTCTTCTCTTACAACCTCGTGCCACTCGATTTAATCACCATTTCGCGAAATTTTCCACCTCCGACGCCGAACATTCGGACTGGAAAATAACGATGACTTTAAACCCGACCAGATTACGCAACTCTTCCTTCTCTTCGCTATCATTCGCTATCATGAATGAATCATGTGATAGCGCAGCTGACATAACGTGAATTCAAATGCTTCCGATAATATATACAATCGACTCGAGATATAGGTGACTAGGTATATGAATATATATTTCATTCGTTCGCGAACATCCTAAAATAAATAACTTGAGGAATCCCAGTACACCATCGCAACCGATCTATTTTCGTTGGCAACTATGATTCCATTTTTCAAATTAAATTGTGATAATTTTTCACCTACTTTTGACTTTTTTTTTCAGGACATGGAGGAGGAAATAACTAAAAATAAGATAGTATGATGAATTAGTCCCCGAAATTATTTTTGTGTACACATAATACACACATAATGTAAAAAATTCAAGCCCTTCGAGTCACTTTTTAATTTTCAAATTTTAATATTAATAATTTTATTTATAAATATTATTTTGATTAAATGTTCAATACTTTTTAATTTTTTTTAAATTATTTTTTCGTCATACTTCAATTAAAAAAAATAATTTTTTATAATTTTTTTTTTTTTTTTTATCAATAAAACTCACACCGTGTTCGAATCTCCTAAATTATTGATTCATTATTCCTTTTGAAAAAATAACCAAAGTCGATGATTTCAAAAAAAAAAAAAAAAAAAAAAAATATTGAAAAAAGTTTAGACCCCTGAATTTTGAAAAAATTGGGGCTGAAATTTTTTTCAATTTTTTTCTCCACAACATGAAATTTCTGGACACGAAAAAATTTCAAACTGCACAAAAAACAATTTTTCGGAATTAAAAAATTTTTTGGGAGCAAATTTACTCCCAATTTCAGAGATGTCTTCGAGGGGCGAAATTTGTTATACTTTTTTACGCTCATATGAATAGTAGTACACGAAGTCCTGGCACTTGTTAAGAAAAAAAGGTGAAATCTGCCCAGCTCTAATTCACATCCTCTATGTTTCAGGCTCGTGCACTGATACATCAATCAGGTATACTTCAGAAGCGTACGTTTCTTTTACGACACCTCGATCACTCGCCTTTTCCACGCTCTCCACAACGTGATAGGTGGCGACGAATTTTCTTCGCATAAATTATTTCGCACACGCCGAACTCCCGAATCGCCTTAACGTAACGTTACACTCGAAAATCGACGACCTTGAAACTGATTAACGCAGTCGTCAAACTACGTACATACTGTGTGTAAAACACCAACTATGTACTTTATAAGTCACGCGGTTCAAGCATCTTACATTCGAACGTCGTCGCGAAATAAAAATAAAAACAAAATTAACACGACCGAGAGAGCCGAGCAGTTCTACCACGATGCCATCTTTAAGTATACGTGTTAACGCCCAAAAAACTATATACTCGTGAATTTCACCGTTGATATTCTCTCGGTGGCGTTTCCACTACGAAATTCCCTACTCGTACCGTAAACGTTTTCCCTCTTTTAATATCGATATTTTCTACAATTAAGATACATTTAAATGATACGAGCCATCGTCGAGGCGAATCTATTAAAACGCGCATTTATGGCTTCACAATTACAATAATATAAGCGACATTAACGTTAACCAGCTGGCAAGGCGTTATATTAAAACCAACAACGTTCTCGTTCGTTAATAATCTCGCGTAGCTCGTAAAACGCGACCGCGAATAAAAAGCATCCGCGAGTTTCAGCAAAAAAAAAAAAAAAACTCACCATTCGCTCTCACTACGTTACGTAGTTCACGTACAGTGGGAGGTGGCGGAAATTAATGTAGAAAATTCGTATTCAGCCCCCACCCTCTCTCTCTTACGCACGAAAAAAAGAACCAGCTATGCCACATCATTCAAGCTGAGTTTTCAATTACTGCAACTTTCAGCAACCATAAAAGGCATATGAAAAGTTTACATTACAATACGAGGAGAAAAGTAATCAACACGAATACATTCTAGGTAATGATGTACGTACATTATTAGGGTATACAGTAAATCGAACGTCTCGAAAATTTACAACGTAGGGGTTCTAAAAATTGCCAATTTATCTGAAAACACCATTCGATGGAAAAATGTTTGAAATTCTCAATTATATAAAGGTCTCAACTAACTCTCTTTCGAAAATTCTAATCCATACCCATAAACTGAACTTTGAAAAAGTTTGCTAAATGGTAATTCGCTTTTTCCATCTTAAAAATCTCTACAGTAAATCCCTCGTCCTTCTAAAAAAAAAAATTAAACATGCAATGGGAAGTATAATACTGAAATACAAGCTTAAAAAAAAAATTGAGAAAAATTACAAGCCTACATTTTTCGAGGAATAATATTGAAATGAATATCAATAAGCTCTACTAAAACCCTACATTCTTAAAATAACGTGCTTCTCTCTCGGAGGGAGCGGGAACTAAAACTTGCCCTAAATTTGAATTTGATTGAACGGGGGAATGATCAACAATTTCAATTTTGGACAAAGTTTTCATAAAAATGATGGCAAACATGATTCACTTCACTCAAAGGGGACGTCTATAAGGGAGGTTCAAAGATGATGAAATTTTCACTGTACTTGAAATCGTCGAAAAAAGTCTACAAAATGCTTGAAAATTCTAAGGACTATGTCAAAATAATATTTGCAAAGGTTTCATCTAATATTTGTACGATATAATGAAGGTCTCGAGAGAGCAAGCTCACATTTATTAAGAGGGGATACCAAAGAGCACCGAAATTTCTTTTACCAAAATACTAAACAGTGAATAATCTCGAATTTCCAAACGAGTAAATGAAACGAGTACCAGCATGATACGAAATAAGATCTTACGAGAGCAATTTCATCCCATGCAAATAAGCTTGTTAGCCTGAGGAGAGAGGGTGAAACGTGCCTCAAAATCTGAGCATCTATATAGCCTGGGATGACATCATTACAAATTCGAATTCGCGATGAAATTTATCTTCAAAATGAGACCAAATATGGCCCACTTCACTGAGAGGGAATTTTTCAACGGGCGGTAAAGAAATGTTAACATTTTCAGTATGCATAAAATCGTTACGAAATAACCGCACAATGCTCGGAAATTACGAAACACGAAAATATGTTAATTTCGGAGTAGGAAAAAGTATACGTTTTTCTTTCAAAGAAACTATATTAAAAAAATCATAATCACAGAATGATGCGAAATTTGAAAATATTTTTGAGACCTCCTGCATATATGAAAAATCATAATTATCTTAATACATAAAAAATCTGAATGCCTCTCTTAATACTCTACAAACCTTAGAACCGTTAATACCATAGGTCTCGTATTTGTATCATACATTTGTGTCATATCTTGGAATGTTCAAGTTGAAAAAAAAAATAGATACACCTCAAAATGGTGGATCACTCAAATTTTAAGGGGGGCTGGAGGGGAGGCAAATAACTCTAATTTTTCCTTTTTGATCTCAGATAAAAAAGTGAGACACGGACACCAACATATCCAAATTTTAGCCTCCTATATATATTTAGAGTGGAGTTAGAGCAAAAAATTGATTTTTGAAGAAATTTTCAATCACGAAATTTCATGAACCTTTCGTATCTCGTCACAAAATCAAACTAAAAAGGTCAACATTTGCTCAAAGAATTAGTTTAGGACCTGAATATGATCTCTTGAATTTGGATCAAAATGAATCCAAAATGGCGGTTCACCAAAATTTGAGGAGAGCTCGAGGAACCTCAAATAATTGAAACTGTGATTCGCATGAATTCACATAATTACTTTCGTAAGATGTATACTATATTCTAAATCCACTTTAACACATGATATTGGAGGGGACGAGGGATTATAGACCCAAAATGTGGTGGGGATGAACGAATGATATAAATTTTTGATTTTAGTGCCACATCAAAAAGTAAGTCCAAGTGGCTAAGAGATTACCATTTTTGACTTCTAAGAACGAAAAATGGATTTTAGAAGGAAAATCACAATGAGAAATTTCACGAATCGTCCTAATCCAAAATGGCGGATCGACAAATTTTGAGGAAGGCTCGAGGAGCCTCAAATTGCTAAAATTTGAAAAATAAGAATTCAAATGATCATTGCCTGAATTCACCTTCTTTGGCGTGAAGAAGTTAGCGAAGTTATCTGAAAATATGAGTAAGTACAAATTAAAAACTCAGCTCCAGTAATGCGGCAAGGCTGCTTACGTTTTTTTTTTTACTTCGATTTTTACAATATCAATTGTTATTTTTTTTTCTAGCTTCATCTTTCATGTAGGTAAGGGAATGTAGTCTGCCAGGTTAGCTAGTCATATAATTACACATTAATTTCGGTATCGATGAGATAAAACTCACGTACTCTGCCAAAAAAATAATTCGCTTCAAAAAAATATTTTCTTGCAAATTTTTGGAAAAATCCAAATTTTTTAAATTTTGAGCCCATAATGGGGAAAGTGAATATTTCTCTGAAGGGATGAAATTTATTGAGCATACTATTGGGATTTTTAAACAACATAATGCCATTTCGCCACTATCATCCGATTTCTCGCCCACTCAATTTTTCAAGAAAAATTGTAATTTTAGTAACTTTAAAAAATGAAAAAAGTAACCAAATTTTCATGTTTTTTCATGGGTAAATAAATTCTTAAGTACAGCAAAGTTTTTTTTTTTTTTTTTTTTTTTTTTATAAATAAAAATAATACAATTTTTTTAGCATTTTGGGCGAAATAAAAAAAAATCTCCAATCTTTTGGACAATCAGTCGAAAAGTGAGTGAAATTAAGCAACGTAAATATTTTTTTTATGTAGGGTTTTTAGGTCCATGAGAAGTTACAACGACCCCACCTTATCGATTTTGAAATTTAATTTGATATCGATGAAACAGACTTTCAAAAAAAGTTGAGATCTTTTGATATAATACTATTTAAAAATTGCTCATCAATTAGTGTTTCTTAGTTTTTTTGCAAATTTTAGATCTCCAGATTTATTAATTTTGAAAAAAAATATATACATATTTTTGATCCATCCTTAGTACATATCGTATGGGCATAGGCCAATCAACTACTAATAATCTGAAGCATAAAGTTATGAAGTCTTCTCGGCTCCTTGTTCCGAAAATCAAGCAGACTGTAACAGCCTAGTTGTTCATTCGAAATGCAAACAAAGGAAACCTACATAGAGTCGAACTGGGGACAAATTCACATCGTAAGCGTTCTTGCGGGAACTGCGAACTAACGAAATAACATCGCGAAACTGTATTTCGCTCGAGGTAACCATATGACACTTTCGATGCAAGGCCTAGCGCAGCTGCGACCGTGAATTTGAAACCAAAGGCGCGAGCGAAAGGCGATAAATTTTAGGCACGTGTACAGCTCCGTTCCTGGCCCGGCGATAACCCGATTCCGATATTTCGATGCGCAGCTCGCTGAATTATTTTCCACCGACTTTTATTCACGCGTATCATTTGTTAACAACGCTGGCACCATATTCGAGCGGATATTCCAATTAAGAATTACAAAAAAAAAAAAAAAAAAAAAAAAACAAATGAAAAAAAAATAAAAGTTTTAAATTGAAAGTCCATAATAGCCTTGGCCACCAAATCGAGGTCAACGTTGCTAATTATATATTTTTTAAATATCTACATACCTTATCGAAACATGTTTCGATAATGTCCGCGTAATTTTTTTCGAGATATTTAACGTAATCTCTATCATCGAGCCGACCGTAAAGAATCAAAACTATACTCTTCGCACATTCATTTTCCAAATTACTCGTACACAAGACGAAAGGAAAATTTTAAAAGAATTTTCGCCGCCAATAATATTCCCCTCAAAGGGTTAACTTTTCCAACCGTACCAACAGTATCGATTTAAAATACCCTCCTGAACGTTACTGCAATCGTATTGCCTGGTTGCCTACGTACCGCATTTAACGTCAAAAAAAAAGCAAAAGCGCCGTTATTTCTTTATCGAATAAACTCGTTTATTGTTTTCGAAAGCGAAAAGATTACCGATTTCATCATACACCTATAGGCTCTTGCAAATACGTCATTAATCTCACACATTATACTGTGTGCGATGAAGCGAACGAAATTAGCACTTTTTCGCGTAAATACTCTAATAAGCTTTCGAAATATGAGTTCTCTAATTTTTTTCTTCCGTTTGTATTTAGGCGCCATATCCCATCCAATAATACAGCATACAAAAGAAAAGAGGGGAAGGAAAGTTGCAGAAATATAGCCGAATATTTTCCACCGTACTCTCGTTCGCCGTAAGAAAAAAATAGTAATTTTTTTCATTCGATAAAAAAGTTAAGAATACAAGTTACACGTTTCAGGGTGTCCCTTATTTTTTTAAGTTCGATTCCTTACAAATTCACTCGTTCGAAATATTCTTTCATTTATCGAGAGTTCTCAAATTGGGTCACACAACAGTTCCAATCATGAATTTCATCGCGAAAAAAAAAATCATAACGAGAACATCGTTTTAAATAATTATTTTGCATCGAGAGACCTTTGATACTTGTAATACATTTCTCAAATTTCTAATTTTTTTTGCAGCCAACCGAATATGTGAAAACGTCTAAAATGATTTTTCTGTACAAGGTCTCCGACAATATTTATGAAGCATAATGCAAGACTATCGCAGAACCTTTGCATCGACCTTTTCAAAAGTTCAATCCGCCCATCAAAAATATTCTGAAATTAAAAAGCTGGATTTTATTTTTAGTCACAAACATTCGTATTTTTTAAAACACCAATAACTCGAATATTGAATATTAATAGTAAAATAAATAATTTCATATTTTTTTTTAGGTTAGATAAAACCAATTTTTTCGGGGGAGGGGGGAGGGGAAGAGATTTTTGAATGAAAATTGCGATACTTTCGATCTAAATGCTTTCATTATGTTTTATCAATAGTTGTAATTTTTTTCTATTTTTTCCGAAATTATTTTTTGTATTTACTTTATTAACGAATTCCATATTGAATAATAACTGATTGGAAATTAATTTTTTCAATCTTTCTTTGTTTATACAAAATATAAAAATTAAATCATTCAAAAAAATATATTATATATATTTTTAATTTTTTCATATTTATATACTTTATAATAAAATTATTAATCACATCATCTCTTTCCTGAAGTCATCCAAATTATTTTCCAAAGTATAACTACGTAGGGCGTAATAATCAATGCAGTTACAAACGCCCAATTAGAGAAAAAAAAAATATATATATATGCTACTATCCTTGTCAGGCCCTGGACCGTAGATATCAAACAGACGTTCAGAGACCCGGCTTTATTTAAAGAGCTAAAGATGCTCGCGTGAGCTTTTTGGAAACCACTTGAACATAGCATATTAGGAACCTTTAGAGGGGTAAGAAAAATTCAAAATTCACGAATACAAATGATATGCAATGGTTCTTACAAGATACACTTCAGATTTACTACTATCCTTATCAGGCCCACGTGGGTCATAGCACCATATCCAGGGCTTCCCAACGTTCGTATAAAACTGAAAGCTATATACGTTCAAATATACACTCGGGTCTCGCAACATCGGATCGGGTCTCGGAAGGATAGTAGCATTTCCATAAACGGGCTTACTTTACCTTAGTATACCTACATATATATATATATTAATTAGGATTTAATATAGAAATATAAGTAAATTATTTTAAAAATAAAATTATTTATTTTATTTTTATACAAAGAATAAATAAATTAATTTTTAATAAATTATTTTAATTAATTCAAAATATTAAAATTTAATTAAATCAATTTTTCATACAATATAAAAAACTTTTAATGCACTTTTACGCCTGGTAGCACTACTAGGCCAAATGTAGAATTTTTTTATTTCTTTACGTATACCAAGAGAGGGGAGAGAGGTTGAGGATAACTCGCGAGTCGGACTCGTAAGACAAAAATACTTCAGAACCATAAAATTATACTCGAGATTCCTAGTAAATTAGCTTCTTAGATTTTTTTTTTATAAGTTCCATAGAAAGCTCAAAAAATCCACTTCAAATTTACCAATTTCTACAAATGTATGACAAATATCTATACTTGGAAATTACAATGATTTTGACAACCTGTTCTACTTTTTTGGGGAAATCACTGCATAAAGTATATTCTTTACCATGGAGATTCAATTACTAAACATTTTCAGGCATGTCGAAACACGCATGAATATTCTTCAGATCCATAGTAATCTCAATTCCTAAAAATTTCAATATTTTTCAAGTACGATACGTTTTTTACATCGGCAGTTGGGTATTCATCATTTTTTATGGGGAAAAAATCCTCGAATTGTTGGACGAATTTACGATATTTCAGAATTTCCACAGCATTCATGGTTACATAAAATTAACACTTTTTTTAGGTAAGTAAGGACTACAGGTTATCGTAGAATAATTATATAAGAAAACATCATGCAAGATGAAAAGCATGGATAAACTCGAGACAAAGTATCAGGATATGTTTATTTAATTAATCGAATTATTTTTATAGTTCCAATTTAATGAAAATAAAATAAAAAATTTAATTAATTAATTCTCTAACTGTACTGATGAAAGTAAATTATTTACGTAATAATCAAAAAAAAAAAAAAAAAAAAAAAAAGAAACAATTAATATAATTTCAATTTTTCGATTAAAACCAATCAAAAAACTAATTTCAATAATCTTTCATATATTGGCTTCTCTCACCACCACGATTATCTAATAACACTTCCTCCAAGAAGAACCCAATACTTCATTTTCCATAATGATTAAGAAAGTCAGCATGTCTGAATACAAAAACAATAACAACAATAACAACTTCAACAGACATGCAGCGCATGCACTTAGTATCTCCCCCCACCCTTCTTTCAATATTACCGATTTTTTTTAACACTAATTTTTCATTTTCTTTATTTCCTAATTTTTCAATATTTTTTTGAAGTCCTTAGCTACAAATTTAAATTTTTTTGCAAGAATATATTTCAAATGAAATTTTGCCATCAGTTTTGGCTGCGAAGGAATTCACGGATACGACGTCATTCCAGTTAAACTCTCATTCCAACTATAGTACGTTCGTTTCAAAATTTTGTACACTTTCTAGTGATATTTTCAGAATTTCTGAATGCGTCAAAATGGGGAACAGAGTATGTCTGATCGTGATGTCCCAAAGAGGCGAAATGTTTGCCAGCTCTATTTACAATGTAATAGATTTTTTCAAATCAATTAAAAACATTTCCACGACCAATGAATTGAAAAAAAATAGAAGCCAATTTTTTTCCTGTTCATTGAATCGCAAAATAAGAAATCTGAACTTGAAAAAAATTTTATAGAATAAATTTTTTGGAATTTTTTATTTATGTTTTTTGTCAACTTTGAAATTTTGTAAATACAATTTAACAAGCCTAGAATGATTCCATAAAATGTTCGTTTAGTAATTTTCCTCTTGTAAGATACAGGGCGAGCTAATGAGTCGATAGCTCGATTTTTTTTACTTTGAATTAAGGCTCACAACTTCCGGGAATAGGTATCCTATTAAGAGGAGAATGACTTGAACAGATTTTCCTTTTGCATACAATGTGATCAAAAAGTCTCATGATTTACCCTCAAAATTAATTCCATAATTCACCATACACCGAGGAATCATAAAACAGAAAAAAAAAAAAAACATTTTTTCAATTCAAGCACAATTTCATCAAAAGTTCTTCAACCAATTAAAAAAATTTTCCCCTCGACATCTTTATAAACATCTACTCTGTAATTTAACGACCAAAGATACCCATCTGAAAAATACCAACTTTATTTCATCTATTGAATTTTTTTTCCACTGCCTTCATCGTCAATACCTAAATTCCAATTATCTCCGAGTAAATAATGAGCTCGTCGAAATCTCCCAGCCAACCTTTTCCCGTAAATTTAATTTTAAAAAAGCACTTACCGAATATCACGAATCTGTATAAAAACCTCGCTATTTCGCCCACAGACTGTCAAGAGCATTCGAAACTTTCGCGACAATCTTAAACACTAATACTCTTAATATTCTTTAATATAGTTCATTTTATCGGCCTTTGAAATCGTATCCTATCACGTCACTAGAGAAGCACCTCTGCGGTCAGTACTCGTTCACTCGATAATTTCTACGCTTTTCACACCAATATGTCGAGATTATAGAAAACTCGTAGTCAATTTCAGCGTTAAGTAAATTAAATATTGTAATGAAGTAATGTGCAAAACGAATCGTCGAACTAAGGAAAAATTCACATTCATGTTAACACCATAAAACTCGGAATCCATAGTCTTTAAAAATAAAGAGAGAGAGAAAAAAACCCACTCGTTTATTTCGTAAAAATTAACTCAATTAGGAAACTTACTCGTAAACGAATTGCTGCCTCAACACGTAGATTTTTCCTCTTCGAAATATTCGCGTAAATCGATCGGAAAATCGCGGATAAATTAACGATCAGCGGCCGAAATTAAACTACTTCGTTAACGATAATTAGCGCCGCTTTTGCGTTAAATTATTCGAATAGCTACCCAACAACGTCAGTACAACACGATAAAACTTTGAAAAAGAAAGAAGAAGAATTTAAAAAGAAAAAAAAAAAGAAGAAAAATTACGCAATTAAAATCTCTTCTCTTCGAGATTCGAATACGATTAGTTATAATATCAATAACGAATTACGATAGCGAGCACGTGGAATTTTTGAAACGCGTTTTTTCAAACGTATTTTTTTGAACTTGAATTCTCACGCTAACGAATGGAGAGACTCATCGCACATCCAAATGGATCGACCTGCGTAAACGACTTTGGACCCAAATAAGTACTTGAAATAGGTTTCCTTCTTTTTTCAAGGCTAGACAAATTTTCACCCAAATTACCTTTATCCTATTACACATGTATATGTGCGCATTTTATCTGGCTACACATAAATCGAGCTTATCTAATGTTTGTTTTCATTTCCATCTCGCTGTAACATCGAGGCTGAAAACTTGGCTGTTACACTTCTCGTTTTTCATCGTCGGCAAATACGACTCGTAACCGAATTAATTTGGATGAAAATTATGCTACGTTTCAACGACGAAAATCCGTCCAAGTTCACCTATCTCTTTTATCTATTTACAAAGTTCGTCATTATTTTTGCGCATTACTTCAGACATGACTGATTCCTATTAGATGGCGAACAGGATAATGTGATGGTAACTTCGCCACTGTAAGGATATAAGGAGCATATAATGAGTTATACTGGCTCAGATTTTCAAATAAAATTCAACAATATCATGTTTTGAAAAATATCGTAAAATTGCAGTTGACAGTGGTCCAGGCTTCCGGGACATGAAAAAAAAATTTCAAAAAGCTGAAAATAGCTTTTAATTGTAGAAAATAATTCCTTCGCCCAATAAATAAATAAGCAAAATTTCTCCTCGATATCCATTTTTAGGTACACTAGAGGGGAGGGGGGAATACAGAACACCTCGTGAGGGAAACTCCTACCACAAGAATAGTTTAGTACCAAAATATTCTACTCGAGATTCCGAGTAAATCAGCTTCTTATATCTTTCTTATAAGTTCGATGAAAAGCTCAAAAAAGTCTACCTCGAATTTACCAATTTTTGTGAAATGATGAAAAACCAGATGATTACAAATGGTCTGAAACGCAAAGATCTGAAGACCCCACCCTCCCCCGACCTTCCCTTCTCAAATCAGGTAGGCTGTAATAGCTATCGTTTTGTTAAAAACTCAGCTAAAAACCTATACTTCAAAATTCCTAAATTTGCTGGTACTTAATGATGGAACTATAAATCTCGCATAAATAAGCTGATTATTACTTCGATTAAATTTTGGAGTGGCAGTTCATATCATTGCGTCCCTCCCACCCCTATAATATTGCAAACAAATGTGAAAAGGTATTCGAGGCTAACACATGATCTACCAACACTTTGGAAAATCGTTTGGAAACTTCAAATACGGGTAAGGTAATTTTTTTATTCGATTTTTCATCGTTTGTAAAATACCAGATGATAAAACCCAACTAAAAATATTTGTGTGAGATGACCAAAAAAAGGATAGTGGAGCTCCTAAAGCTCAGATATTATACGATTTTAGGAATGAAGAAAACATAATATGTACAATAGACAATACTTGCTAAGGTGGCCTGATTTTTTTTTTTTTTCCAGGAAGTGAAAAGGTTTGGTCACAATACCAATGACCTCAAAATGATGTTATAAAAAGTTTAGTTTTTCAACTCAATTTTTACACCCTCGCCGCCACCCTCCCACACAGTAGCAAAGAAGTCATAATTTCTTGAAAATTTTGAAATTTTCATAAAAACGAATTTTTGAGCAATTAACCACTCTTTCACCATCCCAAGTCATACTTTGGTATCCAAATTTTAACCAATATTTTTTTCTTAGTTTAGAAGATATAAACAATTTTTTAATTTTTTCAAAAAAAAAATCGTTATTTTTGAAAATAAACGATAAATGGATAATATATTCGTCATATGAACAGTATGAACTCACGGCTTAATATAGGCTATTTTGGATTCAGGAGGAGAAATATGCTCGATTTTTCTCTTACAAAGCTTTCCAAAATATCACATTGAGCATATTTGGCCTCTTGAGTCCAAAAAAGCTTTCATCAAGCTTATACTGTACGAGCGTACAGTGTACACATGACCAGTATATTACTCATTTGTCGTTAATTTTTAAAAACAACAAGAAATTTTAACCCTTAATTGGCACACATGGGTGAATTTCACCCATCGGTAATACAAACTCGCTGCGCTCCGGCGTAACCGGCTGCTCATCCCTGTGCACCCTTCATAGTTGAACATTGCCACAATTTCTTCAATTTGGGAATCTGTGTTAGTTGCATACCTCAATTTTTGAAGGGGCAGATTTACTTCAGAATTTCTATGTAAATTATTCATTGCATTTTTCAGGTCGCAAAAATTGAAAATAAAACCATGCCATGTTGTAGTTCGAACGATTTGCAAGAAAAAAACATAGAATAACAAATTGCCTATCTTCAATATTGAAGGAGCTAGAAATTTTCAAAAATTGTTCTATTCTATGTATGCTGCCTCTTCAATTTTGATATTATGCAATTTTTTTTTGTAATGAAATTCTGCATTTCAGCGAGCACAATAACATATTACATTTCAATTTCTTGAGTGACTCAGCACAATTTTTATTTTCTAATTTAAATTACTTTAATGTGTGCCATTAGAGGGTTAATAACGATTTATACCTGATGAATTAATTTTAAAAATTGGCAGTAATTTTTTTCAGTCTTTAGACGACAACATATGACTTGGAAAGATGAAAAATTCTCAACTGCTCAAAGTTTGTTTTTTTTGAGAATTTTTAAATCGTTGAATTCAGTTTGGAATGGGCGTCTAAAAACTAAGCTGGGGAGCAAAAATTATTATAATGTCGTTTTGAGATTATTTAGCAACTATTGTGATAACTCCTTTCACTTTTTGAAAAAAAAAGAAACGAAATTCAGCTTACCACAATACCTACTCCTTACTGAAATAAATTATGAAAAAATATATAGGATTTTGAGTAGAACTTGAAAAATATTTTATTCATAAATTTAACATTAATTAATTCCTTAGTCCACGAAAAGTGAAATCAAACATCAGTAATAACGAATTTTATTTAAATTTACTTGCTTTTACTTTCTGTTCTCACATTTTATAGGATTTTTAAACTTAGTGGAGCCAGGGTTAATGACTCAGAAGTATATGAATCTGCTTCTTACACACTGATAGCAATAGCACCATTTTATCTTATTTAATACAGTTTTTTTTTTTCTTCAATGTAAATAATGCAAGTTCTGAAGAGAGAGGGTGAGGGGGAATTAAATACGTAGCTAAAATTCTACTGAAAGGCGTTACGACGTTTAAACAGGCTAATTTTTTCATAAATCTTAAGGGGTGATAGGTGAGATATCGATTAAATATCCCAAGATTGAGAAGAAGAAAAAAGCTGAATGTGAAATGAACCTTTCGAATTACTGTCGAGTTGACAAAACAAATATGAAGAGCTACTCTATGTAAAACTGAGAGTAAAATATTCTGACACTAATATATTTGTGTAGCGAGATAGTTCTTTCGCTGAATATTAGCGAAAACTTATTTGGAGTTTTGAACTCCTTCATGAAAAAAGCACCAAGATAGATTCTATTTACTTCGTTCTGATACATAAGAAAAATATTCATCACTTAAAACCATTTTCATTTCTTCGAGAAATTTTTTTATTCTACGTCTTTTCCACCTCCAAGCTGCCTCAACTACATCGCAATGTCGAAAAAAAATGTCCACCACCTTTCACAACTCCCATTCGAATTCAGATCCGTTCCAGACCTACATGTCGATACAAATCACTAAGTTCCATCGAGTGGGCAATGGCCTCATCATAAAATGCATTCTCGTACCGATTGTCTGCTATATGCAATTCCAGCACCGCCAACTATTCGTTTCGAAAATTGAAATAACAACGGCGCACTTTCGTCCATCTGGATACCATCCAAAATTCTACGAACATTCGTACCATCGGCCAACCAACCGAATCGAATTCCGCTCATCATTTGCGACGCTTCTGTACGCGCGATTTTCTTCGTCGTTTTTCGCTCACGCGCGAACCAACGCTCGGTGAAAGTTTATCAAATATGGTTTTAGCATTCGAAACGGAATCGAATTATCCGATTAATTATGTCAACTCCTATATCGCGCTCGACGACGTACGCTCGTCCTAATTAAAATCGATGGCGAAATTTCGCCGTCGCCAAAAATCCATTACAAAACCTTCGAAATCTGCGTTCGAATTTTTAAAAGCATCCGACATTCGACGGCGACGCGACCACGTTTCAACGCCGCATTAAAACACATGATTTATTACCATTAAAACGCCTCGTTATAACCAGCCCGTCATTAATAGCGAAATTACGTAATCCGATTACAGCGAAAGGCTTCGGCTTTTAATGGAAAAATATGAAGAAAGGAAATACCCGTTGAAGAAACCGAATACAATGAAATGCAAACAAGACATGTTCTCACTCAAAAATACGTGCGCTAGAGAGAGCCTTTTTTTTTTGACGTGTTAGATACATATCCCTTAGCATAATGGGTGTAAAATTACTAAAAAAAAATTCAGAGGAAATTTCACGCCTCAAACATACCGATAACATCTTCCAAAATGAGAGTACATTTTTCTTTGTTAATTTTTTCAACATTTATTTTTGGAAAATTTGAAATTTTTTGAGCCTAGATAATTAATTCTGTCGTATTAAAATTGAATTTCCCCCACCAAGAAATTAGGCCAACAAATTTTTTCTCAATATTTTTTGGAATAAAATATGAAGAATATGTCTGTGTAAGATTAATAACTCAAAAAAATTTTACACAAATTTTCAAAAAAATTACAAAAAAATTTATCCAAAAATTTTCAAAAAAAATTTATCCAAAAATTTTCAAAAAAAATTTATCCAAAAATTTTCAAAAAAAATTTATCCAAAAATTTTCAAAAAAAATTTATCCAAAAATTTTCAAAAAAAATTTATCCAAAAATTTTCAAAAAAAATTTATCCAAAAATTTTCAAAAAAAAATTTATCCAAAAATTTTCAAAAAAAATTTATCCAAAAATTTTTTTAAAATCACAAAAACATTTTTGCCCCCAAAAAAATGCACAAAAAAATGAAATTAGACAAAGTAAATTTTTTATTATTCATTTTTTTTATTCTTCAAAATATATTTACTACCCTAATAATGAAGTTTTACAAAGTAGCATAACCGAATTTTTGCAGGGATAAAAATAAATAAAAAAGGATAACTTGAAATTCTCTTCCAATAAAATTTAAATTTACCAGTAAATTTTGTACAAAACGAACTTCAGAGAAATTTTTTAATTTTTAAACAAAAAAAAATTGGGTACGTCTTAGGGGTTATGATACGAAAGTTTTTTTAATTTTAACTACAAAAAAAAAATAAAAAAAAAATAAAAAGAATTTTGAACGAAGAAGGGGGTGGGGAGGTTTAATCTATTGTAGTACAGCTGTCTTCTACCATACATACTATAATTAAAATATAAAAACAACAATTTTGTTTACGATGCCTAATTCGAACATTGAATATCTGAATTCGAAATCAAATTATAAAATAATGAATGAATCGATAAAAAAAATTATTTCATTAAATAACGAGCGTTGATATTTTTCTTAAATTCGCCTACGATAATAAACTTTGCGTCTGATATCTGAAAGCACCATATGATCTTACCTGATGACGAAATTCACGCAAACCACGTTCAGTGGTTTCTGATTGGAATTGTATATCAACGTCGACTGCGTAACCACCCAAGCATAGCCACCACCTAGAGCCAAAAATCTGTACTGCTCTGTTTGCGACTGTCCTTTTTCAAAAACTAAAATGCAAAAAATCAAAATCAAAATTATTCATAAACGAGTTTACATATTATTAATTTCGCAGTGAAAATTCTAAATAAAATATTGAGGAGAGGGGAGAGGTATCAACAACATTAGGAATTTTTTTTTTAATTAAGTGACTTCGTAAATATATAAATGAAAAGAAATTAAGCATTTAGCAAAATGATGTCTTCGTTCAACTAATTAATTTTACTGAAAAAATTCATTAGTATATCCAGAGCCACAAAAGGAGAAGTAAAATGGAAAAAACATTTATCGTTCGTAAACTTTCACAGATAAAAAATTAATTAATTTTTTCATCGCAACCAAGAAGCAAACAACAAAAATTAAAAAGAAGATAGTCATTACAACGTTGTATTTTTTTTTTTTTTTTGAAATTCTATCAAATAAATTCAACACCCATTTACATCATATGTCTCTTATCGCTCTTCAAATGACGTCAGTATAAAGAACAATAACGTTGAAAATTTCGAACAACCAATCAAATTACGATAAAATTAATTAATTTTTGATAAAGATTAATATTTGAGAAAATAATTGGTTATCTACTAATTAGGTAAATATAAACATTAAGAACAAAAAACAAAATGAGAAAATATTCCATAGATAACAATTCCCCCAGACTACTAAAAACTTTCAGAAGAAGAATGTTGTCAAAGGGTTATATAAAAAATCTCCCATTAGAAATACATGGGTGTAATCTTTTTCGCCCATTTCAAGCCCAAATATTATGCTGGGAATCTGCTTCACATGTCACTTCATCCACCCTGGGTAAACATACTCCATGAAAATCATCTAAGAAAAAAAAAATCCAATGACAATAAACACCTGTTTTTTAATACGTTCCAGGCCTTAAGTCGCAGTAAATGGCGTTAAAAAAAAAAGAAAAAGAAACCTAAAAAGGATTATCAGTAAAAATACAAATTATTATTACAGTGAACGAGATCGAGTATACACATTTTTTTTAATCGTTTTTAAATGCACAATTTTCTTAATTAAATAAAATTATTACCACTTAATAAAATATTAGATATAACTTCATTATGTGCAACTATAAAATATTTTTATACATAATAATTTTTCCCATAATTCCACAATAGGTCAATCGATAACTGCATTAAATTGCCGGACCTTATCATGTGGACTCGATTACTCTAATATGATAAAATTATGGCGAATTTTAATCCTACGTTAAATTACCCGAACGAAGATAATCACTTATTATACTTATTAGTTCGTCAATTGTATTATTTTCGCCGAAACGTACACACGCCATTACAGATTACACTTTGGTAAGTCTTAATAATTTGAAAAACCTTGAAAAAATTTCGGCGCGTGTCAATAACCTATATTTTTACATCTCGAAAAAGAATGAATTAGAAAAGTGGAAACCGATAAGATAATCGTGAAATTAACTCGTTACGCTGGAATTATTTCGAAATTACTTTTAATTTATTATTTAAATTGGCATCGTACCGCAAACGTTGGCTCTTATTACCGTATAGATAATTATGAAATATATCTTTAATCATCACTTTGTTACTTACGATTCTTGAAAGAGTTCTTAATCACCACCGTGTCTTGAGCGTGGTGATAATCGTAAATAGATTTTTTTATCAGCGCCCCCGGTTGGTAACCAAAGAAATCGACGATTCTGTGAAGCAAAGAGATATCACTTTCGTTAATGACTTTGGATGAGATAGCAAAAATTACAGAAATACGACAAAAAAGAAACCAAGACAATATACGTACCAATACATCACTTCTTTTTTTTTTTTTTTTTTTTTTTTTAAGAAAAAAAATATGACTCTAATAAAAACTGTTGTTAACAAAATTGTTAATAAATAGATAAAATCTATGTACAAGCATTATGTACATAACTGGATTGACTTTGCTAAATTTAGAATATTTTTTCAACTTCAAATAACAAAAACTGAATTACATTTTGCACGAATAGAAGTAAGAGACAAGACATGGAGAGCTTAATGTATCTCAGAATGTTGAATTAGTCCTCCAAAATTTTGTTCCTCACTCGTGCTTAAAATTAGTAAATATGTATTACAGTTTTTTGGTTTCAAGAACTATAAGTAAAGGAGAATAAAACTCAATTTTTTAGGTTAACGCTTAATTTTCTTCATGTTTTTGATGCACTGTAGGACAGACATGAGTATTTTCTGGCCTTTGAGATACACACAAATAAAAAAAAAAAATTGAGAATGTTCTGATAAACTTTGTGAACTGTGTTCAAAATTTACTACTGAATTATTTAGAAATTCGCAAATTGCATTTTTTTAGTAGGAACACCTTAAATATTGTTCAAAGACTAAATAATGAAACATTTCAATTTTTTCTCACATAAATTGTAAAACAAAATTTTTCGGAAAAATTTCTTTATTTTTTCGTAAAAATCCGAGCACACTTCCGACACTAGAAAATTTTAACCTCCACAACATTGGTGGGAGGGGGTATATATTCCAATCTAGTATACCTAAGCACATATTTTCACATTTCATTACCATGAAAAAAGGGAGAAATAATATTTACGGTTTAAAAGCACAATGCAGTTCACTAGTACGTGTTAAAATTTTGAATGATCGAAGGGTACGCTCTCATTAGGCTACGCATGAATTGTAATCGAAAAGTACATCTTCGGTACATTCATATCTACACCATTTTTTCTACTAAATTCCTTTTTTTTTCCAAACTCAAAGCTTCTTAATTTCTGAAAATTAAAATTCGAATAGGCGAGTAGGATATATCCAGGAGACCGAATATAGTTTTGTTTTTAATTGTCAAGTTCCCTAGCACTACAATGGTCATATACCCCCCCCCCTCCCCCCAAAAAATGTCCATTCTACGAACTTCTGGAATGCTTAAAATTTTATAACATCCAGAAATTTCAATGTGTTAAATAAAGATTAGAAGAAATTTTAGCTACTTTTTTTTATGATTAAATTTTTTGAATTTTTGAAAAAACAATAATTTTTGGCATTTAGAAAAATAAACAATAAATGGGTAGGTCTAAATCGTGTGCATGGCATAGGCTTAATTTCAGCTCTTTTGAATTCTGAAGACAAAATATGTCAGATTTTTACGGAACAGAGCATCCCAAAATATCGCAATATTGGTAGATAATGACGCAGTTTTGGTGTTACCTTACCACATAGCACATATCACAAAGTAAATTTCGAATTCAATATTTATTTTTAAAAATGACAAAAATAGGTGATCCTTCAAAAAATATTCTAAATAAAAATTCATAAAAAAAATATCAATGATTAATTAGATTTTTTCATTTAAAAGATTCAATAATAGATTAATTATTGTTAAATTTATTAATTTTTTTTTTTTAGACTAGTTTATTTAATTAAAATTCGTATATATTTTTTATAATTTCAGTACAAAAAATTATTTAATTTAATTAAGTTTAAATATTAAATTAAATATTTTAATATTGTTTTCATCATATCGGGAATTACTTTACGTGAATTTGAGAGCAAGCAATTTTTATATGCTCTTTTCATTATGTTAAGGGCTCTAACACTCATAAAAAAACAAAATTCTGTCCGCTCAAGGATGTATTATTTGAAATATGAGGGACAGTTTATTTTTTATCAAATTCTATTATATGTACTATGTACCTATTAGTAATTCAGATAACATTTTGGAACAGTTTTTCACTCCTCAAGAAAATATGCTTCCTCTCAAAAAATTCAAATTTACTCACTCATTTTGAAAAGTTTAATTTTATTTATGCGAAAAAATCGAATTTTATGGGGAAAAACAACTCAGCTGCATAAATGAAGCTGATGATATAACCATTGTAATGACCAATAAAAGAAAATGCTACCCATAAAATTACCCTGACAATCTCACTGATCATGTATACACAATCTTATAAAAGTTTATCACTTGATCAATACAAATTTGTTTCCCATTTTGGCCACCAGAGGTTAGTTGCTTTAGTTCTGAATCACAATGCATAAAAAAATGTAAATTTTCAGATTACTGTTTCGTTGAAAAAAAAATTTTAATTATACAAATAATGAAAAAATTTTTAAAAGAATATTTTCAATGCATTATACATATATTTTTTTTACTATAAAAGTATATTGTCTTATCCACCATATTTATTTAAAATGAGGAGAAAAAACACTTTTAAATTATTTAAAAAAAAAAAAAAAAAAAACGCTCATAACCTAACTAACATAATTATTCCCAACGCATCGTTTCAATTTGTCACCCCACCAAGGAAAGAAAACCATGATTACCGCACGACGCTTACGTAGATTCTCAACCGCCAAAACGTATAAATAATACAAGGCTAACTTGATTGATGTACGTTCAAAGAAAATGCAAATACATACAGAAAGTGCCCTATGTAGGAAGTACCAATCATATAGATTAAAACACGCGAATTTTACAACGTTACATTTATTTCATCTATCAAGTACTTCTACGAATCGCCGCGTCTAGGTCATTACACGTAGAAAAAATAATGAAGAGACATAATTTACAAGTTTTCGAGTGTTCGCATCTATTACGAAAAACTCACGTACTAGCGAACGCGTAAATTGAATACAAACCCGTAAACATTATTTTTAGTCGATACTCGAAACAAAATAATCCTTTTTCGATGACTACAAAACACGAGCCAGCCTATGCGTAAATATTTACAGGGTAGTTCGCACTTGTTTTTTCAATCGTTTGTTCTATCGACGACGAAAATGGTGCAAATGTTGGTGAGAAAATAAAACCTAACACATATCAGTTCGACGAAGAAAACCAAGTATATATTTAGGCTAAATATTAAGCATAAAGACGTGCGAGATATTTTCGACGACAATTACCTGTCGTCCGCGTACGTGTATTTCATATCCAACGAATGTTTGCTAAGGAAAGTATTACATCCCAAAGGTATTTCGATATTCGCCGGATGCCAAATCGCTTCACCTATCGCGACGAAATGATACGCCGGAGTATTCGATACGATTGGTTGTGCGTTGCCGTCTGCGGCGCCATTGTTACGGGTATTCTCTTCGGAGGTCGCGGATTTAGATTCGATTACGCGACCGGTATACTGAATTACCTGCGAAATTTGATACAGTCGTTAGTATCAAGTCGTACTATAACAATCGGCTATACATTAACATCCAATAAATAAACTACAAAACACATGTAAGTTCTTTAAATAAAACTGACTTACTAAAAAATATTAAGCAATTGAAACTAAATATATATTGGATTAATTTATTAAATCTAAACGAAAATAAAATTATTACAGTTACAGATTAATATTCTATGATAAATGAATGCAAAATGTATACAAAGTTGATGATTGAACTGAATTAAAAAAAAAAAACAATAACAACAACAATCATTAGGAATGACAAAATAATAATAATTTATCGAAATCATAACAATTATTGACTGAATAAAAAAATCAAGTGTAACAACATAATATGTTATAAAATTAGGGGACTTTTTCCCTTTTACCCATCAAAATATCATGTTTGATTCGATTCTTTCACGAACGTATAATTCTTTAAATTCTGAAAGCTAGTATCAAGATATGGAATCGTTTGTGAACGGAATCAATTCATACAGATGTGTTGAATCTTTCGCGAACGAAACCATCAAGACATAAAATGCAGAAGTATTGATTACAGATTTTTCATCAACGAATCGTTCACAAAAGATTCATTCTACAAGCTTTGAAAACCTCGCCTCAGGATGTCGAATGGTTCAAGCATGAAATCATTATATAAAAAAGACCTCTCATAATACATCATCTTTTACGAACGACTCATTTTCAAAACCTTGAATGCTCATTGAAGAATATAGTTCGTTCACCAACAAAATAGATGAATAAATAAATATACATGACTGATAACGAATTTCACTTCATTGAATCGTTTATGAGAGACTAATTTTTGGAACTTTAAAATCTTGTTTCAGGACATGGAATCATTCGCGAACCAAATCACTTCACACAGGTATATCAAATTTATGGTGAAAAAAATTATTTAATAAAGATGCATGATTACTGATTAATAAGGACTACTTTTATAGAATAGTTGAGAAATGACTCTTCAGAATCTTAAAAGCAAGCTCAAAAATATGAATCATTCGCGAACGAAATGACAGAACACAAATGTAGTGATTAAAAATATATATGATTGAGTCATTCGTGAAAGACTCATTTTTCATAAACTCGCCCAAGGATATCGATTCATTCGCGAACGAAATCATTATTATATTCAATGCAAATGCATTGCGCACAGATCTTTTATCATCGAATCTTTTAGAAAAGAGACTAATTCAACGTTTGAAAGCTTCTCCAAGGATGCGCAATAGTTTAAGAAAGAAATCATTGAACGTAGATATAAAGATCTCTTATCTAATCGTTCATGAATGACTCACTGTTCAAAGTTTAAAAGTTCATTCAAATATATTACAGATCATTCATAAACGAAATTGCTACATAAATATAGTTCCATTTCAGTGAATCCTTTGTGACGCGTTCTTTTAATCTTACAGCTTGTCTCAGAATACAGAATCGTTCGTGAACGACATCACTGATACAGATGTATTGATTATACATCTCATATATGTTACCGTTTACGAACGACTCATTTGTTAAACCTTCAAAAGTTCACCTCAAGATGGAAAATAGTTCGTGAATGGAATCACTGAATATTATATACGAGCGACGGCGAACTTCATTTCAATAAGTTGTTCATGAACGACTCAGTCTTTGAATCTTGAAGTTCGTCTCAGAACATAGAATCGTTCGTGAACGACTCACTGTTTCATCGAAAGTTCACCAATTCATCATACAGAATCGTTCATGAACGAAATCATGAAATACATACATATGATTGATGGCGAATCCAATTTCATGAAATTGTTTACGAACGACTCGTTCTTAGAATCTAAAAGCTAATCTTGGAATATAGAATCGATCGCGAACGATATTATTAAACGAGCTTTCAATTCTGAACGTTCATTCAAGTATGGTGCAGAATCGTTCATGAACGATATTACGAAGTACATACATATGATTGATGACAAATTCAATTTTTTGCATTCTTCATGAACAACTCGTTCTTTGAATCTTACAGCGTGTCTTGGAATATAGAATCGTTCGCGAACGAAATTATTAAATATAGATATATTCAATATGAATCTTTCATATTTAATCGTTCACGAATGACTCATTGTTCAAACAACGAAAACTCGCATATCCGATTCTAGGGGGTGGGGGGAGGAGATTGAGTGTCTAACCCCCAAGAGATTTTTCAGGTGTTTTTTTAATTAAAATGTAACGAGCGAAAATAAGCCCAAAACTTTTTTGTTACATATCAACTTTTCGGTAATTTTAAACAATTTACTATCTTTCCCACTTGAATTTATGGAACTGCCCCCCCCCCCCCGATCATAAAACCGCCACTGAAAACTCACGCATAGATATAGAATCGTTCACGAACGCAATCACCGAATAATTATGGCTAATTATATGGTTTCTTCCAAGTTTCACGTCAATTGTTTCGCTCTCTCTCTCTCCCAAGCCATTAATTACATTGACAACGTTGAAAAAAAAAAACAAAAACAAAAAATATGCAATCGTACAGTAAACATAATAATAATAAAATAAGAAATGAAAATGAAACAAGATATTTCATAGCTCACCTTGTATTGAGTCGCTTTGTTAATATTAACAGAACGACCTTTCGGACTCCATTTCATCCTCAAAAAATAAGATTTTTGCGTATTCACATCTTTGGTGGACAACATTTCTTTGATTTCGGCATGATCGCAAGGATGGCTCAACTCGTAAATACTCTGACCGAGAACTTCAACCTGAAAGCCAACAAATCATTACTTCGAGAAAAAATAATCAGGAATACGATATGCAACTTATTCAACACGTGATAATCTTATTTCCCGTTGGCGATGAATACCGTAGGGTATAAACGCGTTGAACGCCTTTTAACGACGTCCTATTACATAACAGGTGTCACCTAACACTCGAACCAGTTAGCTTACCTGTTCCAAACCCAAATAGCGATTCACGTTCTCGGATATAAATACGATATCGCCGTCCGTCGACGTTACCAATAAGAACCCCTCTAACGAATCCACGAACAAGGAATCTGTGTTGCAGCCTTCGATTTCAGTGTGCTTGTTTTCTTGGCAAGGAACTAAAAATGGAACCAAAATTCCAAATCAATTTTTTTTTTTTCAATTCTCACATTTAGCACTTTTATTAACGAACAACTAGTGCCCAATAACGTGGCAATATTTCATTTATTTACTTACTCGACTGAATAACAGCTCGAATCTTGAGATAAGAAATAGCAACTCTGATCACAGAAGCCTTATCCAAATGCGCCACTTTGGAGGCCGGTATAGGCAACAATGCCGACAAATCGGTGAAAATTTCAGTCTCTTTTCCGCGCCTACAGCGCGCTGCATCTCTAGACTTCTCCTTCCTTCTCTCCATGTTTCTATAGCAAAACATAACAGAAAAATAAACCGGTAAAAATTATCTGAATTATCACCACGTTAAATTCATACGAAAATCATACACTACAACTTATTGCATTATTTCGCACAATAACACAGACAGTTTCATCATTTCTAGTATGTACCAAGTAGGTTATCGAGAAACCACTAGAAACAGATGATAAGCGTAATTTGGGTTTACCAATATTAAAGAAAAACCTCGTTTTATGAATCATTCTCGTGAATGGATATTCCTCCGTAGTGAAGTGATGAGAAAAAACCCAACGCCGTACCATCCGTTTACAATGAATAATCATAAAATTTTACGATGAAAATGAGATCAACGACTGACACTACGAATAAAAAATGAACTGTATAACTTGAAAATTTCGCGAATGTCACAAGCTCATCTAATCTTGAAACCGATAACTGAACGCCACACAGCGTGAAATATGGAGTGAGTTGAATTCACGTCCAAGGATATCGGATCATTTGAAGCGAATGAATTAATTGTTGTTGTATGATTAAGATAACAAAACCCGAAATTTAAGGTAGCGTGATGTATGAGTGACATGATGCCAGCAAACATGACATTGACGTCCATTCGTCCACAAAATGAAATGGTTGAATACTACTTCATAAATATTATTAATAATTATTAATACGTTTCTGTTGAATCGTTTGCGAACGACTCTTCAATACTCGAATCGTTCGACGGTGAAATTTTACACACTAGTTCGTAAATCGTAAATATGTTCTGGAGGATCACTGGCAAACCATTTTTTAGTGCTTGCAATCGTTCGTGAACGAAATCACAGACAATTATATCATGTTTTTAATGAATCATTTCGAAACAAATTATTAATGGATAAATCACTATAAACATGTTTCAAAAAAATCAATCATGAATGACTCATTCTGAATTCGAATCGTTCGCGAACGAAAACTTTTCAAATTGAATAAGGAACGATTATGTAAAAGTTTATAGTTTCTTCTGAATAATTCGCGAAAGAAATTTCACATACTGACTGGAAAATCGTTACAAACATGTCTTATCCGAATCAACTGTGAACGACTTAGCTATGTTCGAATGATTCACAAATGAAATCATTGCACCGATTATGTACGTGTTCTTTTTGAAATATTCGCCAAAGACTCGCCTTTGTCTTCATTTTTTTGTTTAAATCGTTCGCGAACGAAATCATTACAGTGGTTCACAAATGACCCTTTTTCACACTACTCAGTTGCCACTAATCAAAGAAACCACTGGGTGCTAATTTCGAATGATCATAAACAAGTTCTAATGACTAATATCGAATATTAGCGACAACTTTTCTCAACTAAATCGTTCGTGAATGATTCTTTTGTATTCGAATCATTTACAAGAGAAATGTTCACGTAATGATTAACGAACTAATTACGAATAACTCAAATCAAGAGCAACATAAACGACTCCATTTTGCTCAAATCGTTCGCGAACGAAATCTCCAAATCACGGTTCATAAATAATTAGTAATATATTTCAACGAATCAGTCGCGAATGAAATACAATCGTCCGCAAATTACTCTTCTTGATTCGAATCTTATACAACGGAAATAATAGGGTATCGATTTACAAACTATTACGAACCATTTCATATTTCGAACAAATCAATCGCAAACGATTCCATTTTGTCATTTCCATCTATAGTTCCGCTGGCGATACATGCAATACTATTACCATCGTAAATGATTCGAAGCATTGCAAATTAATTCAAGAACCTTTTTTCAAGAATCGTTCGCAAACGAGTTTCTTTAAACTGAATCATTCATTACCGAAATAGCAGGGCATGTATCGCCAGCGGGTATAGATTAAAAATTACTAAAAATCTGGCGAATGAATCTTGACGAAAACACGCAAAATTATTTTTGGAGACTTTGGATTCATCTCAATGCGGAGATTCGCTCAAATCTGGAAAGGAGTGGTGAAGGGGAGGGGGGAGGGGAGGAATATCAGCTCGAAATTTTCGTTCTTGGTTTCATATAAAAGAGTGAAACGAAGACACTAACATACCTATATTTTAGCTTCCTAAGCCAATTTGGAGGGAGGTTAGAGCAACGAACGGCTTTTTGAGGAAGTTCTCAGTCATGAAATTTCTCAAATATTCTATATCTCCTCAACAAATAGACCTAGAAAGGTTAAACTTCATTCGTATCATTAGACAGAAACAAGAATATGACACCTCGAATTTGAGTTAAAATGAATTCAAAATGGCGAATCGTTAAAATGTGAGGAATACTTGAGGAGCCTAAAATAACTAAATATGTGATTAATACGAGCTTATAATATGATTTTTAAGTATAAAAAAAATACAACATCTTAAATTCACCATCACACGTGATGTTGGAGGGGAAAAGGAGCAGGGGTTGTTCTCAAAATATAGTCAAGGTACACAAGAAAAAGAAAATTTTCCATTATGGTGTCATATAAATGAATGAATCCTCAAAATTTGAGGAATGTTTGAGGAGGCTCAAAATAGTTCAATTTGATGAATAAGGGCTCATATGATTACTGGGAATAAGTATATCTTAAAATATGCCATCACACGGAATGTTAGAGGGGAGAAGGAGGAGAAGGAGGAGGATCGTTCTCAAAATGTGTTGAAGGTGCACAAAAGATGGAAAAATTTTGATCATAGCGTTACATGATAAGTGATCACTTGAATTCGAGTGTTGGATCGTCAAAATTTGAGGAATGCTTGAGGAGCCTCAAAATGGTTCAATTTTATAAACATGAATTCATATGATTACTGAGGATAAGTACATCGAAATTTCTTAAGAAAACGAGTTTTCGACGATTTTAATTTTTTTGAGGTTCTGAACCTCAAAAAGAATGAAAAAAAACTTTTAGTTTTATCAAACTTCAGAATCTTTTTTTTATCAATTACCCAATATGAAACTCAAAATTTTCTTTGAATCACCATCACACAAAATGATGGGAGAGGGGAGGGAGGAGGGTTGTTCTCAAAATGTGAGAAAGTACACAAAAAATGAAAAATTTTCGTTTATTGTGATGCGTGATAAAGTGAGCCTGAATTATCGCTAGAATTTGAGTTATTCTGAATCCAAAATGGCGGATCATTAAAATTTGAGGACTACTTGAGGAGCGTGAAAATAGCTCAATTTGATAAATATGGACTCTTATACGATTACTGAGGATAAGTATACCTTAAATTCGCGGGATTCTGGACGGGAGGAAGGGGGAGGGTTGTTCTCAAAAGGTGGTGAAGGTACACAAAAGATTGAAAATTTTCGATTACGGTGTCACACGATAAAGCGGACTAGAATGATTCCTTGAATTCGAATCATTCTGGATCCAAGGATCCAAAATGGCGGATCGTTAAAATTCGAGGAATACTTGAGCAGCCCCGAAATAGCTTAATTTGATAAATATAGACTCATATGATTACCCAGTGCATCATAAATTCGTTATCACACGTGATACTGGAAGGGGGGAGGAAGAGGATGCTCTCAAAATGTGACGAAGGTCAAAACATTGACAATTTTCAATAAGATATTATATGATGAATAGAGTCCGAGTGATAGCTTGGATTTTGGATCCAAAATGGCGAATCATTAGAATCTGGTAATTAAAATTTTTAAAATATGAGCTCACGTGATTCTTGTAAATAAGAAGTGCTACATACACACTCCAAGTTAAGAGATAAGTGGGTGTTTTCATTCTCGGTATCGAGTGTGGATTTGGTTATAAGGATTAATGAGGTTAACATTATCTGCAAGTCTAAGCAAGTAAGTATACCCCAATCAGATACTCAGCTCTAGTAACGCTTTAATGCATCATATCTACTTAAGCTTTTTTTGTTGCGATTTGAGAATAATTCTAGGTAGTTCTTGAGTTAAAAAGTACGTCGATCGTTTCGTTTTATTCCAAAATCAAAAATCCTGCTGCGCCAAAATTCCACACATTTCGTCAACATCATTCCACACTTGCTCATTCATACCTAAACAAAGATTCGCGCACGATAAAACCACTCGTACGTCGCACATCATTTATGATAAAATACCCCACCAATTAATAATTTGATCTTTAATAGCACCGTTCCGTTCCGCTCGTTCCCCACCTCGCACACAGTTATGAGGAAGCGTTCGCGCAGTGGTTTATAAAACGTACGCGTATACTATGACGAAGAATATACGTCAACTCCATCTAGACTCGCGATTTCCGCCACTGCTGTGAAATTTTAATGAATCTTCAAACATGAATTTTGCATCGATTATCGACAACATCAATAAAATACACCGCTCGTAAGCTGCGTGCACACAAAACGTCTTCGCACTACTACTACGATGGCATGGGAAGGAAGAGGAAGAACGTCAACAATTCTATTTATGGACTAAAAACCCATACACGAAATGCATACGTACCTATTTCACGGTAATTTATTTCCAGTAAAAACTGCACCGACGTCCGAGCGAATAACCAATTCGATTTAGTACACCGTAAAAATACACGTATTGAAAACGTTATCGCGAATGTAAAACATCACTACCTAACCGATAGGTAGTCAGTACCTATTATCAATTCCAAGTATACATCTCGATAAGGTGTGTTGCATAAATACAACAAATGTTAAATAAGTATTCAAACGATAAAAATTGGTCGAGACATTTTCTCGAACAACCTCGACCTCAATCACAGGATGCATCGATTTTTGATGAATTTTTTCAAAAATACAAAGACATCTTCAACGATTATTATTCACCAGTTCACCACCTTCGACTTTTCGCTAGAAAAAAAATCAGCTCATTTTAGCGCACACTACACAGCGAATACGCTACACACAGAATCCACCAATCGCGTACGTCGAAAAATTCAAGGTAGCGTACGCCAGCTTGCACAACGCGAGTAAATTTTAACAACCTAATAGGACGTATACAGTACGCAGTGGTGGCAACCAGCACGCATACACCGAAATATCACGATCAAGGTGCATAAATTGGAAATGGTTACGTCTAGCCTTCGAAACGCGGCGAAATCAGCGACGAGACGATTTACAAAATGAAACGAGTACACAGATACACGTGAACTTGGCATACACGTCCAATACGACTATAAAATAACGGCATCCTTTCATCTCTGCCATTACGAGAAATCCGACGATCGACATCGACGTGATGTCTGATCGAGCCGACAAAAAAAATCCTTTACGTGTAAAATCTCCGATCGCCCGATCGAACTAGCTTTTTTTCCCTTCTCGGAAATATTTCAACTAATTACAGTTTTTTTCGTATTCATTAACGTGCGCGTAATTCTACTGGATTTTCGATTCGCGTTCTCGAACCCCGAGGAATAGCATTCTTTCGGTGGTAGCCGATAGAGACGGTACGCAGGCCGGTTTTAGCCATCTTTAAATTACACTCGACGTAAGCTTCACTTCGTATACGGTTATATTAAAGCATAGTAATTACGGACTTGTTTTGATCGTATTTTACGATCTTTTCTCGGAACTCGTCGCGAAATTTTCATCCTTTTTTCATCATCTAAATCACTTACGCATCGAGTACGTTCACCCTGAAGCGTAGGCGGCGAAAACTTTTACGAACACCCTGTTGCAAATACGCCGCGAAATATTAACACGATGCGAATGCGTACGCAACCTTGGTAAACGCATTCTTTTCGAATACCTGTTACCGTTGTGATGCTCTGCAACGCTATATTACAGCGTTATTTTCAAAAAAGAAGGTCGACGTTTTACGAAGCAAAATACTAGAAATTTTCTACGTTTTCAATTTTTCATTACAAAAAAAAAATTATAGAAATAAGTAGTAATAGATAAAGCTTCAACGAGAAATCCGTCTAAAAAAATACCATCTCTGGGAAATCCACCTAAAAGCATTACAAGCCATAAGCCAGTTCATAGTTTACACATAATGGCAAAACACTGAACAAAAGAATACAAGGTACCCCCTCTGATTTGCTATAAAATGTCCCAACTCAGTAACCTCTGTAGGGGAAGTAGAACGTTTGGTTCAGTATAGTTCGGGCAGTCCATCGAGAAGGTTGATTGCTGAACCTAAGCGTTTCTTACAAAATCAAATTCGCAAGCAGATGTTCAACAGAACTCCACTTCGCCAAAAGCTTCACGATACATAGATAAGTATCTAGGATCATTGAATCGTTTATGAACGAATAGTTCATCAAAAGGTCGAATCGTTCACGAACGATATCATTAAATACAGACGATTGAGCGCAAATTTATGTTTACTGAACCATTCGTGAACGACTGGAAAGCTCATCTAGATGTATTTATTCTCAATTCTCACGAAATCACAAATCAACGCTTCAACGTTAACTCGAGCCTCGATAATTTCAAATTTTAAACATCAAATCAGCATACACGAGCAAGAGCCAATTTTCAGAACCAGTTTAGATGAATTAATTAAAAAAAAAAAAAAATCAAGTTCAAGTTCACATAAAAATCAACTGGAGTTAGGTTAAGTTCAAGTTCGCATGAAAGAAACTGAAGTTAAGTTCGGTTAAGGAAATATTTGTTATAAGTGATAAACTAAAAGAGAACTTGTCTTTTACTTCAACTCTCGATTTCAACCACTTCTGTTTATAACTCACCTCCAAAGTCATTAAAAGGGCTGAAATTTGAATATGATGACCTTTTTTAAGGAAAAAAAATGAAACTACGAAACAATCAACTTAAGTTCTATCGACGTTTATTCAGAAAAGTGAAGTTTAGTTCAAAAGTTTATTTGAAAGAAATTCGAGTTTAATTCAAGTTCACTATGAAGCAACAAAGTCAAGTTCAGCTCATTTTGTTGAGAAAAACATTTACCGTGCAGATGGAAGAACCTAGATTCAAGGTGAACTGGAATTCCAAAAAAAAAAAAAATGAATGAAAGTTGATGGGAAATCGTTTGGAAAAGTGAAGTTCAATTCAGCTAAGTTCTAAGCTCATTAGAGAACATGAACTGAACTTTCATGCTTATTGGAAAACTTGATCTAAACTTTCAAACTTATCGAATAACTTGAACTGAAGTTTTAAACTCACTGGAGAACTTGATATAAACTTTCAAGTTCATTGGAGAACTTGAACTGAAGTTCCAAGCTCATTAGAGTACTTGAACTAAAATTCCAAGTTTATCTGAGAATTTTAACTGAAATTCTAAACTCATCGTAGAACTAGATTTAAACTACCAAGTTCATCGGAGAACTTGAACCGAAGTTCCAAGTTCATCAGAGTACTTAAACTGAAGTTCTAAGGTCATAGGAGAACTTGAAGTGAAATTCAAGTTCATCTGAGAATTTTAACCGAAGCTTAATACTCAACGTAGAACTTGATTTTAAACTTCCAAGTTCATAGGAAAACTTGAACTGAAATTCAAGTTCATCTGATAATTTCAACGGAAGTTCTAAACTCAACATAGAACTTGATTTTAAACTTCCAAGTCCATCAGAGTACTTGAACCGAAGTTCTAAGCTCATAAGAGAACTTGAACTGAAATTTAAGTTCATCAGATAATTTTAACCGAAGTTTTAAACTCATCATAGAACTTGATTTTAAACTTCCAAGTTCATAGGAAAATTTGAACTGAAATTCAAGTTCATCTGATAATTTTAACCGAAGTTCTAAACTCATCACAGAACTTGATTTTAAACTTCTCAAGTTCGTCGGAGAACTTGAACTGAAGTTTTAAACGCATCGGAGAAGTTGATTTCAAGTTCTAAACTCATCGGAGAACTTAATTTAACGTTTCAAGTTTATCTGAGAACTTGAACTGAAGTTCTAAACCCATAAGAGAACTTGAATTGAAATATAAGTTCATCTGAGGATTTAAACGGAAGTTTTGAACTCATCGGAGAAGTTTATTTCAAGTTCTAAACTCATCGGAGAACTTAATCTAACATTCCAAGTTCATCTGAGAACTTGAATTGAAGTTCTAAACTCATAAGAGAACTTGAACTAAACTTTTTCCTCATTCAAAATCTTGCTTTCTGCAACACTGCTTCTCAATATCCTCAAAGTCACTACCAGGGCTGAAATTCGAACATAATCTCAAATTTAGAGTAAGTTCTTTTGGTAAAATTCAAGTTCAGGTGAAATTCAGGTTTACTCAAAAATTGTAGTCGAGTAAAGTTGGGAAAATATTTACTGTTCACTTCAATTCAAAGTTCATTAGTGAACTTGATCCGAGTTTATCGTTCACTCAAAATCTCAATTTTTGCAATTCTATTCTCAACTGTAATTAAAGTCATTTAAAAGGCTGAAATTTAATTGCAGTAGTGTTTTCAAGACTATGCTGAAAAACAGAGCCTGGATCACAAACGAAAGCGAAATAAATTCTGAACCAAATAAACTCAAATTCAGTGAAAGTTCATACGCAAAATTCACGTTCAGTTCAGCTCGCAAGTTGTTTTAAGAAAAACTCAAGTTCCTTCAAAAACTAAAGTCAAGTTCCGTTAAAAACATATTTCTCGTGAATTTCAGTTCAAAGTTCACAAGGGAACTTGAACTTGAACCACCATTCACTCAAAATCCTCATTTTTGCCATTCTCTTTTCAAATCTCCCCCAAAATCATTTAAAAGGCTGAAATTTCAATACGATGGTGTTTTTACGAAGTAAATTCTCAACTCTTTCGGTTACCCTCAAGCCTCATCCCCCAGTCCAAATGGTTTTCACTTTTCAACAACCGACACATCTAGAACTCTCTGTCATAAAAGATGAGCCAGAAAATAATTCACGTACTCTTCGCAATCCGAATACGAAACAACGTTCATTTACGTAACACGAGCAGCCGCTGGATACCAATTTCGAAGCGCACCCGTCGCAAATGAAACGTTGACGTCACAAAGCCGCGTATTAATAAAAATCACATCCGTCGTCGCAGACGTGTTGATGATTTCAATAAAGAAGTGAAAAGGGCGCGACCTGCGCGACTCTTCCGACGGACAAATCGACGAGCTTCGTTAAATTTCAGCGAAGCAGGCGTCGGCATAGTACAGTAGGCTCGATAACAAATCTAGCTCAATGGAAGTCTAACACAGTAATTTTTCTGCCTCAAAAGCTTAAATTGTATGAACTTGTACAATGTATATGCATGTTTTTGAAGCCACTTTCAAGCCAATTTTTTCTTGTTAGTCCATCACAAAAGTCTAACCGTTGAGAACTTCTTGATGAAGAGATAAGAGTACTTTGATGTGAGATAACCAAAATACAGACATTTTCTATCTCCATTCAAGAGTTCATTATAAATGACTTTCAATTCACCACTTCATTAGAGACTAACGTATCAACAGTAAGAGGCTACTCGTATCAGTTTCAAGTAGTTCAATATAATACAACATTCGACGTCAATTTCTCGATTTAGCCACCGGGGAATGCTAAATACTCCAAAAATCAACCCTATTGAACAGCGTGTTTGAAATCTGATAGGAAAATCGATAAGCCATGATATTACTAGCTGCGAACAGCAAAATACTTCATGTACACACATCACATACTTTCAAGATTGAAGGGGCTAAGGCAGCTTACACGTGGCAAAAGTATGTTTCTTTGTGAAGGGAGGGGCGGGTAAATAGTATGCTTGGGATCTTCATATCATCGCGTTTCAGATCATTTGTAATCATATGATAAATGTTCAACTTTTTGGTATAATAATTATGTATACATATATACATATTATATTATATTTTCCTCAATACGTAGCACCTGCGGGTAATTAATTTAGGAAATTCCTTCAAAATGCGGTTAGGGACTTTTCTTGAAAATGCAAAAACGGAACTTTTCTGTTTTCTCAATATACCTCAAAATGGCGGATCTCTCAAATTTTGAGGAGTTTTCAAGAAGGAGGAAATAACTCAAATTTCTCGTTTTTAATCTCATATGAAAGAGTGAATCACAGACAAAAAATACCAAAATTTCAGCTTCCTAAATGCATTTTGAGGGGAGTTGTAGTAAAAAACGGTTCTCTGAGGAAGTTTTTTGAGTCATGAAATTTCTTGAATCTTCCATATACCCTCATCAAATCAATCTACAAAGGTCAAACTTCGTATGTATAGTTATTTAATGACCAAAATATAACCTTTTGAATTTGGGTCAAAATGGATTCAAAATGGCGGATTATGAAAATTTGAGTGAAGCTTGAGGAGCCTCAAATTAATAAAAATGCGACTTATATAAACTCATATCATTACTTGGAATAAGAAGTATACTACATCCCCAATTCACTTCAATACATGATGTTCAAAGGTGAGAGGGGGTTATCGACCTCAAAATGTGGTGTGGATACATGTAATGTCGAAAATTTTTTACTGTAGGGTCATATGATAAAATGAGCCCAAGTGACTAACCTATTCTAATTTTAGCTTCCCAAGTGCATTTGCATGAAAGTTAGAGCAAAAAACTGTGTTTGAAGGAGAAATTACAGCAGAAAATTTCACGAATCTTCCATATCTCATCAACAAATCAACGTGTATAATGGTTAAATTTCTTATGTAGGCTTTGACTTCTTAAATTTGGGTCAAAATGGATCCAAAATGGCGAATCGTAAAAATATGAGGATAATTTGAGGCGCCTCAAGTAGCTATAATTTGAAAATATCTGTTCATATGATTATTACATGGCAAGAAATACTATATTTTTCTTTTAAATTCTTCTTTAGTGGTTTTAGAAAGGATAGGGGTATTGGTTTGCAGACTTGACATTGGATGTGGCCTGTAGACATGAAGGGGTGAGCACTGAGCAATGTTATTAACAAACCTGAAGCATCTCTAATTAAAAACTCAGCTCCAGTAATGCAGCATGGCTGCTTACATTTTTTTTTTCAATTCCAATCGTCCCAAAAGAAAAGCTCTGATAATGTATAGAATATTCAGAAAAACAAACCTAACTTATTACGTATTACCCTTTTATAATCCAAAAATACAAATAGCTACAACAGTACTAAAATTTATGAAATTGGGCATATCCCCTTCAACTCCTAAAATGGACAATAAATGCGGATAAAAATGTAATAGTTTTTTTGTATCCAAATCGGACTGTGGTAAGTGGCGGTGGGAGAAATCAATCAAAATGATCATTTCTCGACCAAAATTCCCACCCAAAATAGCTTTTATATCTACACTTTTTCGAGGAAGTAATTTTAAATAGTACTTCTCGCTATAAATATCTAGGAAATATAACCATCAAAAAAAAAAAATACCACAGTTATCACACATCCCATTCTTTGGCAGATAGCATAGATCATAGGCATGGTGGGGAAGGGGAGGGAAGAGGAAGTAAAACCAACCTAAAACAGGTTTTTGCCTTACCTCTTTAGTGGCTAAATTTAAGACAAACAAAGCTCATTAATCAGGAAAGTGTTATTCTACTATTAATTTTGTACACAATTTTTTGCTCGATTGTAAGTGTAACATTAGAGTTGGAAGATTTCGAAACCTACGATAATTCGCTTTGATTTGAAGACAACAAAAAAATATATACATTTTATCAAATATTCTCAAACGGTTATTTCTAAAGAAAGGTAAACGATACAGCATTGAAAACAACGAGTCCGACTCGGAACCTTTTTTTTGCATTTTTATCCAGTCCAAAATACACGTTTTTCCACACATTTCTAATTTTCAACGACATCGAGTGTTTCAACCTTCGATATCAAGAGCTTCTGTGAAACCTCTTACCATGGGCTTTCAGATAACGAGAGTGAAAATGGTGAAAAATCTTTTCCAGGCAGCACTGTTTTTGAAAATCTTGCGGAAATGACATTTGTTGAAATTCTGAAATGCTATACAGCATGAAGTAATTTTTAACAATTTTTCAATTAACTTTATCCGAAAATGCATTCACAGAGCTTTCAAAACAGTTATCGCGAAATCAAACATCGAACCATTTGGCCTGAATTCAGAGAAAAAGTATTTTGAAAAACCACTCATTTTGGATTTAAAATACGAATTTGGTTTTACGAAAAAATATGTGAAAAGGATGAAAAAAAATTATTTTGTCTTTGTCTTTGAAAAAAAAAATTTTTCGGAATATTTTCAAATTGATATCAATTGAGCAAAATTTTCACCATTTTCCAACTTGGGATCTATGCCTCGTGCAAACATTTTTTTTCATACAAAATTGATGGGAAATTTAAAGTACAACAAAATATCAGTGAACTACTTTTGTCGTAGAGTCAACCCTTGTAAAGATAAAGTAAAATCTCGGAGTGAATTACACTTCCTGTTAAAAAAAGGGGACTTTTGATACGTTATTTTTGAAGCCATGAAGCCATTCAATAGACATACACAAATGTATAAATTTTTAATAAATCATAGCGCAAATGAAAATGGTGTAATAAACAAAAAAAATTATTTAAATTTTGAATGATATTTTTCATTTATAAATACAGCTCAATAAACCATATTCCACGTGTAAATATAAATACATGACTTGAAAAAAAAAAAAAAAAAAAAAAAAAAAAACTTAGAGAAGTCCTCTATAGGCTTCTACTGTGAGGAAATCGATATTTTTTTTCATTGATGAACCCAACATACAGGAAATTATTTTTGTTTAAGCAAATTTGCTATTGGCCTTACTACCAGTTGTAACAAATTTAATCACATTAAAAAATATATCGAAAATTATGAAAAGATCACCTCTGGGCCAGAAAAATAAAAATAACCAGTACCTAAAGTTAAATATTGAAAAAAAATATCATACTGATAATCACCAAAAAAACATTACATCGCAAAAAAAATTTTAATCACGAATTCTACCACTTTCACATCATTATATAAACTATAAATAAATAAATAAAAAAAAAAAAAAAAATATATAATAAAATCAATCAACTTACAACAAATTAATCAACATTTTCACACCCATCACTAAAACCAAACCTACTCCTTTGGTCTCGCGCGCGCGAACGCGTCAATAAAAAAAGTCTACAAATCAAATAAATTTTTCACCATCAACTGGACACAACGACCACCATCCGTCGAACGGAGGTGTTATCTGACATCGCAATAATCATCAACTAATAACGAAGACGATTTAATATTCCCGATGTTTTTGAAAATCTATTAGATTATTAATGACGTCACACCCGTTAACCGTAAAAGCGTCCCCAAATGACTATACTTGTTTACAATGAAAATATAATATAGAAAAGACATTTAGCAATTAAGAAAGACTTCGGAGCACGCAATTACCGAAATATGAAATTATTTCGAAAATTAACGCGCAGGTAATTCCACCGCGTCAATAACTGCGCTAATGTATTTCACCCAAGAGCGAGCGGGGAGAGAGAAAATACATTAGCATACCATCGTCGGACACACCTCTCGGGAAAAACTGACGCCGTCGGCTTTCCTTTAATCCAACGTAACAGCCTCCATCGTAAAGGATATCGATGATTTCCCGAGCCAACTTTCATACCCGTTGGAGGAAATTACAATAATTGGAAAAATACCCACAAGGAAAGTACACTAAAAATCATTCAAAATCATCAACAAATGCTTCCCACTTCTATCACTAGGAAAAAAGTCATTTCAACATATTGTCTACTCTCTAAACTGAAGGAGCTAGGAGAATTGAAGAATGCCATGGAATATGGAAAATTAAGTCCATTGGGAGAACTAAAAATAAGTCACTGAATTTACCGAGTCTTTCATTAATAACAGAAAATATGCAGCATACAAATTGCCTATTCACAATATTACAGGCGTGAAAGATGAAAAAATGCAATAGTATTCAATAAGAAGTCCAATAAGTTCCATGATTTAGGCTTTCTAATTTCCTAAATTTTTAGTCCATGTTTTTGTCACATTTTCCAACTCTCGTAGCTCCTTCAATTTTGAAATTAGGCAATAAGCGCACATAACTTTTCTTCTTGACAATACTGGCTTATATTGGAATCTAAAGTTTTACGAACCTATGATCAAACATGCAGTAAGTACTGAGTATATGAAATAATTCATAAATGAAGTGAACTCGGGTCGCATGACTTGACATAAAAAAAAAAAAAAAAAAAAAAAAAAAAAACACCACCCAACACCACAATTTATACTTATTCCTCGATACGTTTAACGATCGATTGAAGATAAATTAGCAGAAAATTTACCCTAAATTCGAATCAAGGCCGCTGCTGACAGCCACATAGTTTATGGCGATCAGCAGTCGCGATGTCGCGCCGTCCATTCGTTTAATCGAGCGGATAATGATCGACTCGTCCAACTACGATGAGGAAGCGCTCTGACGAAACGACATTTAGTCTAGCTGTCATCTCTGGTGCAACTACCTTTCGTTCAATTACCTCGTAACGAATTCAACTAATTGCCTAACTTGATCGATCGAGTATTATCACTTACTTGATGATTCTATACGATGTGAATATCATTAGTTTAGTAAGAAGGCAGTTGTTCGGTTAGACTTGTTAAAATTTCGATAACATTTTTTCCAGAATTACTGATATTTTCATACGTAATTTTCGCGAGAAATTCAATGTAGAAAAATTCTGACGTGTAATTACTTTTACCAAGAGTCGAGCCATTTCGATCTAGGATAAAAATTTCCCAACGTAAAACCATAACTTGGCACTAAGAGGACACAGGGCTGTGTACAGGTCCTAATTTACTAATTTTTAAAATTCGCAATTTCATTAATTCAGCAAAACGATTGAACTCATTGAAAGTATAGCAAAGAGGTTTTAATTTTCTAGCTGGGTTTTTAACTTGAAAACGATAGCTATTACAGCCGTCAGAAGAGAGCTTCGGAAGGCTTCAGAACACGTGTGCCTGACAGGCTAATGCTCAACTTTTCAACATACAACGTAATCCATATCGCCTGCAAGTCTCAGAGCATACTCTATTCAGAAATTCAGCTCCATTAATATGGCATGGCTGCTTACATTTTTTTTCCAACTAGCATGCACTTTCATCTACTTAACCAGCCAGAAGTGACATGGAGGATAAGGGCAGAGACGGAGTAAACATAAATATGAAACGAATGCACCACGTGGAACCCTCTTTATTTTTCATAAGTAGCCCCATATGCAGTGCAAAAAAAACATTTATCGAAAGTTTTTGTTTGTTCATCGGTCAGTACAAGAAAATTAGAACAAAAAACGTCGTATCAATTTCTTGCCTACATACAAAATTGAAGGAGTTATGAATAAATTTGCGAATTTTGAACGATTATACGGCCTTCAATTTTGAAGATAGACAAAAACGTTACATAATTACTTTCGTTCAGCTATACAAGTACTATGTGCAAATTGAAAAAAAAAATCAAAAAACGAAATTTTTATTCACAAAGAGAAATGATGACGTCACTGAGAAAAAAAATCAGGGTCTTCGAAAAAATTTTTCAATCCTTCGATAGTACATTAAAAGTGAAACAATAACAGTCATATAACATTTTTACCTATCTACAAAACTGAAGGCTTAATAGTCAATCAGAATTTCTAAATTCATATGCTTCCTTCAATTTTACAATTAGGCAAAATTTTTCAACGAAGTTTCTCTCTATATATTAAAATCAAAATGAAATCGGTTTTGAGATGCGCGCGCATCCTTGTTTTGAATAGCAGGTATAAAAGGTATATAGAGAATAGCACGTATACAAAGGAAAAAAAAGGTTGTAAATCTTAATAAAAGCCTTGTACATGTACAAGGGTAAGTCATAAAATTGTTTTGAGTAGCAGGTATACAAAGGAGAAAAAAATGTGATAAATTTCAATAAAAGCTTTGTACATAGGCAAGAGTAAGGGTAAAGTTGTAAAATTATTTAAAATGGCAGGTATACAAAGGTATAAAGGGACGAGCTCATCCTGAAAGGAAAAACTCGGGGGGGGGGTAACAAAAAGAATAAATTTGGTTGTGCAGTTTGGAATGTAACAGTACTTGTCTGATAAAATAACTTTTCTTCTTCACTTAATTTTTATTGCGAGCCCCGAAGGGCGAGGAGGCACTAGTATTTTTAATTTTCAAGAACTGGCTAATAAATGAATAACAAAGAATTTTTTACTCTACATATAAGGCTTCCTATGAGAAACACAGAGGGCTCGATCTAGTACTTTCGTTTCGAGTCTATTGTCTAATGCAACTCTATGGTATCGTGATCCAGCTCCTCCATGTCACCTATGGCCAATCAATGGTTTGGATTTCTATGTAAAAATCTTTCTAGCCTAATGCACGCATACTTGCTCCATTAGTTCGAGGAAGACAAAAAAACTATGTAGCTTTCAAAACGAACGATACGTCAACTCGTTAAAATTATCGACACCTTGCTCTCACCCTCTCCACTTCAAAAATACATTAGATACCATAGACCACAGTATTCCAACAAAATTTTCGTAGATAATTCTAATTCACCTTCGGCTTCATACACTTTATCTATTATGAAAGGGAAAGGAAAAGGAGAGCAGAGTTCTTCACCAAGTCAATTTCCTCACATGTAATACTATAAATTAATAATTACGGATTAAAATACAAAAAAAACAATAA